>BSBK01011272.1:0-360000 GCA_027943335.1 Chamaecyparis obtusa | reverse complement strand
GATGATCAGTATACAAAAAAAACTCTTTAGGAAGCAGATAGTGCCTCCACTTTTTCAATGCCTGAACTATAGTATAAAACTCCTGATCATAAATAAAATATTTTCTCTTGGCATCATTTAACTTCTCACTGAAATAAGCAACAAGTTTACCTTCTTGGCTCATAACAGCTCCTATTTCAGTACCACTAGCATCACAATCTACTTGAAACACCTTATTAAAATTTGGAAGTGCTAAAATAGTTGTTCTGTAACTTTTTGTTTCAACAATTGAAAACTCTTTTCTGCCCCATTAGTCCACTTAAACTCTTTTCTATCCCCTCTCATTGTCTCAGTCAAGGGTCCACAAATACTGCTAAAATTTTTGATAAACTTTTTTTAAAAGTTAGCCAAACCATGAAAAGATCTTACCTCAGTAGCACTCCTTGGAGTAGGCCATTCAAGGATAGCCTGTACCTTCTTTGAGTCCATTTTTAGACCTTTTGCTGAAACTACAAATCCCAAATACACTAACTCTTTCTTCACAAAATTGCACTTTTTCAAATTAATCAATAATTTCTCATCTCTCAACTTTTCAAACACCATATGAATATGCATCATATGTTCCTCCAATGTCTTGCTAAAAATCAAAATATCATCTAGGTAAACAACGACAAACTTACCCAGAAATTCTTTCAGAACCTCATTCATGAGCTGCATGAAAGTGCTTGGTGCATTGATTAGCCCAAAAGGCATGAATAACCACTCATACAGTCCTTCCTTTGTCTTGAAGGTAGTCTTCCATTCATCTCCTTCTCTAATCTGAATCTGGTGATATCTACTCTTTAGATCTATCTTTGAGAAATACACAGCTCCACTCAAACAGTCCATAATATCATCCATTCATGGCAATGGAAATCTATACTTGATTGTGATCTTGTTTATTGCTCTGGAATCTGTACACATCCTCCATTCTCCATTCTTCTTTGGTGCTAATACTACTGGTACAGCACATGGACTCAAACTCTCATGGATCAATCATTTCTGCAACAACTCATGTACTTGTCTGTTCAATTTATCACTTTCTACTAGTGTCATTTTGTGTGCTGCCTTGTTTGGGAAACTGACTCCTGGAATCAAATCCATCTGATGACTGATCTTCCTTACCGATGGTAATCTATTAGGTACATTATCAGATACAATATCCTGAAACTCATTCAACAAATCTGCAACCTCTACAGGTACATCCTCTACTTCTTCTTTACTAGCTTTTGGAATTAAAGCAAAACACACATGCTCATGCCTCATACCATCTAGGAATATTCTTCCATCAACAAATGTTATTCTTGCATTACCACATACCTTTTCTTCAGTCTCCTTCAATGGCTTTAGCTTATGTTACACTCCATCCTTTGTCATGAAATAGGTATTCGCACGACCATCATATACAACACATCTATCAAACTACCACGGTCTACCCAACAACATATGACATGTATCCATAGAGATGATATCACATAGTACCTCATCTTGGTACTCGCTGATCTTGAACTTTACCAGGCACTGTTCACTGACCATGACCTTGTGGTCATCCTGCACCTAGGAAATCCGATATGGATGTGGGTGTTTTTGTCTCTTGAGCTTCAATTTTGTCACCATCTCTTCTGACACCAAATTGTCAATGCTTCCACTATCGATAATCACATCACAGTACTTACCCTCACACTTGCATCTAGTGTGAAACAGGCTCCTCCTTTGTTCAGGTTCATTCTCACCACTCAGCAAAACTCTTCTATTAATTAGTGTTTCTCCTCTTTTAGCATGTTCAGAATTTGATGATCTAGCATCTTCATCTACATGTGCAACTCTGGCCTGGCCTTCATTTCTCCTATCTGTTCTGCCTTGGTGCTGAGGACATTCAAATGCCCTATGACCTTCTTCTCCATAGTGAAAATATGTTCCACAGAAGCCTCCTCTTCCTGAACCTTGTCCTCTTCCTCTTCCTCTTTGGTCTCTATTATTCTGATCTTGGAAACGATTGGAATTGTTTCCTCTCTAATTCTAGCTGCTACTGGCCTCATCCTTCTTTTTCAAATCTTCATTTCAGCCACCATATGACCGTCCACCAAATCTTCCACCATGACCTCTTCCATTTTTTCTGCTCTCAAACTTCTTGTTCAGCTTTTCCTCTACTTTTAGGGCAAACTGGTATGCCTCCTCAATACTATTCATTCAAACCAGATTCAACTCCTAAATGCTTGGCCTTAACCCATTAAGGTATCAGGCAAATTTCTCCTTATCAGCTTCTGCATGGCCTATTCTGATGAAGAGTCGATAAAACTCCTCTGTATACTCCTGAACAGATCTTTTTGCTTGCTTCAAACTTTGCATTTTCTTTAGTAGGTCAAGCTCATAATCAACAGGAATGAACTGTCAATTCAATTTATCCACCATCCGATCCCATCTTGTGATTTTATCTTTCCCTCTTCTATTTCACTCCAATTGAATTTCTTGCCACCAGATCTTTGCATGACCTTTCAGTCTGGCCTTCACAAATTTGACCCTATCAGGATCCTGAACATCTTCATACTCAAAATATTGCTCACATTCATTGATCCAGTCGATCAATTCCTCTGGGTTAAGATTTCTAGAAAATGTAGGAACCTCAATCTTAGGTCTTTTCCCAATCTTGGAAATCACCTGAAAAAGTCTTTCTTCCTCCTGATTCACAACTTCAGCTTCTCCTTCTTGATATTCTTCCTCAGCTTCATCCTCACTTTCGTCTCTGACATTAAGATTAATTCCTCTATGAATCTCTTCTTACAATGCTCACACTTATCTCTGCAGCTCTCTAACCTCAGGTGTCACAGCACCAGCTCTTCTGCCACGTTCTCTTCATGGAGGCATTTTCACGATGTGCGCTGAAACCCTAACTATGGTCCTGGTGCAAACTGCCTCACAGTCGGTGATCTATTTACACACTCAAGAACTCCTTCTCTGATACCACTTGATGAAGGCTGCTCCCCTTAATACCACAAACACATAATAGAAATAGAGAAACAATAACAATAATATGCAAGAACAGAAAATTGGCTTCTTATTATCTCCACAAATGTGGAATTACAAACTTTCAGAATTACAATATGCAAAGCCACATGGGCATTCCCTTACAATATTCTATAGGATAAAGCCTTGAATCAATACCCAGATCTACTACCCAGAACTGTCCTAGACAACATTACGAGCCTTCTTTATATAGGCAATTTCCACCGCCCGAGAAGGTTTAAAAAATTTAGCCCTAAGGGCCGACCAAACTTAGAATTATTTTATTTTTCAATTTATTACATCAAAGTTGGCTCAAAATAACTTTTGAAACCTGAACAAAAATTTTGAAGGAAAATTATTTTCTGCCAATTCAGGTGACCCAACTTCTGAAGACCATAAGTCATCACCCGTTGACCTTATTGGCTATTATAACCCCATTTTAGAATGCCACGAAGCACTCTACAGGCTTGACCAGTGCAAAGCAACCATCACCCAATTTTTTGACCTCATCTAGGGCCTCTAAAGCCTTCAAAACTAAGTTCAAAGTTTCTGTACCCCTACTGCCAATACAAAAAAATCTTCAATATCTTCAAAATTAGACCTGATCTAGCCATGAAACTTTGCTAGCAGGCTGATATGACTAAGATGAACCTCCACATGTAAAATCAAAACATTCCAAGATCGTAAGACCAACTTACTAAAAATAGAAATTTTCCATAAATAGCGACTCTGCACAAGATAGCCCTTATTGAATACAAAAACAAAAAAATATTTTTGGGTGATGCAAGATTGCTCTTACACCCACGATGCTCCTACATCACACACACACACACACACACACACATGATGCCCTCCCTAATTTTATCTCTATCAATCATTTCACCTCTCTATTCTCTTTTTATTATCAATCTTACTCACTCTCTCCTCCCTTTATCTCACCTTATCTCTGCCTATACTTCCATGTCCTTCTAACTATCATCCCCTATTTTAAATGGTGTGTGTGTGTGTGTGTGTGTAGAGAATAGAGGTAAAATGGATTCACCTCTATTTTGATGTAAAAGGGGAAGGGGGGAATATGAGATCTATTCCCTAACCCAAATTCTCAAAGAAGAGATCCAATTTGATCAACCAAGACATTAATACATAATTGAATCAATTTATGGATTATATGGAAGAGAAAGAGAGTAAATTCATTATTTCCCTATGAATGATTTTTATGCTTGGAATATGAAATCTAATTGAAATATAAATACTAACCTCAAATTAGGGCAAATCTAGAAAATGTCAAATTATAATGTCTATGTGTACTTTAAGCTAATTCTAAAATCTATTTTGGACTGGACATGCCGAGATAGAGAAAACCCAAAAATCTTTCTCCAAGATGAGCTCAGGTCAGGTTTGACCCTCATAAAAGGTCAAATACTACATTCTTTATTTGAATTCCAATTCAAATTCTATTCACAGATCTCAGAAGTTTGTCAAAAAGGGTATCCAAATTATCTCTTAGATTAATAATTTTCCACTTGTACCTGGATGGAGAAGAGGACTCGAATGCTTGAATGGATGCTTGCTTGATCACCTTGAGAGCATGCACATGAAAAATTGATTGCCAAAACTTGATGATAAAAATGAGAGAGCAAGACCTCCTTTATAGTGAACTAGGGCACAATCCTCTAGAGGGGCCACCTTAGAAAATTAAATCCCAACTAGGTCCTAACCTTTAGAAATATACCTAGATTAAATGTAATGAAAGGATTTACCATCCTGAAACCCAAAATGATGTTAGGGATAGACATAAAATCCTATGATGACTATTATGAAAGCTAAGAGGACTTATTTCAAAATCCAACCTAGAAAATAGAGTAATTGAAGAGGGAAATTAAGGAGAATCCTCAAGATCCCAACTGTAATTTCACCTAGAATGAAGAAATCAAGTGCAAGGAAGAAGTGGAAAGCAAGGAGAAAGCCAAATACATGAAAAGACCTAATCAAGGAACTTAACATGACCCCAAACCACTTACTCAAAGGGATAAACACTCTTATCATGGAAGTGCTTCCATTTTAAGATGATACATTAAGCCCCCACTTTAGCAAGAGTGTGGACTCGATGCAAACTCTTGGTAAACGAGAAGAAAGAGGAGATCCTAGTGGATTCACAATGAGATAAAATAAAACTTAGCTCAAGACACAAGCCCCCAGACCAATGATTCTAACTCAACATACATGCATGAGGATGTCAAAAGAAAAAGGGTTAGTACTAAACAACCCAAATCAATTAGCATAAGAAACCTTTCTAAGAAATATTTCTCATACTAATATCATATTTGATAAGCTATCATAAAAGCATAAATGTTTACATAAGAAAGACAAGAACAACAATATAAATAACATAGCTTCATGATCTCATCCTATTAGCATGAAAGAAAAAAGAAAGAAAAGAGAAAGTGATTACCTTAGTAAGATGCACACCTTACCGTCAATCACCCTAGAGGAGAGCCCAATAGTTTCACCCATAAACTGTGCTTGCAATTGTAATGCATCTTCTAATGGCTTTTGGAATACCCATAGATCCACCTTATTGTATCACTATGAATATAAAATGCATGTCTCCTCAGGATTTAGCAACTTATGTATGTTACCTTCAAAATATTTAGCATATAGGTGCATGTCTTTTTAGGATTTACTAACTTATGTGTGTTACCTTCCAAGATTTAGTATATTTTAAACTGGAGATGTGTGTCCCTTCAGGATTTAGAAACTTATGTGTGTTACCTTTATAGGATTTAGCATATTGAAAATTTTGAAAAATGCATGTGTCCTCGGGATTTAGTAACTTATGTGTGTTACTTGGGGAAGATTTAGCATATAAATGCATGTCTTTTTAGGATTTAGCAACTTATGTGTGTTACCTTCCAAGATTTAGCATGTAAGTATAAAAACAATAGTACAAGGGAGGCCCTATTTATGCCCCCTCCTTAACATGGAAAAAACATACTATTTTGACATGTTAAGGAAAGAAAGAAACAAGGATAAAGCCTTCTTCAACATCAAGACAATATCCATAGACAACACCTAGTCTAAGCCAAGAAGGTCACAACTCCTATGAGGCCATGGAAGGGATGAATGTAATGAGATATTATCCAAGAACTGAAAAGAAAGTAACCCTTATGAGGGATAACACACTGTTCAATTTCCAAGGTGAGAGATATATTAGCCATGAGAACCCAATGTCAAATAACAAAAGAGGTTGGTATCAAGGACATAGGTTCTTCATGCAAATGAAAATTTTCATGTATGATTGGATGTCTCATAATAGATAAATACTGCTTAACTAAGGAAAGAGGTGAATCCCAGAAAAATAGAAAAGAAAGAGATGGCATCCTTGCCCCCAAAGTGTAGGAAAAAGGATGAAAGAAGATACCTACTTCATAAGGAAAGGAGATATCCTCTTTACAACAATGTACACCATATCCTGAGTAAGGGATACTAACCCCTACATCCAAGAATATAGATAATCATGAAAAGGATATGTCACTCATAGAAAAGAATCCTCAAAGAAAGAGATCTTATCAACAAGACCACCTACCAAAGAGGAGTGCTTTAGATAAAATATCATCTTTCAATGATGGGAACAAAGATTTAGTCATTAAGCCCCCTGCAAACAAGAGGAAAAGGAATCTTTGAAATGAGGGAAACAACTCTAACACCAAAGAAAGGGTGAGATTTTATAAAGAACATAATTTGCAACATAGAGAAGTGATGACTTAGGACAACAACTTATCATATAAGAATGTTATCCATAATCAAAATATTTGTTAATATGTTGAAATAATATTGTAATATAAACAAATACCACTAAGCTAAAGGAAAGCATCTCCCTAGACAAAGAGAAAGAAAGAGGTACCTTACCCCCCAGAGACAAGGGATACCTTTGAAAAACATATGTCTTAGAAAAGATAGATTCTATGGATGATTAAAAACATAATGCAAAGCCATAAAAAAATAGGAGAGAAGGAATACCAATTAAGCCAAAATAAAAAGACCTAATGGATCCAAGGAGACTGGATGAAGATACATCTCTTGCCCACAAAACATAAGACAAGAGGGAAAAGAACATCTACATTATATCTAAAGGAGCAGAATCCCCTATATCAAAATAATGAAGGAATTGTAAAACTACACAAGAGTGAGATATAATTCCTAAAGCAGCTCTTTCTTTAACATATGACTTGAAATGTTTACAATCAGCAAGTAAGTGTTTGGTACTATAATGAAAAGTATATTTATATTTGTATAGAGCAGCTATCGGCATAGGTCTAAAGATTTCTTTCTTGGAATTCATTATCTCAACATATACCTTCTTAGCAATTTCTTGTTGAGTATTAGGGTTATCTAGGTGAGGTGTAGGGAGAGGAGGACAATGTTTAGCATCACCTACCTTAACTTGAGATTTTGAACACCCAAAACCATACATATTTAGTTTAGGGGGTATATGAACTAGAAATCTAATACCATGTTTATTAATGCCTAGCCCTAAACTTTTTTAACCTTGTTTAGTCACCATATTATATCTAGTAGTATAAAAATTATGTAATGCTTCTATAGGAAGTGATTGTTTATCATGCTCAAGAGTAAAGGTTACATAATGTGGGATAATAGGTTTTGAAGAAGTTTCTTTACCCTTTCCTTTAATATCATCATGAATTGGAGGAGAAGGTAAATCAAATAAATCTTGCACATCTACATCCTGAATGATAGCTTGAATCCCATCATAAGTATGGGAAGAGAGAGGATTAATAGATGGAGAATTAGGTATCAGAATAGGAAGATTAGGATTAAGATTAGAATTGATAGGATTAGGAATATTAGGAGATGATGTGTCATCTACCCAATTCTTCACATAATCCAAAAGATGAATAAGGCTACCACATAAATCTCTAACAAAAGTTTTAAATGTAGGTAGACTAGTGTTAGTCCACTTCACAATAGAATAAGAAAGAGAATAGTGAAGGGTTGTCAACATAATGAAGTGAATGATACTTTCATAAACATCATAGGTATGATAAAGAGATGCTAAAAGAAGAGTAATGAAGAACATAACTACACACTAAAGCATCTTAATAGTCACCATAGAAAATGAAATGCAAGAAATATTTTTGGATTTTATTGAATATATAATTTTTTTTGGATTTTTGAATGTAAAATGCAAGAGCATAAACTAGATCTAATCTAAATGCAAGAAAGGATCTAAAATCTAACACAATAGGGCATCAAATTCCACAAAAGAAAAGGAAAGTAAGTATGTCAGGTTCACCAAAATGAATAGAGGTAAAATGGATTCACCTCTATTATGATGTAAAAGGGGAAGGGGGGAAATATGAGATCTATTCCCTAACCCAAATTCCCAAAGAATAGATCCAATTTGATCAACCAAGAGGTTAATACACAATTGAATCAATTTATGGAGAATATGGAAGAGAAAGAGAGTAAATACAATATTTCTCTATGAATGAATTTTATCCTTGGAATATGAAATCTAATTGAAAAATAAATACTAACCTCAAATTAGGGTAGATCTAGAAAATTTCAAATTTTGATGTTTGTGTGTACTTTCGGGTAATTTTGAAACCTATTATGGACTGGAAATGCTGAGATAGAGAAAACCTAGAAATCTTTCTCCAAGATGAACTCAAGTCAGGTTTGACCCTCATAAAAGGTCAAATACTACATTCTTTATTTGGAGTCTAATTCGAATTCTATTCATAGATCTTGGAAGTTTTCTGAAAAGGGTATCCAAATTCCCTCTTAGACTTGAAATTCCACACCTATACCTGCAAGAAAATGGGGGGTTTTGTTGTTTGTTTGAGGGGTTTGCCTTGGTTAAACCTAGGTTTGGAATCAACCTTAATATTGAAATTGAAATAGAAATGCTAGCAAGTAGTACAAAAGGATCTAACAATGAAGCTATGCAATTCAATAGATATGCAATTGTATTTTGAATGTAAACAAGTATATTGATATAAAAGCTTGAACAAAACAATAAATGTAAATCAAACCTCCATGATTGTATGCTTAGAATCCACCTTGATAAGAGAATGAAATGGATCTTGAAGATGAACAAAAGGATCTTGAAGGAAGATCACACCATCATGATGGCTAGATCTAGGGTTTGCATGATGAATCTTGTATGCTTGAACCAAATCCCTTCAATGACTTGAATGCTTGAATCCTTGATCTTGAATCGAGAACTTGGATGGAGAAGAGGACTTGAATGCTTGAATGGATGCTTGCTTGATCACCTTGAGATCCTGCACATGAAAACTTGATTGCCAAAAGTTGATGATGAAAATGAGAGAGGAAGGCCTCCTTCTATAGTGAACTAGGGCACAATCCTCTAGAGGGGCTACCTTGGAGAATTAAATCCCAATTAGGTCCTAACGTTTAGAATATATACCTAGATTAAATGCAATTAAAGGATTTATCATCCCAAAACCTGAAATGATTAACCTGGAGGTAGGAAAATAAGTATCCTGAAAGCCTGAAGCTTGGAAATTCAAGATTCTATAAATTTGAATAAGGGGGCAAAAATAAAGGTTGGACCTAACCTAGTCAGGTTAAACCTTGATCTTGACCTAGTCAGGATTGAGCTCAATCCTGACCTAGTCAGGATCAACCAAAGCAACTAGTAGGTCTACATCTATGAAAACATCAGGTACTATCAATTTTCTTAGCCTAGAGGTCCAAGGGTTTGACACAGGTATGAGATTATCAGCATTCTTATGAAAATACCTAAAAAGGATAATTCCTAACACATCCCCAGTCTTCGTATCTCTACAAAAAAGAGAAAAAGATTTCATTACTAACCTTTTTGTTTTGTAATGATCCAGGTAGTAATGCAAGAAACTCATCTAAGAAGCTTTCTTTCTATTTTTTCTTATTTCCCTTGCTTGTGGAAGCTCTACTAGTTGAAGGCTGACTCATTGTAACTGTAATTCAAAATCCTCTGAAAATTCTAAAACTATGCTCTCTTTGAACTACCTTATTGCCAAAAGACTTCACAAATCTTTGCAATTCTCTAGCTCAGGCTCTCTAGAATACTTGGTAATTTTGAAAATGTAACAATCATTTGTATTTATTCTAGAGAATTAAATGAAATTACCCTTTGGAGATTTTGAACTCTATAATTCATGTCAAATATGCCATTACTCGGCACACCCTAAACTTCAATTCACTATTCATGAGATGACATAGAGACAGGTAATCAAATTCAATTTTTGGTGACCTAGCGACTACCAAATCAATCACAATCAGTAAAGGATTTGGTGTTTTTTCATATTTTTTAGAGATTAAGAGACCCAAAGGAAATCTCTAAGTCACTGGATGACTTGAACCCTTATAACTTCTTCTTAAGATTTGGCAACTACCACAACTTAAGTCTTTTTACTTCTACTTTCTTTCTTTTAGAGACTCAATGACTATAGTTTATTTCTCAGTCACTGCAACTTTTATTATTTACCAAAATTATCCCAATACCTAGCGACCACAGTCTTTCCTAAGTCTCATTTCCTTACTTCCTTTTTGAGGGACTCGACGACTACATAGTGAGTCTCCTGATTGCTAGAACATGTTCACTTGTCAAACTTTTTGTTTAGATTACCCAACTTCACCCATCTGGAGATTCGGTGACTACAAGAAAAGTCTCTTTATCACTGGATATTTATTTAGTTTCTCATTTCTTCATGCAATTACATGACATCAACAGGATCTTAATCTGATGGTAATCATTGAATCTCAAGATCTTTTGGATGACATCACTATTATCTAGCGATTGAGAGACAATCGTTAAATCTATACTTATAAAGGACAACATCAACGGTAGTCATGTAATTTCTCTAGAGATCTGGAGACTAAGCATATTTGGAGACCTAGTGACCATAGAAAGAAATATTTGATTTATTTCATCTGGATATTGAGTGACTATAGTCTGTCTCGTAGTTACTGAGAAACTATTAATCCTTTATTTTATTCTACAAACAATTTAGAGTGAACACGTCACCA
Organism: Chamaecyparis obtusa; assembly: GCA_027943335.1. Classification (NCBI taxonomy): domain Eukaryota; kingdom Viridiplantae; phylum Streptophyta; class Pinopsida; order Cupressales; family Cupressaceae; genus Chamaecyparis; species Chamaecyparis obtusa. Next base: position 348,921 of record BSBK01011272.1, on the reverse strand, counting down.
AATCTGACAAATAGATTCTTACCCCCTTTGGATCTTTTAATCCTCGGCTGACAGTTAACCTTTATTCATCTTGAGATCACATGACTAAGGTTATCTTCCAGTCCTTGGATAATTCTCTTAACCTGAGTTGATTTCAGAGACTAGGTGAAAAAGCACTTCTCACAGTCTTTGCAAGATTTCTTAACTCATGTTTTAATTAGGAGACAATGTGACCACCACCTGATTTCAAATCCATCAACGGCTTAGATATATTCCTTGAAAACCATTTCCTTAACCCATCATCTTTTTGTGATCATACGAGTGAAGACATCTCGTAGTCCCTTAATATTTCTCTTTATCCTGGTAACATTCAGAGACTACCCAAAATTCTTTATTTGCCAAGTCACCAAATACTTTTCTTAACCTCAGTAAAACTGTGAGATATAATGTTCACTATTGATTCTTCCTTCATCTTACGATTATCACTGAGTCATTGTTTTTACTACGGCTTAAACGCTTCATTGTAACATTAGGATATAAATGTTTCGCTAGATCGCTAAGTATTTAGAACATAACCACTAGGAATTTGAGAACATGCGACTACCATAATTGCTAGGTTGCTAGATGATTTTCTTAGCTGCCAAAGAACTAGGAGATTTTGAGACCAAAAAGAAACATAATTGTCATCCTTTATTGAGAGACTCAGTGACAATCAGTGAGTCTCCTTATCGCTAAAACTTTGGTTACTTGATTTTCTCATAAAGAGATTACCCGACTGCATGTCTTTTTCATATAGAGATTTAGTTACTATAGTTTAACTCTAAAATATTTACTAGTAGTAGTCACTAGATCTCATAGAGATCACTAGTAGATTTGGTGACTAAGAACATCTGCCGAGTTTGATGGTAAAAGGGAATATTCTCTAGACTTAAAGAGATAGCGTGAAAAAGCACATTTTTTCAATCGCCAAATTAGAAGGAATATGCTAATTGGGTTCTCAGAATAGGTGACTAAGTGGTAATTATAAAGCATACATGGTTAAAGGATTACTTAAGTCATTTGGAAAAGTAACTTCAGATTAGAACCCCGTTAGGTTTTAGGGTTTTTTGGATTTTCGCAAGCATTTTGACATCACCTAGGGTTTTCATCATTAGGAACATACTTTTAGCATTTTGGACATGAAACTTGTAGGAGAAAAACACAAAAGCTGGGAAAAATACCAAAGAAACAAGGAAAGAAAGCAATCTTGAAAATTTTGAAAACATTACAAACAGTGGCTCTCTCTGAGGATGCTTAAATGTCAGTTTATAACAAGAAGCCAAAATCTTTGGGTTGCAAACCAATCAAAACTTAACTTAAAGAAGGAAAAGAACACACAACTAGAAAATGAACACACCTATACACTAAGAGACTATTGTGCATGGAATAGAAGTTTGTGAGGTCCCACCCCGACCCATCCTAGCTCACTTCTTGTTTTGACATTTGGTTTACCTTGTTGATACTTTTTTTAGAGACACTAGACGTATTTGGATTTATTTTTCCTATCATTATACCTTATGAGATTATTATTTATGCAGATGATGTTATTCATACTCTTTATATGTTGTAATTTTTTCATGCTTACCTTATGATATATGCATTTTGGATTCTACATTTTTAACATTATCTTATAGAATAGAAAATGTTAACAGTACAATGGTTCAATGGTTAACTTAGGAATATGTTTATGATTCATGATATGCAATTTCTTTATGTATTGAGTATAGATTCTATTATTATATCTACTTCACGTTTGATGTGATTATTTATGCATTGGATTTATGTGGTACTGACATTTGAATTGAGTGTGCAGGTTGTGACCATGGTTGTAAAATAGGGAAACAAGGATGGGTCTATGTGAAATAGTTTAAAACCAAGGTCAGCTCTAAAGAATAGTACGACCTCATTGTAACATGTTTTTATTCATAAAAGTGATGCATGTTTGTATGTGGATAGTAAATGTTTGTAAATGTTATATTAGATGTAAATTCATTTTATGAAAATATTAATGTTAAATGTCCACTAGGCATGCCAAGTATATAATGTAATGAGGTGTGTAAATTTTATGAGTTATCACTTGACACTTTTGTGACATGGCATGCCCTAGTGGAATGTGGACCCCACCTTCTTCCCTTGGGCTATTTTGGGAATCCCTAGGCTTAGATAGTGGTTTAGAGAACCGATATCTAAGTAATCATTATGCCATTTTCGGATGAAAGCTTAACTTGGGTTTTTGAGGGGTTCTATGGATTCCTAGAGGGTAGTTAAGGTTGGTTTTTAGTTCCCCAAGTCATGTACATGGGTTATGGGGCCTATTTTTACCATTTCCACTTCCCTAGACCACTATTTTGCCTCTCTAAAAGGACCATTTTTGGTAAACTCAAAATTGTGGAATGTTTCTAGGATTTCACACCTTTTCATGTTTTTTTTTGTATTCCTTGTCCATGGCAAGGGTAGGTGTCATGGGAGCTAGAATCTAGAAACCATCTTTCTTAGGAATGAGGGTCTGAGAGAGAAATAGAAAGTCTTTGAGGAATGGAGATATAAGATTTAGATTTCAATTTTATGGAGGCTAGTTTTTTTGGTAGTTGGAGATGAAAGAACTTGAGAGATTTGCTAGTAGATTTGAGAAAGGAAAAAATCTAGGAAGCAAGGTAAATCTCTTCTTCAAACCACCAAATTTCCATTGCTTAGGATAAAGGTTGGTAAATTATATCATGTATATGTTTGTGTAATTGTATTGAGAAGAAGAAACTTGTGTGAATCTTTCAAATTTCTTGCATCTTTTGTGTGAATCTTGCATTGTGTGTTTCAATGTGTTTTTGGCTTGTTCTTGTTTTACCATCTTCTTCTTGCCATATGTTTATGGGTGTGCAAGATTCCCCTCATTCTTGGGAGAATTTGAGGATGGTCTTGGCGTGATAGGCCTAGTTGGGAAGTCAATATGTTGAGAGCTAGGATGTATGGTCATCCTTGAGAGCCTACTCATGTTTTCATTTATTTTGGGGGCCATAAGGGATGTGATTATATTCTTGATGTTGATATGTTGGTTGGAAGAAGCCTTGTGAAGGCATGTAAGAAAATATGGAAATTATTTTTTGATTATGTATGAGTAAGGTGTCTCCATATGTGAATTTTCCACCATCACCCATCCATGGATCTAATTTTTATCCTTTGTGTAAGCTTGGAAAAAGGGAGTAAAAATTCTGCATGTATATGTGTCAATGTGAAATTTGTATGTTTTTGTGAGTTTTCATGTTTGTCACCCACCCATTGTTGTTTCCCCTAGCTTGGGGATGGGGGGGGGGGGGGGGGGCGGGGGGGGGTCATTACAAAGTTATTTTAATTGAAGAAGAATTTTAGGAACTATCCATGCACTGACAATTCTTGTTCCTCACCATCCATATTTTTTAGGAAATAGGAACCTTTCCCATGAGTCTGATGGATAATGTAGGGACATAACCACAGTGATTCAAACTTTTTGTGCTTTCCCTTGTCCTCACTTCTTGCATTCCATTGTAAGACCAAATCTTTAGGCTGAAATTTCCTAATATTTTTCCTTTTATCAAATAGGTACTTCATCTTTTGTTGTAATCTGATATTCTCCTTTTGGCCTTCTCTTCTTGTCTCAACCAATTCAACAAGTTGGAGCACCCTATCTTCCAGAGGGTCTGACATTTCTAGATTGTCCTCTTGTATAAAATTATAAATGGGCAAAAAATTATTTATAGGTAGCCTTGATTTAACACCATACACCATCTCAAAAGGAGACTTATCTGTGGCCCTTTTTTCTATGATTCTATCAGCCCATAAAGCTAACTTAAGCTTAGAGTGCCAAGTTATTTTATTCTTTTATAAATTCTTCTTCCAAATATGGAAAATACTTTTATTGCTTGATTCTGCATGCCCATTAGCTTGAGGGTGATATGGGTAGGAATGCGACATTACTATGCCCATTTCTAGATAGAAATCCTTGAATTCTTGTGATCTAAAACTCATGGCATTATCCATTACTATCTTCATAGGAACACCAAATTTTGTTATAATATTATCCGTCAAAAAATCAATGACCACTGTACTTGTCAATTTCTTTGTTGGGATTGCTTCAATCCACTTGGTAAAATAAATAGTAGCTACAATTATCCAACTATGACCTCCACTAGATTTCTCAGTAAACTCTCCAATAAAATCAATACCCCACATAGAAAAAGAAGCTTCTACCACTGCATGATTCAACATCAATGCTCCTAAGCATTTTGACATGTTAGAGAACCTTTGACATGTTTCACATTTTCTAACAATTGTATGGGTATCTTTGAACAACATGGGTGAGTAATACCCAAGCCTCAATATTTTATGAGCAATTTCCCTAGCTAAATGGTGTCCTCCACACATTCTAGAATGCATTTCTTTTAGGATCTTCTCATATTTTCCTTTGTCTAAGCATAACAATAGGATACCATCAATTTCCTTCCAATACAAATCACCTTGCAGTAATACATATCTCTGGATTTGCAATTTTAATCTCCTTCTTTGGTTATCATTAAGGCCCTTTGGGTAAACAAAATTTTTGAGAAAAAAGTACTATATTTGAGTACCAAGGCTGCATTTCAATGCTAGTGACATTTTTCCCAATGTCATCAACATTGTTGACTTGAATCAGGTCCATATTCTCTTCAGTCATCAACTTTTTTATTCCTATTCCTCTGACAAGTTTATTGATGTGAAAATCAAAATCAAAATCCTAGATTTGATTAATCCATTTGCATCTCTTACCTATGACCTTATTCAATGTTTGAGTATCTTTTACTGCAGCATGAGGGACATGTGCATTTACTTTAGCACATAACAAATATGGTTTGAATGCTTTAACAACTTTTACTAGAGCATAAGCTTGGTCTTCCATCAACTCATAGTTTAGTTCTAATGATTGTAAAGACTTGCTGAAAAAAGAAATGAGATGGTCAAATCCCTCATCATCCTTCTGTAGCAGGACTGTAGCAATAGTGAAAAAGATGCAAAAGAAAAAAGAGAAAAGGGCTTGAAGTAATCAAGAGATATCATAATAGAAGTTTCTTGAATTTCTTTCATTATTTTCTCAAAATATTCTTGTGCCTCTTGATCCCAAGTAAACTTTACATCCTTCTTTACTAAGTTGACAATGGGTTTAACTAATTCAGCAAAATTTGCAATAAATCTCTCTGACAAAGTTTATTTGTCCAAGGAAAGACTAGACGCCCTTGAGATTTTTGGGAGCAGGGAGCTTTTTAATATCTTCTACTCTTTCAGGATCAATTCTCACTCCTTCTTTATACATTATATGGCCCAATATAATTCCCTCAGTAATAGAAAAATGGCATTTTTAAGGATTCAAAGAAATACCATATTCTAAAGGCTTAATCAGGACCTTTTCTAAGTGATTACAATGATCTTTAGACCTTTTAGAATATGCAGTCAAATCATCCCGGTACACAACCATGAGGAAATAATTAATCTCTTTAAAAGCTACATCCATTTCTCTTTGAAAGGTTACAATAGCATTTTTTAGACCAAATGGCATCCTGACATACACATATGTCCCTCAAGGGGTAGTAAATGATGTCTTAAACTACTCTAATTCTTTGACAAGGACCTGGCTATATCCTGAGAACCCATCCATCATGGACAAAAAATCACAACTAGTCACCTTATGAAGCATGGCTTCCATATTAGGTAGTCCATAATTATCTTTAAGTGAAGCAACATTTAAATTTCTAAATTCAACACATAACCTTATGTCACCACTCTTTTTCCTGACTGGTACTAGATTTGAGACCTACGATGAATGTCTTATGGGCTCAATTATGCCTGCATCTCTTAACTTGGTTAACTCAGTTTGCATCTTGGTAGCTAACAAAGGATTAATAGGCCTTTTCTTCTTGCTGAAAGGTTTAGTGTCTTCTTTTAAAGGAATCTTGCGTTGAAAAAAATCTTTCCTATAGGCCTTGAGATCATCATATGACCAAGAAAAAGAATGCTTATATTTTTTGAGCAACTTGATTAAATTATTTCTCACCTCCCTACTGAGAACTGTTCCAATGTAGACAATATAAGGGGATGTTTATGACCCTAAGTTTATTTCCTCTAAGTCATCCACCTTGGTATTTGACTTCTGAGACATATAACTATCATTTATTTTCAACATCCCTTCCAACTCAACTAAATCCCTAGGGATATGGTTTGAAGGTAACTAAACAATCTCATTTTGCATGACACAGTCCTTCCCATTTACAACTTCTTGGTAATCATCAAAATCAATATGTTGACCATCATACTGATCCAAACCCTATATAAACCTTAAGATGTCACTATCATCTTCAAAAACTTGCAAATTGTAGACAGTATCAAGAACAACATGTCTACTTTTCACTTCCAATTTTGATACTCCAGTAAGGGTTACATCATTGCTTTTTAATGCAGCATTTGCAAGGAAGTCTGTGATAATATTTTTTGATATTTTTACCCATAAAATATTGAACACATAAAAAAATTCAATTCTATCCTAGACAACATATTTGTACAACTTGATCCTCTCATCCTTAGCAGCATATTGTTCTCTAATTTGAGTAATGATTAATTGGGAATCTCCATAAACTTTTAAACATTTTATAGCATGTTTTACTACAATAACTAATCCCAATATCAAAGCTTCCTACTCAACAGTATTATTTGTGCATTGGAAGGTCAAGAAAAAGGAGTATTTAAAAGTAAGACCTGATGGGGATATTAACAACACAGCAGCTCCTGAGCCTTCTTTAGAGCATCCACCAACAAAGTATAGCTTCTATAATCCATCTTGTTGCAAGAGAAACTCATCAAAAATTGGGTTAGTATTTTTTAATTGTGGCAGTACTTCCTCAATCATCAAGTTACTCATGTCAATATCCACACAACAATTCAGATCGTCAAGGGCTACCATCTTAATCATAGTTGATGAACAAGGTTCCTTGATCTGCATCAAATTTTCTATTTCTCAAGTTGTATGGGGACCTAGCCTGAGAAATAGCTGCTATAGTTAAACTCTTGATTTCTTCTTTACTAGGCTTTCTCCAATTATCATCTTCCATCTCTGGCCTATTCATATCAGTTTTACTAGTCTCAACATCAGACTCTTCATGATCAGAATGGGAAAATACTTGTTGCTCATAAGAAGGGATAGTTCTCCTCTTATAGTCAACATCTTCTACTATCTCCTCATCATCTGAACAGGCAAAGTCATCCACCCTTTGAGTGGTAAATATTTTTACTGCAGAATTTTTAGAGCCTTCATGGTCTCTTGCAAGTGAATCTTCTGTCTCATCTCCTAGAGCCTAAGCAACAACACATTGAAAAGGTGAATGAGGCATGTTGTAAGGTATACACCATGGAACATTTTCCACATTGTGGGTAGTATTCTTCCTCAGAGGATCAGGTGTATCCCTACCATTTTGTGGCTCTTGGTTGGCAAAAATAGGCTTCCCATCCTTCCAATTTACCTTATATGGTTGGTCATGAAACCTAGGTAATATTTCCTTCCTTTGATAAGTTGGTCTATTATCTTGGAAATTTTTCCCACCTTTATCAAATCTAGTTGAGAGATCTTTGACAGCATTGGCCAAATTGTCAACCTTGTCATCTTCCTTGGAAAATTTCACAGAGTGAGGCCTAGTCTCTTTCCATAGTATTCCTGCATCTCTTTTATACATTTGACCAAATGATTTTCTATTACTATCAATATTTATTGCTAACTTGAAAGAATCCCTCAAAGTACATGGACTTTTATCCCTTAAGAAGTAAGACATATTTCCTTCTATAACATTAAAGTAAGTGGTCAAACAAACTGTTAAGAATAGTCCCAAGAGATAACTAAGAGGGGGGGGTGAATCAATTATCTACAAGATTCAATTCTTTATCCAATTAAGTATACTTAAACATAAAGCATAAAGATAATGAAATAATAGAAGAAATCAACACCAATATTTTGGTTTTGGGGAAACTTAAATAGGTTAAAAACCCTAGTGGGCATTGACACCCACTAATATTTTGTACTAGTGTATTATGATCCTTGCTAGAAGATCCTTTACCCTGTTAAGTGTAGCTTTAAAAAATATTAAGTACAATAGACCTAGTCAAGGGTTGACCCCTGTTAGGAGTTTTTTATAATTGTCCCTATTAGGGGAGAGGACACATTATCCAAGAGCTCACTACTCAAAGGGGTGAAGGCTACAACCTTCTAAATAATAGATCCACACTATATCTGGATCTTCGTGAACTGCACTTTGACCTAATTATCTAGATCAATTCCAATGTATAGCACAAGTACTCTACTTGGTCACATAGAGCTTCTTATGATGCTTCTACACTTTGCACACTCTAGTCTGCTCTACTTAATCAACCATAAACCGCACTTCAACAATCACAACTAACTGCCTATAAATATATTTCCTCTAAATGATATTATCAAGTTGGCCTATTAGAACCACCTTGAAATCATATTAGAGAAACCATAACAAACTCATATAAACAATCTATCAGCTCTACTATGTACGCAACACATTGTCGGACCTGTCTAAATAAGATAATTATAAACGCACACTACACACTATCGGCTCTACCAAAACAATTGGGTCTTTCTCCTCAAGCTGAATTAACTTATGCACTCTTAACCGTACATCAATAACTCTTCTTCAAGATTAACTCCAATGGTGCATACCCTAAAGATAGGCACAACTATAGAACCAATAAAATCTTTGACATCTCTTTTAGAGAAACACAGGAAACTGCTACTATCAAAAAGTGACTACATAACTTCACTTGCATCCATCATTAGACCATGCATCCATGAACTTAAAATTACTAACATGTCTAAAACATATATCTAAGGGAACATGCCCATAGGAAAACTATATGAACAACCATACATAGAACACTACCTGTGACTCTATCAGGAACACTGCTGACACAAGCTGTAATATAACTATCTATACTAATAGTAAACTATTGGGCCCATGATATCATGTTGATATCATGTCCATGCTACATATACTAAAATATTATTGCATAAGACTTCCACACATGCTACTTTCCATATGTTGTCATCAATGACAAACATACAGTCAGTACTAGTCTATTGGAAAATCTCCAACAATCTCCCCCTTTGGCATTGACGACAACATGTGCAATGAAAAGCCACCACCATACCAAATGAACATTTCTTTTATAACATTCTCCATTTCCTCTTCAAAACTCCCCCAAAGATGAATCCTCCATGTACTATAATATTTTCCAACATTGTCCATTTCCTCAACTAAACTATTGTCATAACTGAATACTACTGCCCCTTGGTATATTACTCCTCCTTTTTACTTATGTTTTTTATGACTCTATACTACTCCCCCTTTGACATTAATGCCAAAGGGTTCCATTCATTTTAAGCACTGGTACTACTCCTGAAGTAGAGTAGTCCACCTTCCATCAGTCCCTAAGGATGGATGCCTTTCCTTCTTTCTTCTAAGTAGAATCAGGGAAGGGAATTACTCCCAACTTCTCCCTGAGATAATCACAAGTATCCTTTGGCAAGGTCTTTGTAAAAATGTATTCCAACTTATCTTTAGTGCTCACATAGTCCAACTTGACTTCTTTCTCTGCCACTTTCTCTCTTAGGAAGTGATACTTGATTTCAATGTGCTTTGTCTTTGCATGCATCATAGGGTTATTTGACATATTGATAGTGCTAGTGTTATCATAGTGAATAAAAATAAGATAATCAATCTAAATTCCAAAATCCATAATCATTTTCTTGATCCAAACAATTGTAGAATAATTCAAGACTGCTACAACATATTCTACTTCTGTTGTTGATTGAGAAATACAATTTTGTTTCTTTCTTATCTAAGTGACAAGTCTATCACCAAGAAACACTTCTCCACCTGATGTACTCTTTCTGTCATCAACGCATCCTACCCAATTTTCATCTGTGTACACATGAAGCTCAACATTATCCAAATTAGGATACCATAAACCATAGTCTATAGTGCCTTGCAAATATCTGAATATTCTTTTTACTACCATGAGGTGACTTTGCATGGGCTCTACTGCAAATCTTCCAACTATTCCAACTACATTGGAAATATATGGTCTAGTTTGAGTAAGATAAATAAGTTTTCCAATCATAGACTTGTACAAAGTTATATCAACTGTTGGTGAGTCATCTTCCTTTGTAACCTTGCATCCAATAATCATAGGAGTCCCTACTAGCTTGCAATCATCCATCTTGAATTTCTTCAATATTTCCTTCACATACTTGGACTGATTAATGAAAATACCTTTTTCTATCTAGTGCACATTCAATCCCAAAAAGTACTTGATAGGGCCAATCATACTCATCTCAAATTCACATTGCATTTCCTTAGCAAATTCAACACTAATTTTTTCATTACCTCCAAAGATAATGTCATTAACAAATATAGCTACAAGTAGTAAAGCTTCAAATGTCTCTTTAATTAATAGATTACAATCTATTGCTCCTTTCTTGAATCCAATATTTGTTAGATACCCATCTTGTCTCTCATACCATGCTCTAGGGGCTTGCTTAAGTCCATAGAGGGCCTTCTTCAGTCTACATACCATATCTAGCTGCTCAATATATATTTCCTCTTTCAAATATCCATTTGGGAATTCTAATTTGACATCCATCTGATATACTTTGAAGGTTTTAACTGTACCATAAGCTAGAAATAATGTAATAGCTTCTAATCTACTCATAGGTGCAAAGGTTTCTGAATAATCAATGCCTTCTCTTTGTGCATATCCTTTACATACTAACCTTTCTTTGTTCCTTACTACTATTCCATCTTCATTCATCTTGTTTCTAAATATCCACTTTGTTCCAATCACATTCTTATCACTAGGTCTTGGGACTAGTTCCCAAGTGTCATTCTTGATAATTTGATCAAGTTCTTCTTTCATAGAAACATGCCAATCTGAATCATTACAAGCATCATCAACACTTAAGGGCTCAATCTGAGATAGTAAAGATACCACATCATCATTAGCTAATTTCTTTGCTTCTGATCTTGTTAGGAATTTTGTGATCTAATATCGAATGATGTCTTTCTTGGAATGGCTTCTAGATGTAAACTTAGGAACCTTAGTTGATTTTGACTCATCAGCCTTAGGAGTTTCTTCTTCACTTGTCTCATGGTCATTCAACAACACATCAATGCTATCAAACATTTCTTCAATAACTATCTCACTAGTGGTAGGTCTAGGTCCATCTTCAATCATGGGTGATTAATCATGATATCTTTCTTGAACCATGAACTTCTCATCAATCTTAACATAAGAAATTTCAATGATCTTTTTCAATCTTAAATTGAAACATCTATAAGCTTTACTTTTAGTAGAGTAACCAAGGAAATACCTTCATCACTTCTTGCATCAAAATTCCGTACTACTTCATCCCTCTTGATGTAGCATTTGCTTCCAAAGATTCTGAAGTATTTTATTATGGGAACATTACCGAACCAAAGCTCATATGGTGTTTTGTCAATGCCTAGTCTCAATTGAATTCTATTGATGGTATAGAATATTGTATTTACTACATCTCTGCAATAGGTGTGTGCCACTTTTCCTTCAATCGTGATGGTGTACGTTGTATCAAGGATGATCCTATTCCTTCTCTCTATAATGCCATTCTGCTAAGGGGTTCTAGGTGCACTTAACTATATCTTTATGCCATGTTCTTCATAGTACTCATAGAATCTATCAGAGATGAATTCTCCTCTATCTGATCTCAAACATTTTATCTTAAGTCTAGATTCATTCTCAACCTTAGCTCTGAATATTTTGAACTTCTCAAATGCTTTTGACTTATCTTTCAAGAATGCAACCCACATCATCCTAGTATAATCATCAACAAACAAAATGAATTACCTTTCACCATAGTATGACCTTGTTTGAGTTGGACCACATAGGTCTATATGAATCAGATCCAACTTGCTCTTTGCTAACTTGTTCTTGCTCCTGAATGCATTTCTCACATGCTTTCCCATCACACATTCCCTACATATAGTATCAATTGGCTTTGTCATGCCAGGTAGATCTTTTACTGCCTTAACATTGCTTGTCTTCACTGTGTTATCAAAATTGATATGACATAGTTTCTTATGCCATAGCCAAGTATCATCAACTTTAGCAACAAAACAAATTGCTTCAGAATTGAGTTGAAAAACATTACCTCTTGTCTTAGAACCTGATGCAATCACAACACCATCTTTGATGTTAATGATGCATTTTTCATCTTTGAACTCCAACTAATAGCTAGCCTTTTCCAAGTAACTATCCAACATTGAGAAGGTTATGTTTCAAACCATCAATATAGATAACATCATCAGTACTATTATTTCCATCCAAAGTGATGGCTCCTCTAGAAACTATAGGTTTAGGAGTGTTGTCACTGAATCTAACCATACCACCATTTTATTTGTCTAGATGAAAAAGTCTTCCTCTATCACCTGTCATGTGATGTGAACAACCACTATCTATAATCCAATCTATCCTTATATCTTCTTGGAGAATCAATGCTTGTTCTCAATTTACTTTCTCATCCTTAGGAATTGACTTACTATTCATTTTTTCTACAATACCAATGAATCCAATTTCTTCTTCACTCGATTCATCATCTAAAACTCCATCTCCAACAAATTAACATTCCTTAGAGTACTCAAGCTTGTAATCCTTCTTTAAAATTCTAGCTCTAGTAAGACACTTAGATGCAAAGTGACCAATTTTATTACATGAAAATCACTTAAATGGTAACTGACCTTCATATTTTCCTTTTCCTTTCTTTTCTCTTTTGGAAATCATATCAATAAAATCATCTAAATTTTTCTCTTCATCATCATCATCAAAATTACCAGAAGTGTTTGCAGATTTCTTACCATGAATTGTTTCCTTGAAGGCTGTCTCACCTTTTGGTTCTATCTTTAATCTTTAAATCTCAAAAGTAGAGACCTTGCTAATCAAGGTTTCTCTCTTGAAATTAGATGTAACCTGTATGGTCTCATCAAGGATGTTAATCTTGTTTTCATATTCTAGAGTAAGGGTAGTCATCAACTTGTCCATGATGTCTTCTTCTAAGATCTCTCCACTCTTGTTCTTGATTCCAGCAACTGCTTCATTGATCCTTTGATTATAAGCTCTAATGTTTTATTTAGGTAGCATCTCTAATGCATTTTATCTTTTCTTCCATGTTTTTCAGCATTCATCCTTTTCTTTCTTGTCTCCTTCAAACATGTCTTCTTGGTGCTTCCATATCTTATGGGCGGTGTCAAACTTTTTAACTCTAAAAATTCACTATCTGATAGGGTGCTGATAAGGGCTTCTTTGGCAATAGCATTCTAATGAAATAATTCCATTTGTGCTTCAGTAGCATCATCCTTTCCAAGATCTTCTAGGGTAGGAATCTTGGCTACTTTGATAGTTACATTAAAAACTTCAAAATCAATGCACTGCAAATGAGTCACCATCTTGTTCTTCCAATCAAGATAATTCTCTCCATCAAACTTAGGAATTTCTTTTCTGAAGTATGTGATCTAATCAATCTCAAGCTATTAAACTTTCTCTCTGAGGCACTTGGTTCTGATACCAATTGTTAGGAGTAGTCCCAAGACATAACTGAGAGGGGGGATGAATCAGGTATCTACAAGTTTCAAATCTTTATCCAATTAAGTATACTTAAACATAAAGCATAAAAATAATGAAAGAACACAAGAACTCAACACCAATATTTTGGTTACGGGGAAACCCAAATAGGTAAAAATCCTAGTGGGAATTGACACCCACTAATATTTTGTACTAGTGTATTATGATCCTTGCTAGAAGATCCTTTATCCTATTAGGAGTAGCTTTACAATATATTAAGTACAATAGACCTAGTCAAGGGTTGGACCCTATTAGGAGTCTTTTACAATTGCCCCTGTTAGGGAAGAGGATACATTGTCCAAGAGCTCACTACTCAAAGAGGCAAAGCCTACAACCTTCTGAATAACAAATACACACTATATCTAGATCTTGGTGAACTACGCTTTGACCTTCTTATCTAGATTAGTTCCAATGTATAGCACAAGTACTCTACTTGGTCACATAGACCTTCTTCTAATGGTTCTACACTTCATACACTCTGCTCTGCTCTACTTAATCAACCATGAACCACACTTCAACAATCACAACTGACTACCTATAAATATCTTTCCTCTAAATGATATGATCAAGTCAGCCTGTTAGAACCACCTTGAAATAATATTAGAGAAACCATAACAAAATCATATAAACAATCTATCGACTCTACTATGGATGCATCACATTATGGGACTTGTCTAAATAAGATAATTGTAGATGCACACTACACATTGTCAGCTCTACCAAAACAACTGGGTCTTTCTGCTTAAGCTAAGTTAACTTATGCGCTCTTAACCAAACATCAATAACTCTTCTTCAAGCTTAACTCCAAGGGCACATACCCTAAAGATATGTGCAAGTCCAGAACCAATAAAATCTTTATCGGCTCTTCTGGACAAAGACGGGAAGCTGCTACTAGTGAATAGTGACTACATAACTTCACTTGTGTTCATCACCAGATCATGCATCCATGAAATTGACATTACTAATATGTCTAAAACATATATCTAAGGGTGCATGCCCATAGGACAATTGTACAACTATATAGAACATTGCATGTGACTCTGTTGAGAACACTGCTAATATAAGATGTAATATAATTATCTGTACTAACAGTAAACTACTACGCCCATGATATCATGCTGATATCATGTCCATGCTACATATATTGAAATCTTATTGCATAAGACTTCCATGCATGCTACTTTCCATGTGTTGTCATCAATGATAAACATATAGTCAGTACTAGCCTGTTGGCATATCTCCAACACAAAATTCATCATCTAACCTTAGAACTTGGAAAAAATTTTACATGGCCTTTTGGAACCTTCCATTGAACTCTAACATACTTTTATTTTCATTCTTCTTGATATTATTGAATTCATTTAGCATGTAACTAGAGTTAACAGGTTCAACATACTATTCCTTAAAACTCCTTATAAATTCATCCCATGAGGTAATACTATTTTTAGGTAAACCTCTTTACCAATCCATAGCATCCTCTATCAAAGATTGAACAAAAAGTTTCATGACAACATCTTCATTTTCAATCTCATAATCATTTATTTTTTAGTAAAAGACTTGAGATGCTCTTCACATGTGATAACATTATTGCCGGTAAACGTAGGGATTTTGTCTCTTACCTCTGTTGGGATGACATTTGGTTGGCCAGGAATACCATCAAAGAAAAGTGGCCTATATCTCTCTAGATGAACTGGCCACCTTTGAAAATTCTATGGAGCTTGGGCTCTACCTCCTCCAATATTCTATTGTACAACATTCCCACCAAGATTACAAGTCACAGGGGTTGTATGAATTATATTTTGGAGTGGTCCTTGGACCATTTGAGTGGAGACTAAGGCTTGGGTGTTAGGAAAAGGTCTAGCAAACTAACAATTTGGTATTTTTCCACTGACAACAGAGATTGAACTACTAGCATTTTTATTCATATTAGTATAAAGGAAATCTATTTTCTTCTTCATCTCATCTACAACAGCCTCTAATTCTAGCTTTTCTAATTGAATGGACAAATCTTCCTTGTCTTTTCTAGCCTTTTCTAGATCCACGTTAGCTTTAGATATTGTAGTAGGATTAGAATCATTATTTTTGGAGTCATTAATGCTAATCCCAACTACCTTTTTCTTAACTTTGTCAAATGCACCCATCACCTTATTCTTAAGTTCCTCATTTCTTTTGATTTCTGATAGATGGAACTATCTTAATACATGGCGCTCACCCTAAAACTCATTTTTCTTAGGGGTTTGCTTATTTTTATTCATTTGTTTTCTGAAGAGTTGGATATCCCTAAATAACTCACTATTTACATCATTGACCTTCTGTTTCAAACAGTTTTCTTGGATCTCATTGTTCTTTTTCTTTCTAAGGATCTCTTGCTTCTCCATGAGTAATTCATAGATCTCTTGTTCTGGATCCTTTTTCCTTTTAGTGATTTCTTAGAATTGTTCCTGGTCCTTTCTTCTCAAAGCCAATATGTCTTCCCTCATTTTTTTAGAATCATAAGATTTAGTGTCGGCAGCAGAAGCATATTCTATTTTCTCTAAATTTTCCTATGCAGGGAAGAAACCAATATCTATAAATTCATCCTCCTGAGGAGGACTTATAGAATCAAGGTCTATTCTTCTAAGGAATTTAGGATTTGTGGAAAAAGATGGTATCTCATTTTGGGTGGGAATGAGAATGTATTCTTGAGATGGTCTAGGAGAATTACTACTAGCTACCCCTCTTTTGGACCATTGCTTTCTACTAGGAGCATGTAGTTCTTCACCCATCTTGCCTTCTAGATGATCCCTATAATAAGACCTAGTATTCCTCGGTCTACTCATGTTGCTTGAGGAAAAGATAATTTCTAATTTATACAAAACATTTACCAGCAACTGGTAACAAAGAGCTTAGAGTCTCCACCCATAAATTTGTAGGAAATAATTTGACAAACTAGTCTTCAAACATAGCAATAAAACCATCAGCAAAACTATCACTAAGCTTATTATAGAAATATTTTTATTCCCCAATAGAGTTGCCAATTTTGTTAGTACTCAAAATTTTAGATGATCAAAACTTAATGAGAAAAATTTAATTTGTAACTCTAGCAGTCCCAATAGATACATAAAAAACAATCAATACTAAGGTATTAAGGATTTTCAATCCTTCTTCTCTTTGGGCTTAAAGCTTCAAGTGGGTATTACCTTTCTAGATTGAATTCTTCAAATACCACAATGATGATCTATATAACTCATACAAATCCAATCATATAACTCATATAATTTAAAGTAAATCATTTTAATTTGATTGATGGTTAAAATAACTACAAAATGAGCATAGACCAATGCCTAATCCTTGGGCATCAAAGTCAATGAATACAAATCTATAGGAAATCTCTCAAATCAAACACACCCAAACCCTAGATAAGATGCCTTTCAAATTACCCTCTTATGCATAAATCATATCATCTAATTCATGTATGAACACAAAAATCTTAGAGACCTCACTCAAGATTTATCCCTCCCTTGGAAGGAACTCAAATTTCAACCCCACTATCTACCTTGTAGAAAGATATGCCTAAAATGCCTTGCAAATTTAAACATACAGAGAAATCAAAACCATACATGAAGACAATAAGAAATATACATGGAAATTTAGTATTTTTTATTCATAAACTTCTAGTGTCAATACACTCAATGAAAATGGATTCCTGAGAATCAAAGACTAAATCTATAATCTCCTATGACAATACATATTTTCACTGCCCTTTGGTGTGAGATAGAAAAAAGTATATATAGAGAGACCACCTTGGGATCCTTGAGAAAAGGAAGCAACAAGCTATGGGTAGCTTTGATAGTGACTTGCACGAGAATACAAAATTTTTAAAGCATATAACAGAAAAAGGGAAAATGGTGCCAATCTTGTTTCTTCTTGGAGTTGAACTTCCACTTTGAGCTACACCTTTGTCTATAGGTATTCAGATGAAACTTTTGAAGTTTGTTGTGTGAATGATGAATTTCTAACTAGCTAACTTACATCATCCCCTGTATGATTAGTTTCTCTCCCTATGTTCATAGGTCAGTGCATTGCTAGAGCTCATTCATCATCCAAATCATCCAAGTCATCTATTGTAGGCTTACTCACTTTTGGCTTTGTCATGTTGTCCCATGTGGTAACCTGTTCCTCTATTAGACATGGAAACTATTGAATACTCTATAGTTACTTCTTCTATCTTTCCAATCTTGAATCAACAATCTGCTTTACATCTATGAGGAGCTTGCCGAAGTCCATCTCTACTTTGATAGCTTCATCTACAACTGTGTTGAAGTGATCTAAATCAACTTCATTGCTATCGTTTAGGAAAGCCTCTCTCTTAGGCAATAAGAGATAAAAATATGACCTCCTTGTATCCAGAGTATTTATTTCTCCTTCCTATGTTCTGATTTGAGGAATGAGCCTATTGAAACCAGTTCCAAACATTGCCATCCTTGTTTCAACTTGATTGGCCTTTGCTTTGAAGAAAGATGAAACAACACCAATCTTTGTAGTCACAATTCCTACCTCTAGAACTATCGTTGGGATGCCATTCCTTAGAGACTACATTGTTGCTAGTCTATCAAATAATGATTCCCTCATTGACCAAGTTGAATGATAGGTACTTAAAATAGAAACAAAATTCTTTACTTCACTTTCTAAACAAGATGATTTATCATATGTAGTATAAACTGCCTCTGCCTTATCCTTCAAAAATCATATCCCGTGTTACAAAATTTTCAACAAGGATTGCACTATAACCCGAGTCTTTTCCTTGTTTATTCTCTCCTCTATAGCATCAACTTCTTCTTTATTTACATTTTGAGCTTCTGGTAGTGCAAGATGCTTTGGTCGTGTAGGAGCTACTATAGGCATATTGAAAATTTACAGTTGCAAGTCATCTACACACTTTTCTAGTTCCTTCCCCTTCATTATCAATACCTTTCTATCTTTCACTAATGCACTATAATCATTGAAAAGATCTTGATGCCTTTGTGATAATTGCTTGGTTTTATCTTCATTTAATCTAGAAAAATTAGTCAATACCTATGAGATCTCAAGATCTCCAGTATTGTGAATTGACCATATCATTTTATCACCATCCATCTTCTCTTAGATGTTTAATAGAGAAGGCTTTTGATCTTCAGGGTAAAGGCTCCAAATAGCCAGTGCCTTAGTCTTAGGTTGTATCCAAACCCTTTTATCAAATCTCCCACTTGGGTTTCTGAGGTCAAATTTATATTCTCATGTTTTCTTATTTGGTCAATAATGAAAGAAGAGGCCAAGTCCCACCTAGGTATAAGCAGTATGTTACTAGATCTTACTAATTGCCTTGCTTCTTTAGGGGTAATGGTTTCAGATTCATGATCATAATCCCTCAAGGCTTGGATGGCTTCATCAGGTAATTGGCCATCTTCTTTGATCTGAACATTGGAAGCCACGTGCTGTTGCTTGCACCATAAAAGGAAGTCTTTGAATTCTTGTGACTTAATAAAGTCATCATCTTTTGGAAATGCATCTTGTTCTAACATATTTTCATCCTGTCCAAGGACCAAAGGTAACTCAACATTTTCTACAATCATTTTCCTTTTTCTTTTTTCATCTCTGATACTTGGCCTAAGATGATGATCATGGTCTCTATAACTTAGAAAAAGAGCATTTATTTTGTCTCCTTTCTTCTCAAGGGCCTTTGCTTTTGAAGACTCTACCATCTGCAATTTATGCTTCTTAAGAGGAGGCTCATGAGTGTCCTGAGAGCTAGGAAGCTTTGTCAAATCCATTATTGTATTTTCTTCTCCTTCTTGATCAGTAGGAGGTAACTATTCCATGGTAGGAGGCCTATAAATTGGGTAATCACTATCTTCATAATCAAACTCTGAGTGTTTTTCCTTTTTCCTATCTTTTTCATATATTCGATCCTCAATTGAGTTGACCAATGTATGGAAATTTCTCATCATCATTTCTAGCCTTTTTAAATAGGGCATTGTAGGGTAGAAACCTCCAAAGGGAATTCCCTCTGATCTCAAATGTTTTTCCCAACTCATTAATTCATTGAACTATCCTGCTCTTTTTTCTATTACATCCTCTTCAATGATATTTCTAATAATATCTTCCTCAGGATGCTCCTCATGTCTATTAGTTATTCGAATGGAAGGAGTGTAATAATTCCTAGCCATTATAATAAAACCTTCTATATCAATATACCTAGGTGCACCATCATTCACCTTATAATAACCCAACCAATCATTCAATTTTCTGAATGCATTCTTCCCAATGAAGAAATTTCATACTTTGAAATGTCTTGGGGTAAATGTCCCTTTCTTGTTGGAAGCCAAGTGATGTTTGTCTATCAGCATGAGTTGCCAAATAAATTCCAAAAAAGCAATTCTTGGAGGAACAAAAAATGGTAGAATATGGGGTGGCAGGTGCATCCATCAACCCTCATTATGGTGTAACTTCTCTCATAGTAGAAATCTCCCCAATTATGGTCCTTAGGCCATTTATCAACAAATTGTTTAGGCCTCAAAAGTTGTAAAACCTTAACTGGTAACCTAGAAAGATTTAAACCTAGGCTGAGGAAAATAGGATGCACTATCCAATTCTAAAAACAACATAAATCACAGTTAGGGCAACTAGGGCTCCAGGCTCCTATCCAAAACTACACAAGATTTGGCTAACCCCTCCACATCATCCAAGTTCGTAGGTTATCCAAATTCATAATGTCATAATTATAGAACAAAATGAGATGCATTAATAATGAATAATGCAAAAACCTAGGTGAATCCTCTCTTTTTTTGATTGCCTCCAATCCCTCATGGAACTAAATTTGGGCAACTAGGGCAACTAGGGCTCCAGGCTCCTATCCAAAACTGCATAAGATTTGGCTAACCCCTCCACATCATCCAAGGTTGTAGGTTATCCAAATTCATAATGTCATAATTATAGAACAAAATGAGATGCATTAATAATGAATAATGCAAAAACCTAGGTGAATCCTCTCTTTTTCTAATTGCCTCCAATCCCTCATGCATTATGTTAATGATATACCCAATTTAGTCATAGCTTTTTCTTATATGTGTTTTCTATGAATCTAACACCATCATCGAGATGTCAGATGTGATCTCTTGTCTGATCCCCCATCTACTCCTAGTACTCTATTCAAACTATAAGCAATATACTTCACATAGAAACATAAATCCTTGTAAAAGTAAGGGGTTGACCCACCCATTGCTACAATGTAATTTTTGTTTGCTTTTGGAACATGATTTTGAATCTTCTTTACCACAAGGACAGATTCCCAAGTATACCTATTGGCCTAGCCCAACAAATTAATCTCTGTGGCCATGGGGATATTAATACCAAAAGCCCTCATACATGAGCTTCTGTCAAGAGTAACCAGAGCCGAGCCATCTTCCTTCCTAATTGTCTTTGATAAAGGGTCATATTTATCAGTGAGAGCAACTAGTAGGTCTACATCTATGAAAACATCAGGTACTATCAAGTCGGCTAGCCCAAAAGTCCAAGGGTTTGACACAGGTACCATCTTATTAGCATTCTTATGAAAATACCTAAAAAGTACAATTCCTGACACATACCCAGTCATTGCATCTCTACAAAAAGAGAAATCATCCACAAAGATTTCATCACTAACCTTTTTATTTTGTGATGATCTAGGTAGTAATGCAAGAAACTCATTTGAGAAGCTTTCTTTCTATTTTTCCTTACTTCCCTTTCTTGTGGAAGCTCTGCTAGTTGAAGGATGACTCATTATGATTGTAATTCAAAATCCTCTAAATTTTTTGAAACTATGATCTCTCTGAACAACTTAATCGACAAAAGACTTCACAAATCTTCGTAATTCTCTAGCTCAAGCTCTCTGGAATACTTGGTAATTTTGAAAAAGTAACAATCATTTGTATTTATTCTAGAGAATTAAATGCAATTGCCCTTTCAAGATTTCAAACTCTATAATTCATGTCAAATTTGCCATTACTCGGCACGCCCTAAACTTCAATTCACTAGTCGTGACACAAGACAATGATAGGTAATCAAATTCAATTTCTAGCGACCTAGTGACTACCAAGCTAATCACAATCGCTGAAGGATTCTGAGTTTTTTCATATTCTTTAGAGATTAAGCGACCTAAAGGAAATCTCTAAGTCATTGGATGACTTGAACCCTTATAATGTCTTTTTGAGATTTGGCGACTACCATAGCTTAAGTCTTTTTACTTCTACTTTCTCACTTTTGGAGACTCAGTGACTATAGTTTATTTCACAATCGCTACAACTTTTATTATTTACCAAAATTATCCTGAGACCTGGTGACCACAGTCTTTCCTAAGTCTCATTTCCTTACTTCCTTATTGAAAAACTCAGTGACTACACAATGAGTCTCCTGATCGCTAGAACTTGTTGACTTGTCAAATGTTTTGTGGAGATTACCCGACTTTACCCATTTGGAGATTCAGCGACTACAAGAGAAGTCTCTCTATCACTGGATATTTGTTCAGTTTCTCTTTTAGTCATGCAATTACATGATAGCCACAAGATCTTGATTTAATACTAATCATTGAATCCCAACATCTTTTGGATGACATCACTATTATCTAGCAATTGAGAGACAACCATTAGATCTATACTTATAAAGAACAACACCAGTGGTAATCATGTAATTTCTACATTTTCATTCTGAATTTTACTTTCTCTAGAGATCTGGAGACTGAGTATATTTGGAGACTTGGTGACCATATGTAGAAATCTTTGATTTATTTCATCTGGAGATTGAGAGACTATAGTATGTCTCATAGTTACTGAGAAAATATTAATCTTTTATTTTATTCTACAACCAATTAAGAGCGAACATGTCACCAAATTTGACAAATAGATTCTTACCCCCTTTTGATCTTTTAATCCTCAGCTAACACTTAACCTTTAGTCATCTAGAGATCATGCGACTATGGTTATCTTCCAGTCGCCAAATAATTCTCTTAACCCAATTTTATTTCAGAGACTAGGCAACAAAGCACTTGTCATAGTCGCTGCAAGATTTCTTAACTCATGTTTTAATTGGGAGACAATGCGACCACTGCCTAATTTCAAACACATCAATGACTCAGATCTATTCTTTGAAAACCTTTTCCTTAACCTATCATCTGTTGGTGATCGTACGACTCAAACCATCTTGTAGTCACTTAATATTTCTCTTTACCCTGGTAACATTTAGAGACTACCCGAAATCCTTTATTCACCAAGTCACTAGATACATTTCTTAACCTCTGTCAAACTGTGAGATATAATGTTGACCGTTGATTCTTCCTTCATCTTACGGTTATCATTGAGTCATTTAGTTTACTGCGGCTTAACTGCTTCATTGTGAGATTAGGAGATAACTATGTCACCAGATCATTGAGTATTTATAACATAACTGCTAGGAATCTGAGAACAAGTGACTATGATAATTGCTAGGTTGTTGGATGATTTTCTTAACTGCCAAAGAACTGGGAGATTATGAGCCTGAAAAGAAACATAATTGTGATCCTTTATTGAGAGACTCAGTGACTAATCAATGAGTCTCCTTATTGCTGAAACTTTGGTTACTTCATTATTTCATAAAGAGATTACCCGACTGCATGTCTTTTGCATATAGAGATTTAGCGACTATAGTTTAACTCCAAAATATTTACCAGTAGCTGTTGCTAGATCTCATAGAGATCACTGAGAGATTTGGCGACTAAGAACATCCACTAAGTCTCATGATAAAAGGGAATTTTCTCTAGACTTAAAGAGATCGCGTGACAAAGTACATTTTCTGAATCACCAAATTAGAAGGAATATGCTAATTGGTTGAGACTAGGCGACTAAGTGGTAATTATAAAGCGCAGATGCTTAAAAGATTACTTAAGTCATTTGGAAAAGTAACTATAGATTAGAACCCGGTCAAGTTTTTCTACTATTTTTCTGATTTTCACAAGCATTTTGACCTAGCACCTAGGGTTTTCATCATTAGGAACATACTTTTGGCATTTTGGACATGAAACTTGTAGGAGAAAAACACAAAAGCTAGGAAAAATACCAAAGAAACAAGGAAAGAATGCAATCTTGAAAATTTCAAAAACATTACCAACATACTATAAATGGAATTGATTATATATATAAGAGATTACCTCAATAGAAAGTTACATCAATAATTCTAACAAGAATCAAATTATATTGAATTAAGTGAGAAACAATAAATTTTCAGACCAAAAATATACTTTTGATCACTTTAGAATCAATACTCTTCAATTTTATTAATTTTTTATTTTATTACATGCCACTATGTGGCACTTGTTTAAAATTTATAACAAAATGATATTGAGCCTACACTCACTTTGATGCCATATGCCATATGGGATTAAAAAAAAATGCTACACAATTGAATCCAGAAACTAATACTCATAAACCTGAATAATTATAATTTCTATTCTTAGTCCACCTATAGTATATTGAATATGTCACACATTCTTAATTTTCCATACATCTCACATCCCCTCTATGATTCTGAGAGAAACTTGAAATCCATTTTATAGGGTCACTGCATTAATTATTGATAGCTGACATGATGCTTCTACATGGAGGTGACATAATCCCGATTCCTCGAAGATAGCTATTGACATAATCATCATTCCATCTGCAATGCCACTGACATCATTCCATTTTTCTTTCAACTGTGTATTCTGATGCGGCAATGGCTAAAAGTGCGAAGATTTGCACTGTGGAAAGCCATGCCCTCTATGCCCTCTATGCCATGGCATACATCCTCATATTTTGCACGGTCTGCCCTGTCTTTTCTGCCACGCACACTGATCAAGGTATAGCCCGTCATTTTCTCACATCCCAATGCCGTGCAGCACAGATTAATAATTTGATGAAAGGATTTTTAATTAAATGTTTTAATAAGATATGGGTTTCCCCTTTCACAAGATATTTTGATAAGAGAAAGTATTTTGTAAAAAAAAAAAGTGTCATATTATTTAATTTTTTATTTAATATAATATAATATAATATTATTTAATTTTATAATATAATATAATATTATTTAATTTAATGTTTTAATAAGATATGTGTTTCCCCTTTGACAAGATATTTTGGTAAGAGAAAGTATTTTGTAAAAAAAATGAAGTGTCATATTATTTAATTTCTTATTTAATATAAAATAATATAATATTATATCAAAATTCTACCTTTTAAATTTTCAAAAGTTAAATAACAGTATTATTAAAATTTTAATGTAATATATATGATAGAACTCAAAATTATATACTATAATATAACTATTATAAAAAGGAAGAAAAAGTGAATAAGTATTAGTAAAAAATTAGAATATAATTATATTTATTATTTATTAATATGATATTTAAAATTAATATATAAAAAATAAAATAAAACAATTTTTAAAATTAATAAAATGCACTGATTTAATCTAAGTGTAAAATATTTGAACTTGCAAATTCTTTTAAATGAGGTTCTCATATTCAAAATTGCATTATGAAAATACTTAATACCCTATATAGAATAAGATTGTTGTGTTTATTTTTAAAATTCTTTCTTTAATTTAAAATTTTATAATATATATAAAAACATAATAATAAATTATTTTGTATAATACTTTTAATATACTTTCGTATAATACTTTTAATAAACTATTTGTATAATACTTAAGTTTTATTTTATATCAAACAATCAACTCAAAAGTATTATAGGAAATAGTTTATCACGAAAATTTATTAAAAGTATTATACGAAAGTATATTAAAATTATTATATAATTCTTAATATATCATCTACAAACATTAAGAGTTATATCTATATATAGTCTTAAAAGACTTATAAATATATTCATAAATGCAAATAAGTATTTGTAGATGATATATGAATGACTTAACATCTATATTTGACATTAATTTTTTAATGGTTTTATAGAATTTTTAAATAAATTATTAGATGTTAAGAAATTATACATGAATGACTTAACATCTAAAATTTATTTTTAAAATGAAATATTTAATTTTAAATTTATAAGTTTTATAAATTTATAATTCTATATAACACATTATTTTAAAAGAGATATAAATATATTCATAAATGCAAATGAGCATTTGTAGATGATATATGAATGACTTAATGGTTAAATTTTTTTAACATCTATATATATGATTAATTGATGTTTGATACATTAATGAAAATTAAAAGTTATAAATTTAAATTAATGTGCTATATAGAATTATACAAAATATTTTTATAAAATGAATTGATTAAAAAAGATAAACTATTATAAATTTGTAGATAACTATTATTTGATAAAATATCATAAATGTTTAATGATAAATTACTAATAATGAAAAATAATAATAATAAAATTTTTTTCACATTTGTAACATATTTATAAGTACTTAAAAGTAAGTTTATAAATGTATATATAGTCTTATAAGAATTATAAATGTATATATAGTCTTATAAGAATTATATATAGACTATACATGTATAATTCTTATAAGACTATATATACATTTATAATATCTTGTCAAAGGAAAAACGCATATCTTATTAAAACATTTAATTAAAAATCTTTTCATCAAATTATTAATCTGTGCTGCACGGCATTGGGATGTGAGAAAACGACCATACCTTGATCAGTGTGCGTGGCAGAAAAGACAGGGCAGACCGTGCAAAATATGAGGATGTATGCCATGGCATAGAGGGCATAGAGGGCACGGCTTTCCAGAGTGCAAATCTTCGCACTTTTAGCCATTGCCTAAGTATGTGTTGTCTCGTCATGTACTTCCTTTGGGTCATTTATGTTTCCGTGTTTTGCTGTCCACATAATAAGCGTGTTATAAAAATATATAAGGAATAAACTAAGTATTGTGCTCTTTTGTTTATCTTGATCTTTAAATCTTCCTACATTCTATCATCTCACGGGGAAGGAAGCCAAGGAAAGTGGAGCTCGGTAATATATTTTTTGTATGGAATGTCATTCTGAATGACTGGAATGTAAAATAGCTCTCTAAACAGTATGGGAAAAGAGATCTGAAACAACACAGAACTGAAAATGGAATGCACTCAGAATAACACAGTGAACAGTTATAAAATTTACTGTATTTCTCTATTTACTGAATTCAGAAGTAACGTACATGTAGAAGAATTATTTCATGTCTTCACTGTCCATTTATGCTATTACACGTAGAAGACTTTTTCCGAACGGTTGCATAAGAAATAAAAGATCTTGCTTATTCTTAACCCATAAAAACAATTTTATAGTGGTAGGTTAATCCAGTATTACACTATTTTTAGTTAACTCTGGATTTGTACTTGGTGGTTGATCTTTATGAAAAACATTGTCGGTGAAAACGAAGGAGGACAGCTGATTGGGGGTATAAAATTAATTTCTGGGAGCTTCTCACTCTTATTACCCATCAATGCTATCTTGTGGTTCTTTTCTCTATCTTTTATTTAATAGGCTTTGTGTCATGATCCAACATAATATTATGCATCACAATTTATGGATCAACATCATACATATTCAAATGAGACCAAACAAAAAGTTAACCTAGATATTTGAATAGGAGAGAAGAAGGTTCATATTGTTCATCAACATAGAAAATTTTTCTAATTTTTTTAACATTTGATTTCTATTATCCTCAATGAAATGACATTACAATATTCAGAAAAAACAATATGCTACAGCCACATAGTACGCACTTTCATTATAATAATCTACAAGACAAAGTCGTAATCTAAACTTCTAGAAAAAATGCTAAAATTTCCCTTTAGCCCTATTTAAGTAGCACAATTAGTTGTCTATGAATATTCTAGAAAGTGATATTTTTTTCATTTTGGGACTCTGGAGTTCAATTTCCCATGTCAAGCGCTTTTCCCCCTCTTATTACTATATTTAAACTAGAGTCTTGAAGGCACAACTTCTTTAAATAATAACTTGTGAACTGTTGAGTTAATTGGCTATTATAACCATATTTAAAAAATGACACAAACCACACTATTCTATAAAACAAAGTTTTACACTCCTTTTGTAGCCTCTAAAGCCTTCAAAATTAAGCTCAAAATTTTTGTACCACCCCGCCCAAATAGAACATTTAATATGTTCAAAATCAGACTTGATCTTGGCATGAAACTTAAATATTGGTAGGCTAATACATCTAAAATGAACCTCTAGGGAAGAAATTGGATACTAGACAATATCATTTTTGGAGATGCAAAATTCCTTTTATACCATGGAAGATACTACATCAAGCACCTGAAATAAATTGAGATGTGACCTTGTCACATATCAGGTGTTCAGAGGAAAAAAAAGGTGATCAATTACATCCTTTGATAGTGATGATGAATCTACAATAGGTCATCCTCATTAGCTGAAGTAGGTTCTAAAATATTCTATTGTTCTTCAATTATCTCATCTTAAGTATTTCTTTAGTGATACCTTTTCGAATCTGAAACATCAAACATGACTGAAATTTTAAGTTTATTAGGAAACTCTACTTCATAAGCATTTCTTGAATCATGCTTCTTCAAGATTTTGCATGGTCCAAATTTCTTCATCTTCAACTTGTTGTATGTTCCTACTTGAAATTCCTTCTTTCTCAAATGAGTCGTAACTGCATCTCGAATTTGAAATTTATTATGCCTTGTTTTCTATTGGGCATTAGCCTTGTATTGAATATTCATTTTATTAATATTTTTTCTCACCTTCGCATGCAAGTACATCAAGTGTTGTGTAAAGTTTTCAGGTTTAGCTGTACTCATCACTCCTTTGTCCAGCTTCATTAGTTCTAAAACACTTCTAGGACTTCTACCATATATAATTAAAAAGGTGATTTACCAGTGCTCCTATATTTGATAGAATTATTGTATGTAAATTCTACTTGTGGTAATATAAGATCCCACCTCTTGTGCTTATTTACTACAAAGAACCTTAATAGATTTCTAAAACTTCTATTCACCAATTCAGTCTATCCATCAGTTTGTGGGTGGTGTGATGAGATCAATTTCAAATATATCTTTAGTTTCTTTCACAATGTCCTCCAAAAGTACCCAGAAAACTTAGTATCTTGATCTAAAACTATGCTTTCAGACAAACCATGTAGTCTCACCACTTCTCTAAAAAAAATAATTTCCACATGAATAAATTCATTAGTTCTTTGCAAGGAATGATATATGCCATGTTTAAAAACCTAACTACAATCACAAAAATAAAATCATGCCTTCTTTAAGTCCTTGGTAAACTGAGGAAAATGTTCATGCTAATATCCTCCCTTAGCCTTTCTAGTACAAGTACTAGATGATATAACTCTATATTCTACTTGGTTCTATTACATAACCTAAAATATTCTATATCTCTCTGCAAGCTTATAAACATCTTGTTGTAAGTTTGGTGAGTAATAATCCTCACCAACTAGAGTAATAGTTTTATCTTGACCAAAGTGTTTAGCCAACCCTTCACTATGCTTCTCTTTAATAAGGTTCTTCATCATGGAACTCTTTGGAATGAATAATTGGATCCCTTTGAATATCATTCCCTCTTGGATTATAAATCCAACCATTTGGTCATGTCTGGAGTAATAGGTTCTAGGAAAGCTCTATAGGCCTCCACAAAAGAAAGATCCTAGGGATACAAGCTCTTGAGTTTGTGAAACTTGATAATTTCTACCTTTATTTATGTCAACAAACTATATATCCTTCTTATGTATTTGTAATCTATATTATAATTTTCACTCCTATTCTTCAAATGATAAGTGTAACTTTGCCAAAACTCAAGCCATTTCAAATGCCTCTTATTTGAACTACCCTTAGCTATTCAAATACTATACTGTAAAATCATAAAAGTTGTGTCACATTTTAGGCTAACTTATCAGCACAATTGAATTTGAGTATTTCTAACTAATTTTTTTTTTATCAAACATATGGTCTAGCTAGATTCATTCTAACTAAGTTAGATAAGTGCTTCAACATTTTCAATTGGAAATATCTATTAAATGCACATTTTATACCAATTACTAAAGAAATAAAATTATTTCAGAACATAAAATCTCTTGAACGTAAAAAATATTTTGTAATCATTTAATATATTATTGAAATAAGAAATCAATATACCTTCCTAACTCAAAAACACTCCAATGGCATTTCCACTAGCATTACATTATACATGAAATGCATTATTAAATCTGGAAGTTCCAAAACTGGCTACTCTATAACTTTTATTTCAAAAAAATCAATACTCTTTACTACTCATGTATCCCCCATAAACTCTTTTCACCCCCAATCATGGTTTTAGTTAAGGGTCCATGAATACTACTTAAATTTATTATAGACTTTCTATAAAATCTAAATAAACTAAGAAAATATCTTACCTCTTTATCACTCCTTGGAGTAGGCCTTTCAAGTTCAGGATTCACTTTCTAAGGTCCCATTTTAAGACTATGCCCTTAGACAAAAATCACAGGTACACTAACTCCTTCAGAAAACTACACTTCCTCAAGTTAATCAATAAATTTTCTTCCTTCAAATTCTCAAACATCCTATGAATATGCACTATATGTCCTTCCTATGTCTAACTGAAGATCAAAATATCATCCAAGTAAAAAATTAAAAAAATTACTAAAAAAAAACAACACCTCTTTCATGAGCCTCATGAATATGCTCGATATATTGGTTAGCCCAAAAGATAATACTAACCACTTATACAAGCCCTCCTTTGTGTTAAAGGTTTTCATCTATTTATCTCCTTCTTTAATCTATATTTGGTCATTTATACTCTTCCTATCTATATTTGTGAATTACTAATATCCACCAAAGTAATCCATAGTATTATCCATCATTGGCAAGAGAAACTTATACTTGATAGTAATCTAATTGATAGCCCATAAATCTATACATATCCTCCATTCATTATTTTTATTTAGATCTCTAGTATTGTTAGTATAGAAGATGGGCTCAAACTCTCTCAAATCAACCCCTTTTATAATAACTCCTTGACTTGTATGTTTTGTTTCTTGCTTCAACCCTTGCATTTTCTTTAACAAATCAAGAACATAGTAAAAAACAATGAATTGTCTCTTCATTTTGTCCACCATCTGATCACACCTTGTTATATTTTCCTTTCTTCTTCTATTTCTCTCCAACTAAACCTCTTTCCACCTAATTTTAGCATGACCTTTCACCTTAGCGTTTATGAATTTTACACTCTTAGGATGTTCTATTTCATCAAACTTAAAATACTCCTCCATATCATTGATCAAATCAATCAACTCTTCTAGATTAATATTTCCATAAAATATACAAATTTAAATATTTGGCCTCTTTCCAATCTTGGAGAAAGCCCTTAAAAAGCTCACTTCATCAAGATCCCTAGCCATTTATTTCTCTTCTTCAAAATCTTCTTCCTCCTCAAATTAATTATAACTTGCATCTATTTCGCTAATATTGGTTCCTCTATGTATCTCGTATTGTATTCCTTGCACTTATTTCTACAAGAATGTAAAACCTACTTTTATCACAACCACAACACTTCTACCATGATTTTTTCATGGAGGCATTTGTAAACATATTTATTATATCCATAGACACAATCCTGGTGTAAAATTCCTCTCATTTGATGATCTATCTATATGTTGAGGAACTTCTCTTCTCATACAACTTAATCAAGGGTATTCTCCTTATTTAACTTTTCCTTTTGGTCCCCCATCAAGCCATAGTACGTATGCACTAAAGGGCTTTCCAACACCCTATGGCTTTGGTTTCCCAACCCTAAGGCTTGGGAAATGCAAAGCATAGTGCATTCACCCTATAAGGCGTACACAGTTTGAAAAAAAAACTTTTTAGTATTTTTCAAAGCATGTGCGCCCTATAGCACACACACACTTTGAAAAAAGTGTATTTATAGCTTGCTACAGATTGGAAAGCTTATTTTTCTTTCCTCAAACCACGTTTGGAACTAAGAAGGGTTTTGCAAGCGTGCACAGTCTTTGTTAGGCTTGGAATCCAACTTTTTCATTGATTCATCCATCAAATGGCTCCATGACATCATCAAGTTTGATCTAGAAGAAGAGGTAAGTCTTTTTACAGCCCATGTCTCTTATTTGTTTTAAAATTTTAGTTTTGTAGCAATTTGTTTTGTTGAAATTTGATTTTTTTAAATTTGTGTGAAATGAAGATTTTAAAATCTAGTTTTTTAATTGTGAGGAAGAAATAATCTCCCTCAACCAAACTGTCCACCAAACCCTCTACCAAACCCTTCATCTCCTCATGAAGAAACAAATGAAGAAAATGAATCTCAATTGCCTCCACCAATCGAGAAACCTCCTAGAACACAAGAAAAATTGATGAACCGAATTGAAAGAGGGAAAAAAGATTTAGAATCTTTAATCACAAGGTTAAAAGATTCTAGTTGTACAAATCCTAGAAGCGAAAGACTTGCAAAATCATTGGAAGCAATCTTGATCCATGTAAGGTCGGTTAGTGGGAAAATTAATTAATGGAAGGATAAAAGAGAAGAACAAAAGCAATATTATGCAAAAAAAATTGTCTTACGCAGACATAAAAAAGGAAAAAATCACAAAAGATGACATTTGCAAGATATTTTTTGGGGGAGAGATGGTGGATGGTCTTTGATTCACCTCCTTGTAATAGTCATGAGGCTCCAATATATTTCTTGAGGAAACTATATTGAGAGTTTGTACTGTTACCCTAATTTTCATATGCATGCAAATTTGACCAATTCCCATCTCAAGGTCTCTATTTTTTTTTCTCTACCAAGCACCTCAAAAAATTTCATAGCTTTACATCCTATTCTCTGGTCTCTGCAAGCTTTCTAACTCTCTAGTCTGTAGGTCAAAAAAATTCATAAAAGTAGTCATTGTAAGCTTAAAACCCTAAGTAACCCTTTGGCCTGATATATTTTTGAGTTACTTTATCAGCCACTTAAAATCCTAAATGCCCATGTGCACTTTAATCCTATTCGATGGTCGCAGATTCTCATATTTCTCTGGCAGTGAACTTTCCCTCTCAGCGATTCAATGACTGCATGATTCTCATAGTCACTAAGTGTTTCATGGTTAAATCCTCAACAGTTAGTGATTCAGCAAGAGATTAGCCTTCCCTTGGTCACGTAATCGCTAAATTCTTTGGCGGTCTCAAGATTGTGGGGTCCTACTCAGGAAGATCCGACGGTTGTCATGAAATCACAAGGGGTTCTTCTAACACATGTGATCTTGCGATGGCCATTAGATCTTCCAAGTCTATAGTGCTTCGAAGTCAAGTGGGTCCATTGCCACGTTGCCCCATGTGGAAGCTTCTCATTGGCCAAGGGTGACAATTCAGATGGTATGTCAGAACGAGCCTAGCCGATTGAGTCCCTTTTAGATCGACGGCTGGCATATGATCTCAAGGCTTTGTGTTAGAGCATCAGATCTTGCACCAACCGTCAATTCTCCTTGGTGACGTAACTCTTCATGCTTGGTGGGTCCACTACTATGTGTACACAAATGGTGGCTTCTCATTGGTCCACATGGAGTTGATTTACACTATATTTAGTATAGTAGCCATGGTCAAGGGTCAGACCCTATTAGGAGTCTTTTACAATTGTCCCTATTAGGGGAGAGGATGCTTTATTCAAGAGCTCACTTCTCAAAAGAGTGAAGGCTACAACCTTCTGAATAACAGATACACACTATATCTGGATCTTGGTGAACTGTGATTAGACCTGCTATCTGGATCAGTTCCAATGAATAGCTCAAATAATTTACTTGGTCACATAGACCTTCCTCTAATGGTTGAACACTTTTCACACTCTTCTCTACTCTACTTAATCAATCATGAACCACACTCAAGAAATGACAAATAACTGCCTATAAATATCTTTCCTTTGAGTGATATAATCAAGTCAGCCTATTAGAACCACCTGGAAATAATATTAGAGAAAGCATAAAAAACTTTAATAATCATTATGTTAGCTCTACTATGCACGCAACATATTCTGGGACCTATCCAATAAGATAATTGTAGACACATGCTACACACATTCAATTCTCCCAAAACAACTGGATCTTTCTTCTCAAGCTGAATTACTTCATGCACCCTTAATTGAACATCAATAATTCTTCTCTAATATTAACTCCAAGGGTGCATACTGAAAAGATAGGTGCAACTCCTGAATCAATAAAATCTCTCTCAACTCTTTTGAATAAACACAGGAAACTGGTAATGGTGAATAGCGACTGCATAACTTCACTTTTACTAATGAACAAACTATGCATCCATGATTGAAACATCACTAAAATGTCTTCATCACATATCCAAGGATGCAAGGCTCCATGAAAACTTTACAGTCAACCATACTAAGAACATTGTTTGCTACTCTATCAGGAACACTAACAATTAATCTTTGTGCCCATGATATCATGTTTATATCATGTACATGCTGCATATACTAAAAGCTGACTGCATAATATTTCCACAGATGATACTTTTCCATATGTTGTCTAATGAGAGCTATTTATGAACCATTGAGAGCTATTGACCAAAGGTGACATTTTTATACCCTCTGTACCTAATGAATGCATCCTAAGGGATATTGATCTTCCATTATCAGAGGTATGCAATAATTCTATCTCTATGTTTGAACATGAGAAAATCATTGATGAATTCTTAGAGAAATGTGATTTTGAGGATGAAAATCTAACTATTTTATATTCTAATTTCTACAGGAAAGTTGATCAGTGCATATGCTCGAACAACCAAGAGCGCATGATAAATGAAGCACAAGACATTTGTGAACCTCACTACAAAAAGGATGCAAGTGAACGAACTTTTCCTATAATTCATCACCTATTTCAAATTCTAACTCAAGAAGATCATGGTATGCATTATGTTGTTAACATGTATTGTCACTCTATTTCATTACAAAGCCAACATGTTTCTTCAAAACATACTTCTTTACATAATATGCATGATAAATGGAATCAAGAATACTCACAACAACCACTATATCCCTCTTTACCATCTTCATTCCACCCATCCTACTTATTCCCATCTACTTTATCTCCTTTTCTCATTGACATCATATTCTACCCACTCCACCATATCCACCAAATGCAACAATATTGCCTCATAAAACACTTCATAATAAGGTGGTTAATAATACCTATAAACTTTCATGGTTCCCTTTACTATCTATTGATGTGCTTGAATTTGGTAAATCAACATTAGAATATATTGATGTACTTAAAAAATGGGATTTTGGTTTAATTAAATTAGAAGAACAATAACATTTATTATATCAACTTTTTTCTTCTTTTCTACTTAGTGAATCACAAATGCCAACAAATGAGCCCATACTTCAAATTGCACCAATTCTAATTATTGGACTCATAAATATATGTGTAAACATTACTCATACACTAAGTAATATTAAACCACATGAATTCCTTATTCCACAAATGTGTTGCCAGATTCTCCAAGATCTATATTTTCTTACTTTTGTACTTACACATATTGATCTCTAGAGGCCTATGGTTAAAATGTGTGTTCCTCACATACTTGTTGATTTAGGACCAATAATGGATTAAGCACAATCATA
Source organism: Chamaecyparis obtusa (assembly GCA_027943335.1). NCBI lineage: Eukaryota > Viridiplantae > Streptophyta > Pinopsida > Cupressales > Cupressaceae > Chamaecyparis > Chamaecyparis obtusa. The sequence continues at coordinate 313,543 of BSBK01011272.1, read as the reverse complement.
AGGGATTCTATGCATTAATGACCAAATAAAATATGTTATAATTGGATGCGCATTATTTTTTGCTAAATCTGTCCATTGTCCTAAGATGACCAAATACATTATGGATGATTCATTTATTTAGCAAGGATCAAGGTATTACTATCTATATATTTTTCATTCTTGGTTCTTGTACCTCCAGATGATCATTCATTGATTACGAGCACTAAATTCATTTCTTGATTCCTTGGATGATTCAAATTCCCTGTGCTTTTATAACCTATAGTTAATTTAGGAGTACATCCATTAAATTGTTGAAATATTTGATTCAATAAGGCTCGCAAAATTCTATAGATGTGTTACTCTCTTTGGGTAACCTAATTTCTTTGGTTATCCTAATGTTCTCGTGACCTTGTCGCATGAAATTAAGTTGGGGGGAATCCCTCCAAATTTGTGATTCTTGGATGATTTCCAATGAAACTTTATTGATTATTTTGATTGGTCCTTTTAGCAAACCTTGACATGTGACATCTCAACCATTTAAGGTATGTATTCCTATGTTGATTAAATCACATTCATTGTAATCACATTATTTTGTTTTATCACATGTTTATTCATCTTAATAACTCTACTTATCATTTATAAAAAATGCGTTACTCACTTAATGGTAGGGTTATTAATTAGATAAAAATTGCTTTACTACACTTGATATACTTGGTTTTGGGAATATGGTTACAGGTCCCTTGATATGGTGGGATGATCTTAGTACCAATACCAGTTGATGATGCTTCTCTATAGAAGCATTTCATAACACACTATGTTGGCTATGTTAACATTGTGTGGGCTTGTTAGCTATTTGGCGCATATTCATTTCACTTGTGCTTCAACATTTGAGATCACAAGAATGATATGGCATAAGGTATTCACCACCTTGAGATGAGATTTCTTTGGTGCTTGGTAAAGTAGAGGATAATGTACAACTTGGTCTATGAGATCCATGCACAATGTGGTACTATTTTTGTGCTACACATTTGAAAACTCTTTGAAGACAAGTAAAATAATCATGAACATATTGCCCACTACCACACTTCATCCTTGAGATGTGTCTCCTCTTCTCTAAAGTTTTACAGACACATTGGTGAGTACTATCCATCTTCACTCCATACTTGTATCTTTGGTAATGAAGGTGTGTTACTTGCAAATTTTAATTTTCTACAATGGATATCTCTCAAGATTCAAAAAATAGGGTTTCATATCTTCATGTGATGTCATCCTATTTTATCATGGAGAAATTTGAGTATCACCATCATTTTCAGTGATTCTCTTACCTTAATGTGATAGTGTATTCCAAAGTTCTCCAAGAATATTTTAGATTCAGTGTTGTGCAATACATGGATCAAGCTTGATCTGTGAAGTGTTTCAATATTCCCAAGTTTGTGGAGATTATGCTAGAAATAGGGAATATTGAGAGGGGGGGTGAATCAGTATTCCATAAACTTTTTTTTTTGACCAATTATGGATATAACAGATAACCTTAATGCTTGCAAAACATAGAGAGATAAATAACAAGCATAGCAATAAAACAAAAGAACTCATAACACATTATTTGTTCTCAAGGAAACCCTGGCCAAGGGAAAGCCCCAATGGGGATGGTACCCACAAAGATCAACTAATCAAAAGTATCCTATTAAGGATGTTGACCCTATTAGAAGACTATTACATACATATAGTGTCTCAGTCCTGATTAAGGGACTATAGGCCTTCTTAGAAGCCTCAACCCTGTTAGGAGTTGGTAGTACAAAATCTAACTACCAGATGAGCCCACTGCCCAAACAAGTAATATAAAATGTTTACTAATTACATTATACTGCGTACATCAATATTATTTCACTGCTCTGCTATACATACATCATTTGTTTTTTCAGCCATCATTTATTCTTTTTTACATTACATCTCTATGCCTATATACAAGTTACTAATACAAATAACTTCTTCTTGGTTAGCTTGCATATTACAAAATATCTTTTTCCAAGGGTTAACATCTAGGATGTCATCCCTTTATATTATTAATTCATTATTTTGATAAAAAAAATAATCCCTTAACTCTTTATCAATTATGTCTTCATATTCTATCTTATTAGCTTCATTCTGTCTTTAGTAAAACTGTCATAACTTCTTTCATACATGTCGTACTAAGTTTCACTCTGAGGTGAGTCTTCTATAGTCACCATAGAGTCTATGTTCAAGTGCACAAACATTGACCTTACTCCAATCAATGTCGCAAACTAAAACTATCTCCTAGTTCATTGGCAAAAACACACTATCTCATACTTAGACAATTTTGTATTGCACTCTATCATACTTTCTCTTTGATCTTGGTGATCTTTGATTTGGATCATATGTTTCCATAATGAAAACATCTATGTAACCAACTCAGCCAAATTGACAACAATCTCCCCCTTTGTCATTGGTGGCAACATATGAGAAAATTGGCTAAGTCCTAGACTCAAAAACTTCAAAATTGTGGCCATAGTATAAAATACATACATACTATCCTTATAACTCCAAAAATATTATCTTTATATAGTACTCCACCTAAGAGTATAAATCCTTATCAATTTTCTTCTATATATCTCTCCCCCTTTGACAACAATGACAAAAAGAAAAAAAAAGGTAGGAGGGTTACAACACTATGATAAAAAAAGTTTTATTCCTTAATTTCATATTTCAAATCTGGTAGGCTTGCAACACAATCTGAAAATTCAATCTTTATTACCTCTAATTCTTTCTCCCATAAATTCTTGATTGAATCTGCCACACAAAGTAGTGCAGACAACCCATAAGATGCTATCTCACATGCTCGGAGATTCTCAAAGCTAAACTTCTAAAAAACTATCTTGGCTAAAAGACACTCTTCTAGTTGTCCTTCAACAATGCTTAATTTTACAAAAATATGCTCTCTTAAAAGAGTGAATCTTTTCATTTTCTTTTCCTTATTTTCATTTTCTTTTCCTTATCATCTTGCAATATTCTTATCTCATCAGACATCTTATGAACTTTCTTTTCAATATCAAATACCTTCACATTTTGGCTTGACAGAAGGTTTGTTTCATTCTGAATTTCTACTTCCTTCATCTTTATCTTCTGATCTTCTTCTGCTACCAAAGTCTCTAATTTTGTACAATGATTTTCCTCTTTCTAGATTCTTTCTTAACTCCTTTATACAGATATCAAGATTATTGATACCATTCTTGATATTTTGGCTAATGTCCAAGAGTGTTTTGGCTTCATAAGCTGCTTGAGCTTTCACATTTGCAATATCAGATAGATTAGTGAATTCATTATCAAAAGTGTTCATTACTTTATTTTCTATCTCCAGAGGGTCAATCTCTGCAATCTATGTAGTAATAATACATTCTAGCTTCTCAGTAAGCTCTTTCAAGCATCCTTCAAGACTTTTTACTTTCTTGTTCTTTCCAATGATTTTGTTCAAGGATGTGATCAATTCCATCTGATCATCATCATCTACTTCCTTTCCCAAATTCTCAAACATAGATCCAATTTGACTCTTCTTTATAGTCTTAGGTGTAAGAATAATTTATTCTTTAGTGGGAACAGGTGCTTGCATCTCTGTCACTTTGAGTTCTTCAATTGTGGTTTATGTCTTCTCTGAATCTTCAAAGGGAAAATTGTGAACAATGTTTTACAGTTTCTTGAATAAATTATCATCACTATCCAAGGTGATCTTAGTTCCTTCAACATTCATGGTTTCATCCTCAATGTTTATTTATGGTGGAGAGGGAGTGTCCTCTTGTTCTACTTCTCCTACTTTCTCCATTACAAAAGATGGTTCGTCAACAATTTATGTCATAACCTTGATGATTGCTTGCTATGTTTCTACATTAATTTCTTCATATTTTCCTCCAATGATCTGAATAGTCCTCTTCTTAGTTCTCAGATGGGTGTTTAGAGAGTTCAAAATTTGTTTAAGGTGTTCATCATCTCTCACATCACAAAGTTTTCTCACAAGATTTTCTCTAATAGATGTGTCTTCATCAGATGTTCTCTTCTTCCTATTTACAAGTTTCTTGTATAACTAATTAGGTATCTTGCCTTGAATTGTATCAAACCTTTTATCAGATAGAACCATATGATTCAGCACTACATTCTCTAAATTCAGTCTTTCTACATAATCATATAGGTGATAATATTTGTTAATCTTAGTAAAATCTCCTTCTATAATTTCTTCATTTACTCTCTCAATTATAGGTTTCCATGATTTCTTCTTGACAAGTGTATCTTCATCATCTCTGATTTCTATAATTTTTCTCTAAACTGGTGGTACCAAAGTCTTCTACCTGTTACTCAGTCTAGTAGCAATTTCTTTCACTCTTTTTCTAGGTGTGGAGGAGGTTGACCTAGTAGATTTTCTTGTTTCTTGGTCCTTCTCTATTTCTTCCACTTTCACCTTAACTAGTGGTTCTAATTTTTTATAGGCCAGTTACTTCATGAATTAAATCAGCTATGATATCTATCACTCTATCATCTAACCAAAACTTCACATTATCAATTTTTCTTAGGATTATCTTAGTGCATTCTTCATTATCAAATTCATACTATAATGCATACTTAATGATCTCATTATCTTTCAAATGTTCAAATCCTTCTCTCAATGACATGTCCTGATTGTAGATCTTCTGATATTCCTTGGTGAAATCACTATCACTGATGGTCTCTAGTTTTCATCCAATATAGCTTCTAACATTCTCTAGATGTAAAACTTCATCTGGTACGAATGACAAAGCTAATCTAGGGTCATATTCCAAAGGTTCTATTGGTTCCTTTTTAACCTTAGGTCTATTTTTATCTCTGACATTGTGAATCAATGAAATATCCATAACTTCCTTTAATTCCTTAACTGATTTCAAGATCTACTAAGTAAAATACCTTGATTTCATGATTTAGGGCTTGTGTAGATTCGACTCACAAATTCTTCACTAAATCCTTGCTAAATGCTTCCAATCACTACTCTTTGATCTCCTAATCACTTGAATTTTCTTTGATGATTAAATGATACTGATCATGACCTTTTATTAATTCAATCTCACTTAGATCTGACATCGCATTCAATTCTTTTGCCACTTCTTTCCAAAAAACTGATTTTGTTAACCTGCAAAACTTAAAAGTTCTTACGATCTCACAAAACATAATATTTTTCTTTGCGCTCTTAACCATAGCATTAGTACATCATATAATACCTTCCATTAATTTTGCAAAACTTAATTCATCATATATCAAATTCTACACTAATCTAAGTTCCTATTCTATTATAATTTTCATAAATTAAGTACTTAGAGATGGGTTAGGTAAAGATACAATCTTACCATTTGATACTTCACCTTCCTGATTATCTTCAATGTTGAATATGTCTCCTTGATTTGTGCTTTTAAGAAACTTTACTTCATCTGAATTACTACACCATCCTTTCTGACTGTTACTGGCATCTTCATTTCTTCTTGTATGATTTCTAAGGTTAGGGTTAGGATGAAAAAATCTATTGTTCATTTTGCAAAAACTTTCTGTATGTCCAATTTTGTTGCATATCTGACAAACTATTCCATTTTTTCCATATCTTGATCTAGGTTGATTGATCTGTGACCTGCATTTTTTTGCAATGTGTCCAACCTCGTTGCATCTATAACATACTACTCCATTTATTTTGTTCATATCTTTAGTAGGCTTCTTATCTACATGGTTAGTATTCCTAAACATTCTATTACTATTATTATTCTCAACAAATTTAGGTTTTCTACATGCAATAGCTCTATGTCCAGAACCATGACAATTATAACAATAACCATTAAGAGGTTTGAATTGCTTACCTATGCAATCTTTCTTCATATGAGAAAAAGTATTACGAGTAAAACATCTACCTTTGAATTCTCTTTGCATACCTTTAGGTGATTCCTCTTGCTTAGGTGGTTCTTCATTCTTAGATGCATCTTCATAGTTGTTAGTCTCTTCATATTTTTTCTCATCTATACTTTCTGATATTTTTAGATCTGGTTCCTTGATTTCTTCATTTGTTTTGAATATGTTGAATCCAAGACCAGTTTTATTATAGAATGGTTTCTGATAAGATATTATCTCATCTATCTTCTCACTAGTTGAATATAGTCTTTCAAGTTGTTTCTTAGATTGAGTCAGTTCTCCTTTCACAATTATATTTTATTTCTCAAGTTCAACATACTGGAAATTGACTTTCTCAAGTTCTGATGTTATCTTACCAAGTTTAGATTTAAGACCTTCATTTTCATGTTTTAGATTTTCATTTTCTAATTTCAGATTTCAGATTTCAGATTTGCTTCATTCTACCTATTTCCCTCTTTCAGACTTAGCTTCAGATTTGCTGTCTTTAGTTCATGTCTAGGGATATCATTTTATTTTTCTAAATTGTCATCACAATCTTCAATGTGAATTTCAAATTCCTTCTCATATTTCAGATCTTCCAGCTTGTTTTTCAATTTCTCAATGAGGTTCTTTGCATCATCAAATTTTCCTTTCAGAGTATCTCTTTCTTTAGTAAGCATATCAATCTGTTCAAGAGATTCTTCAAGATTCTTCTGAAGTTGATCCATATCCATAGAGATATTACTCAAGCTGCTAGGCTTTCCTTGAATGATTCTTTTTCGAGTAACTAGGCTTTGATACCAATTGTTAGATATAGGGAATACCAAGAGAGGGGGGGGGGGTTGAATCAGTATTCCACAAAATTTTTATTTTTCCCAATTATGGATATAACAGATAACCTTAATGCTTGCAAAACATAGAACGTTAAATAACATGCATAGCAATAAAACAAAAGAACTCATAACACATTATTTGTTCTTGATGAAACCCTAGCCAAGGGAAAACCTCGATGGGGATCGTACCCACAAAGATCCACTAATCAAAAGTATCATGTTAAGGATGTTGAGCCTATTAGGATTCTATTACATACATATAGTGTCTCAGTCCCAATTAAGGGACTATAGGCCTTGTTAGAAGCCTCAACCCTGCTAGGAGTTGGCAGTACAAAATCTGATTACCAGATGAGTGCACTACCCAAACAAGTAATATACAATGTTTACTGATTACCTTATACTACTTACATCAATATTATTTCACTACTCTACTATACATACATCATATTTTATTTTTTCTGTCATCATTTCTTCTTTTTTACATTACATCTCTATGCCTATATTCAAGTTACTAATACAAATAACTTCTTCTTGGTCATCTTGCATATTAAAAAATATATTTTTCCAAGGTTTAACATCTAGGATGTCATCCTTGTATATTGTTAAGTCATTATTTTGATAAACAAAATAATCCCTTAACTCTTTATCAATTATGTCTTCATATTCTATCATGTCGGCTTCATTATATCTTAAGTAAAACTATCATAACTTCTTCTGTACATGCCATACTAACTTGCACGATGAGGTGAGTCTTTTTTAGTCACCATAAAGTCTATGTTCAAGTGTGCAAACACTAAAATTACTCGAATCAATGTCACCAACTAAAACTATCTCCTGGTTCATTGGCAAAATACACTGTCTCATACTTAGACAATTTTGTATTGCACATTGTCATACTTTCTCTTTGATCTATTTGATCTTCATGTGGATCATGCTACCATAATGACAACATCTATGTAATCAAATCAACCAAATTTCCAATAGATTATGCATAGTCATCATTCCAAGTTCATTATGCAATCAAGTTTTAACAGTGCCTTCTGTGAGGTCATGGACAAAAATCAAGTTTTGGATGGTGTCATTTTTCATCATCGATGTAAGCATTTCTTGTTCTTTGGTCATTCTATGCATTTATTGAAAAAATAAATAAAAAAATAAAAAATAAAAAAAATAAAAAAATAAAATAGAAAAATGGAAAAGAAAGGAAAAAAAAAGAGAAAAAAAGTAATAAAAGATCCAACAATGAAAACCTTCAGGCATTGTTGGCCAGTTAATATTTGGAAACCACTTTCTGGTAGATATTAATAGAAAAATAAATTCTTAGGGGTGAAAACTATTTTTACAGCCCCATTAAGCGGCGAGTGATTGAAAACTGGCTTGCCAACGATCACTTGTCATTATAAAAATTTGAAAATAATTAAAAAAGGAAACAGAAAAAGAAAAAGAAAAATGCAATAATTGGTGTTCTTGGTTTTTCTACTAATCATTATTTTCAGGAACACTCAATGGATTTTTTGGTTCTTGAGATCTTGGGACCTCGTGTCACTCCCTCTTGAATTTCTTCTTTAGTGTGGTCATCAACACTTTGATCACCTATAGTATTTGCTACCTGTTAGTACATGAAAAAAAATTCATGGCTGTAGCATTTTCCCCCTGGTCTCTGCATGTTTTTCATGCCTCTGACATAAGCCCTTAGGTCAAATTTTTCAAAATCTAGCCGTTATGTTCAAAAACCCTTTGTTATGCCCTAGCCTTGTTCTAATTTCAAGTTAACTTTTTGGGTCACTCTAAGGTCCTAATTTGCATGTGCTGAATTGTTGTCCCCTTTGTCGCATGATCATGTGAACTTTTTTTATGTTACGTGGTCTTGTGTCTAAAGGTTGTATTCATCTAGCGGTCTTTAATTTTCCCTGGTCCCTTGCATTTAATATTTCCTAAAGTCCTCAGCTCTATATTTTCTTGGGCCTAACTCTGATACCATCTTGATCCAACAGTTGTCACGAAAGTGCAAAGGTTTTGTCAGAGGCTTGCGATCTTACGACGATTGTTGATTCTCCTTTTTTGGTAGAGCTTCTCAAACAGGTGGGTCCATTGACACATATGCACAATTGGTAGATTCTCATTGGCCCATGTTTTAACATGGTAGTTGTTAGTGGGTCTTGGGTTGCCGGCTTGTCAGAGGGTCTTGAAACTTGTAGTTAATGAACGACGGGTGTAAATTCTTATGAGATGTGTCAAACGTATGAGATTTTGAGACAACCATTGATTCTTTTGTATGACGTAACCTTTTCTTTTGGTGGGTCCATTTGCTAGATATGATAATTTTTTGTACTATGATTGGTCCACATTGTGTGAGTTGGATGTGTTGTTAGGTGGGCCTGGTATCTCAATTAGGAGATTCAAGATCGACGACTAGCATAAGAGCGTGTAGAATTTTCAAAGCCCTTCAGATCTTGCACCAGCCATCCGATCTTCCAGGCAGCTTAATGTTCTTAGTGGGGCCATTTGCTAGGTGGTGCAGGATTGTTCAAATTTTATTGGCTTGCATGGATGATGCGGCAAGGTGGGGTCATTGTCAAAGAGATTAGGGATGAGGACAAGATCTACGGTCAGCGTAAGTTTTCATGAGTTTTGTTATTGCTATGAGATCTTACACTTGCTATCCAATTATAAGGCTTATAGAAAGTGGGTCCTGTGTCAGCGTGACCAAGCATGAGCCATGAATGAGGTAACAACAAGTGGCATAAAGAAGACCTAGGTGGGGTCTAAGGTCTTAGCAGTTCGGATAAATAAGGTTAGCGGCCTGACAAAATTCAATGGGTTCGTTCATTCATGTAATAAAATGGTGGTTTTCCAAAATGATTGGCAATTTAGTGAAGGAAGGTTGTGTGATCACTAAATATTTTAGTGGTGACTTAAAATGTTCTGTGAATTGGCGAAAGCCATTTGTCACCAGTTCACCAGATGTAACCAGGGTAGGTTAGATCTCCTTTGTTCACTAAGTCATGGGGTTAAGCAGTGAGTTAATTTTTTACTTTACGAATAAGAAAGCCTTTTGTTGCATAGTTGCTAAATGTAAACCAGGATTCCTATAAAGGGTAAATCATAAGACCCGCGAAAGGAAGAGATCGAACGATCATAATATAAAGTTGGTCTAGGTTTAAACTAGGTCATCGATCTACCCCTCGTGCTTGGAAATGACCTTTATGATTCAAATTCAAATTTGCAAAGGGTTTCTCAATGATAGAAAGGACCAGAATTGAATGCTTTCATGGCTGGATTTGATTTGTTTCATGGCACTTGCTGTTGTAGACTGGTCTAGGGTGTGCCATGATCATTTGCAGGTGTTTCTACTGTGTGGTTCTGTGCTCAAGGCATGTTGCAGGTGGCCAAATAGGTTGACATTTAGGCATCTTTGTGGTTCTCAGTACCTTCTTAGGATTTATCATGATTGAGGATCAATCTAGGATTTGTTTTCTCCTAGTTGCCTGGGTTTCTCTCCCTGTAATAAATTTGTGACCATTTCTAGTGGGTTTAGTGGGTGAAACCCTAACCCTAGTCATCTGTAGCTTGTTTTTACCTATTTTGGGTTTCGAAGATGACTAGGGGGTATATATTATAGAGTTTTTGATGTAGTGTGAGTTCCAAAAACTTTCTTTTTGGTCCTTGGTTTTTGTTATTGGTATTATACTGAGCAAGGAGAGCCTGGATTTTGGGTTTGTTTCTTTGGTGCTTTGTTGTCTGATAATGTATTGATTCTACAAGTCTTAATGAGAATATAGTTGAATTCCAATCTCATAGTGGTGTATGTATTTTTTTTGTTCTTGAGCTCATATATGTTAATTTCACAAAGTGGGTTAGCATATGGTAAACAAAGAGTATTTTGAGATTATCTTTGAGTTCCTAACAAAGTTGGATTAAAGTCTTTCAAGTAGTTTCAATGAGTTCATGACTTGATAAGAATTTGATGTCCTGGAATGTGAGTGAGAGGGATAATAGACAAAGAACTTATCCTAAATTCAAGTATGTTTGAGTTAGGGTCTTTGGTTGATGTATGCTATTAGGTGACTCTATGCCCTGGTTAAGGCACTAATCCTTTCTCTAGATGGAGTCCATCATCATCAATCACACACACATTTAAATGATAAAATTTTAAATCAATTAGTAAGGGGTATAGTTGTATATTGTTTTGAGACTCCTTTGGATAAGTGAGTCAAGGGTACACCCGCCTGAGCCTTTAGGCTCAAAGTGTAGGAGGATCTCATTGTTGATCCCTATTAATTGGCCCTCTTCCTTGTAGACTTTGGAGTGGTGATAGAGTCAAAGTTATATTAAAGTTATCCATCAAAGTATAAATTTACAAGTTGAAGATCAAAGGGAACTCCCAACAGAATGGTGACTTTGCTGGGGAGAGTCTAGAGATAAAAAATTCTGAAAGTGCACTCTTCTTTTCATGTTGTATTTAGTTAAGATTTCCCACTTAGTGGGTGGCAACTCAAGATGTTAGAACCAGTTTCATAGACTTAAAAGCATGGACAAGAGGAGGAATACTAGGTCCTTTGTCAGAAAAAATCTAGAGGTCAATCTAGAACAATTACCTAGATAGGAGAAGAAGAGTTGGATCAGGAGGAATGGTGACTCTACTAGTGCTCCCATAAGAGAACAAAAAAATACTAGAGGTAGAGCACCACATGTTTCCTCAAGTGAGGAAGGTTCATAAGATAGAGTTTATAGATTAGATGGTGGTCACTCTGAAGATAGATTTTATGATACCCCAGAGGCTGTATTTCAAGACAACTGTCCATTTCTTGTAGGTCAAGATGAACAAGCTATAGAGATGGGTTTGGAGGTTGATTTAGATCTTGATGAAGATAATTTCAGAAGGGAGCCCATGAGACCAAGGAAAGTTCATTTCCCATATCAAAATCTCACTGATATGGATGTGTCATCAGGTTCTAATGACATTATGATAGACCTAGATGATTTGAATGCACTAAGGTTATAGTTAGCAGAGCAAGATGCCATACATAAGAGGTTACAAAAGGAGAGAGAGGCTAAAAAGGTAAATGCTCTAATAGAAAGACAATCTCTCCTTAGAAAGATTAATGAAATGAAGGAGAGAAACAAGATGCTTGCTTCTGCTCCTAAGACTTTGCAACATGATGTCTTTGGTGATCTTGAGGCTTTGAGGAGTGATCAGGAACACTTACTGCAAGATCATGAATTTGATAAGGAGGGCCCTATGATCAGACAGGTTCAAAGTTATGCTTCCCTCCCTAAAGATAAAGATGGGCATGAGATCACTAGGCCTACTATTGCCACTAGTGATAAAGGAAAGCAAAAGATGGTGGGACATAAAACAAGTAGATCATTGACAATAATAGGGGTCCCACCACCTAATTCAAATAAAGACACAAAGATAGAAAGAAGAAGAAAAGAAGATGAGGACCTTCCAAGAGAATTAGAAAGGGCTGAAATTGAAGCCTCCATTGCAGAAAGGAGAAGAAAGATCTAGTTCTTGAAGGCTTCATCAGTCGATGCTCTTGGCCCATCTGCTAGTGAACTAGCTATGCCATCTATGACTATTACTATTCCACTTAGTAATGCTACTACTAGTTCAATTCCTTCTTCATTTGCTAGGATAGGTGTTGATCCTAGGCAGTAGTCAAATGCACAAGTAGATGGAAATGTAAATGCAAATGTTGATCCTAGGGTTAACACTAGTTCAAGTTTTCAAAGAAGACCTATGCAATTAGAAGGCTATAGGAAAATTAGTTTTGATGGAATTCCTGGCTATCTGAATGCTTTTCCAAATGATATAAGAGATAAGGTACCTAAGTTTTCTGGTAATAATGTTATTAGTTGTGAGGAGCATCTTAGGTTATTTGTTGATATGCTTAATGATTATGAGGTAGAGCATGAGGATGCAGTCATGAAATTATTTATTCAATCTCTAATGAATGATGCTAGAGATTGGTTTAAGAGACTTCCTGACAAATGTATTGATACTTGGGATTCTTTTGAGAGATGTTTTAAAGAGAAATATGGTGATAGGCCTAATGATAGCTTCATGTTGAATGAATTCAATACCATAATAAAAAATCAGAATGAGTCTGTAGCTGAATTCAATATGAGATTTCAGAAGGGTATGCATAAGTTGTTCCAAGTTATGCAGTTAGATGACAATGTTTTTCTAACCACATACTTCAATGCATTTGATGGAAAGATGGGATACTTGTTGAGGGAAAAAGAACCAAGAACTCTTAGAGATACTTTTAGGATTGCTATCAATATTGAGAACAATATGAAAATATTAGAAAAATTGGGTGGGAAGAGAGATGACCCTAAGTTGTTTGGGGACAAGAAATATAAAAAGAAAATGATAAGAATGTTGGAACTAGGAGGTGTTAGCACCTAGAAAAAATTTCATGGCTCTAGACTTTTTCTTCTGGTCCCTATAGTCATTTTTGTGTCCCTGGCCTTGAAACCCTTGCAAAATATTTAAAAAACTAGCCATTATATTCAAAAACCCTTTGTTTTAACCTTGGCCTTGTTATAATTTCATGTTACTTTATCGGGTCACTTAAGGTTCTAATTTGCATGTGCGCTTTTCTTTTTTCAGTCAGTCACGTGATTGCTTGGTCCTTGGTGGTTAACAATTCTTTTATGCAATCACACAACTATGTGTTTGCATAGCATCCTAATGTCTGGCGGTTACCCGAAAGTTTTAAGTGACCCGACGAGTGGCTTGTCTTTCTTTTGGTCGCTGAATTGTGAAGTGGTGGTCCCTCTCTTTTAAATGATAATACATCTGGACCCATTTTCAGATAGGTACTGAGGTGGTAGCTTGCTATTGAATGAAGATACTGATTTGGAATGTTGTCAGGTGGGCCTGGTGTCTCAGTCTAAAGATTCAAAGATCGACGGCTAGTGTAAAGGTGCATAGAATCTTTAAAGCCCTTTAGATCTTACGCCAGCCATTTGATCTCCTAGTATATTAAGGTTAACAACAGGTGGGTCCAAAGTGACATGTAGGTACAAATCATTGTCTGAGATTGGTCCATGTATTGATGCAGTGGCAGTTGTCAGTGGGACCTGAGTTTCTAGCTTGTTAGAGGGTCTTGATCTTATTAGTGAATCGATGAATGACATAAGTTCTTATCGGGTTTGTCAGAGGCTTAAGATCTTGTGCTAGCCATTAATTTTATTTTCTATCAAATGGTTGTTAGAGCATGAAAAGATTCTTCATCTAATGGTGGGCATGTAATCTGATAGAATCTTAGATGGGTATTTGAACTTCAGACGGCCGTTGATCTTCCTGATGCAGGCCCGGTCAAAGTTTCTCAATCTTTTGGCAGTTGGGATAAGTGTTTTAGCAGTTGACAAGTTTCCAAGGTTTCACTCATTCACGTGAAATAGTGGCAGTTCCCTAAATGTTTTAGTAGGTTCAGTGAACAAGTGTTCGCATAATTGGTAAACTTTCTGGCAGTGTCCTTTTGTCGCTTGTTTCGCTAAATGTGGGACTGAGGTTAATGTTTTCCTATGGTCGCCAAGTCGCAAAGTTAATTGATGGGTTAAGTTTTCTTTTTGCGAATTAGAAATGCATTGATAGATGTTCACTCGAGGTAAACCCAGGGTGGTAGTTGAGTTAAAGACTTAAAGGACCATGAAAAGAAAGATCTGATAGTTGTGAATTAAAGTTGATCTCTGTTTGAATGATGACTACCAATTTTTTGCTAGTGCCATGAATGTGACCTTTGTAATTTGAATTTGAATTTTTTGAGAGTTTCCTGGGACTAGAAGGACTAAAATTCAATGCAGAAGTGACTGGTGCTGGTGGGAGATGATCTTTTTGTCATTGTAGTGTGGTCCAAGGTGTGGCGTGTTCATTTGCAGGGTCTGTACCATGTGGTTTTGTGCTCAAGCTGTGTTGCAGGTGGCAACAAAGGGTTGACAATTTAAAATTTTCATGATTTACAGTACTTTCCTAGAGATTTATCATGAGTGTAGATCTTCCTTAGGCATGGTGATGAAGGGTGCTCCCCTTAATACCACAAACACATAATAGAAATAGAGAAATAACAACAATAATATGCAAGAACAGAAAATTGTCTTCTTATTATCTCCACAAATGTGGAATTACAAACTTTCAGAATTACAATATGAAAAGCCACATGGGCATTCCCTTACAATATTCTGTAGGACAAAGCATCGAATCAATACCCAAATCTACTACCCAGAACTACCCTAGACAACACTACGAGCCTTCTTTATATAGGCAATTTCTACCGCTCGATAAGGTTCTAGAAATTTAGCCCTTAGGGTCGACCAAACTTAGAATTATTTTATTTTACAATTTATTACATCAAAGTCAGCTCAAAATGAGTTTTGAAACCCAAACAAAAATTTTGAACAAAAACTATTTTCTGCCATTTCAGGTGACCCAACTTCTGAAGACCATAAGTCATCACCTATTGACCCGATTGGCTATTATAACCCCATTCTGGAAATGCCATGAAGCACTCTACAGGCTTGACCTATGCAATGTGCCCGTCACCCAAATTTTCAACCTCATCTGGGGCCTCTAAAGCCTTCAAAATTGAGTTTGAAGTTTTTGTACACTGCTGCCCATACCGAAAATCTTCAATATCTTCAAAACTAGACCTGATCTAGCCATGAAACTTTGCTGGTAGGCTGATATGACTGAGATGAACCTCCACATGTAAAATCAAAACATTCCAAGATCGTAAGACCAACTTACTAAAAATAGCTATTTTCCATAAATAGCAGCTCTGCATAAGATAGCCCATATTGAATACAAAAATAGAAGTATTTTTTGGGTGATGCAAGATTGCTCTTACACCTAGTATGCTCCTGCATCAGACACCTGGGGTAATTTGAGAAATGACCCTGTCATGACTCAGGTGTGTAGAGAAAAAACCAAGATGGTTAACCTCCTCCTTTCTTAGCAATGATGAATCTTCAATAGGTCATCCTTTCCATTTAACCAAATACTCTTCATATGTCATGTTCCTTGTGCTTCTGCCAACACGACTGTCTAGTATGTCTTCAATCTCCTTGATATCTGAACTAGTTGCTGGAATACTCCACTGTGCTGCTACAACCTCATCTTCAACACCTCCTTCATGATACTCTATCAAATCTAAAATGTTAAACACTGGTGAAATATTCAGCTCAGTAGGAAATTCTACCTCATGCATTTCCTAAATTATGCTTCTTCAGTATCTTACATGGCCCAAACTTCTCCATTTTCAACTTGTTATATGTACCAACCAGAAATCGCTCCTTCCGCAAATGAACCGTGACTTCATCTCCAACATGAAATTCTTTATGCCTCCTTTTCTCATCTGCCTTAGCCTTATACTACACATTTATCTTGGTAATATGCTTCCTCACCTCCTCATGGATGTTCTTCAAGTGCTCTGCAAAATCCTCAGTTTCAGCACTACTTATTTCTCCTTTATCTATCTTTCTCAATTCAGATGCATTTCTTTGACTACTTCCATATACAATCTAGAAAGGTCATTAACAAGTGCTCCTATTGACAAAATTATTGTATGCAAATTTTTCTTGTGGTAAAATCAAATCCCATCTTTTTGGCTTATATCCAACCAAACATCTCAACAAATTTCCCAAACTTCTATTCACCACCTCTGTCTATCCATCAGTCTGTGGATGATGTGATGAACTAAACTTCAAATCTGTCTTCAACTTTTTCCACAATGTACGCTAGAAATATCCAATGAACTTAGTGTCTCTATCTGAAACTATGGTCTTTGAAAAACCATGTAGTCTCACTACTTCTCTTAAAAATAATTTTGCTACATGAACAACACATTAGTCTTCTTGCAGGGAATGAAATGTGTCATCTTTGAAAATCTATCAACCACCACAAAAATTGAATCATGTCCCCGCTGAGTCCTTGGTAAACCAAGAACAAAGTCCATACTAATATCCTCCCAAGGCTTCTTTGTTATAGGTAATGACTGATATAACCTTGTATTCTGCTTCACTCCTTTCACCATCTGACATACTCTGCAACTCTGTACAAACTTCTTCACATCTTGCTATAACTGTGGCCAATAATAATTTTCACTAACCAAAGCAACAGTTTTATCATGACCAAAATGTCCAACCAATCCTCCACTATGCTTCTCTTTGATGAGATTCTCCCTCATAGAACTTCTTGGAATGCACAATTGACTCCCTCTGAATAGCATATCATCTTGAATGATAAAATCTAGCCACTTTTTCTTATCTAGAGTAACAGGTTCTTTACAAGCTCCACCAAAATTAGGATCCTCTGGATACAAATTCTTGAGTTCCTTGAACCCAACCACCTCAATCTGCATCTCTGTCAGCAATAGTTGCCTTCAGCTAAGAGCATCTACAACCCTATTAGAATTTCCACTTCTATGTTTCAAAACAAATATATAACTCTGCAAAAACTCAACCCATTTCAAATGCCTCTGATTCAAATTTCCTTGACTATTCAAGTATTGCAAAGCTTGATGATCAGTGTACAAAACAAACTCCTTAGGAAGTAGATAATGTCTCCACTTCTTTAATGCCTGAACTATAGCATAAAATTCCTGATCATAAACAGAATACTTCCTCTTGGCATCACTAAAATAAGCAACATGTTTACCTTCTTGGCTCATAACAGCTCCTATTGCAGTACCACTAGCATCACAATCTACTTGAAAAACCTTATTAAAATCTAGAAGTGCTAAAATAAGTTGTTCTGTAACTTTTTGTTTCAATAATTGAAAACTCTTTTCTGCCCATTAGTCCACTTAAACTTTTTTCTATCCCTGTTCATTATTTCAGTCAAGGGTTCACAAATACTGCTAAAATTTTTGATAAAATTTCTGTAAAAGGTAGCCAAACCATGAAAAGATCTTACCTTAGTAGCACTCCTTGGAGTAGGCCATTCAAGGATAGCCTGTACTTTCTCTGGGTCCATTTTTAGACATTCTGCTAAAACTATAAATCCCAAATACACTAACTCTTTCTTCAAAAAACTGCACTTCTTCAAATTAATCAACAATTTCTCATCTCTCAACTTCTCAAACACCATACGAATATGCATCATATGTTCCTCCAATGTCTTGCTAAAAATCAAAATATCATCTAGGTAAACAATGACAAACATACCCAAAAATTCTTTCAGAACCTCGTTCATGAGCCACATGAAAGTGCTCGGTGCATTGGTTAGCCCAAAAGGCATGACTAACCACTCATACAGTTCTTCCTTTATCTTGAAGGTAGTCTTCCATTCATCTCCTTCTCTTATCTGAATCTGGTGATATTCACTCTTCAGATCTATCTTTGAGAAATACACAGCTCCACTCAAACAATCCATAATATCATCCATTCATAGCAATGGAAACCTATACTTGATTGTGATCTTTTTTATTGCTTTAGAATCTATACACATCCTCCACTCTCCATTCTTCTTTGGTGCTAATACTACTGGTACAACACAGGGATTCAGACTCTCTCGAATCAACCCCTTCTGCAATAACTCATGTACTTGTCTGTTCAACTCTTCACTTTTTGTTGGTGTCATTCTGTGTGCTGCCTTGTTTGACAAAATATCTCCTAGAATCAAATCCATCTGATGACTAATCTTCCTTACCAGTGGTAATCCATCAGGTACATTATCATATACAATATCTTGAAACTCATTCAACAAATCTGCAACCTCTAGAGGTACATCCTCTACTTCTTTTTTACCAACTTTTGGAATTAAAGCAAAACACACATGCTCATGCCTCATACCATCTAGGATGTTTCTTCCATCAACACATGTTATTCTTGCATTACCACATACCTTTTCTTCAGTCTCCTTCAATGGCTTTAGCTTATGTCGCACTCCATTCTTTGTCAGAGAATAGGTATTTGCATGACCATTGTGTACAACACATCTATCAAACTACCACGGTCTACCCAACAACATATGACATGCATCCATAGAGATGATATCACATAGTACCTCATCTTGGTACCTGTTGATCTTGAACTTTAGCAGGCACTATTCACTGACCATGACCTTGTGGTCATCCTGCACCTAGGCAATCCGATATGGATTTGGGTGTTTCTATCTCTTGAGCTTCAACTTTGTCATGATCTCTTCTGACACCAAATTGTTAGTGCTTCCACTATAGATAATCACATCACAACATTTACCATCACACTTGCATCTAGTGTGAAATAGGCTCCTCCTTTGTTCAGGATCATTCTCACCACTCAGCAGGACTCTTTTGTTAATTTGCATTTCTCCTCTTTCAGCATCTTTAGAATTTAATGATCTGACATCTTCATCTACATGTGCAACTCTAGCCTAGCTTTCATTTCTCCTATCTATCCTTCCTTGGTGTTGAGGACATCCAAATGCCCTATGACCTTCTTCTCCACAGTGAAAATATGTTCCACGGAAGGCTCCTCTTCCTGAACCTTGTCCTCTTCCTCTTCCTCTCTGATCTCTATTATTCTGATCTTGGAAATGATTGGAATTGTTTCCTCTCTAATTCTGGCTACTACTAGCCTCATCCTTATTTTTCGGATCTTCATTTCAGCCACCATATGACCGTCCACCAGATCTTCCACCATGACCTCTTCCATTTTGTCTACTCTCAAACTTCTTGTTCAGCTTTTCCTCTAGTTTTAAGGAAAACTAGTATGCCTCCTCAATACTGTTCATTCGAATTAGATTCAACTCCTCTTGAATGCTTGGCCTTAACCCATTAAGGTATCGGGCAACTTTCTCCTTTTCAACTTCTGCATGCCCTGTTCTAATAAGGAGTCGATAGAACTCCTCTGTATACTCCTAAACAAATCTTCCTTCTTGCTTCAGACTTTGTATTTTCTTTAGTAGGTCAAGCTCATAATCAACAGGAATGGACTATCGCTTCAATTTATCCACCATATGATCCCATCTTGTAATTTTATCTTTCGCTCTTCTATTTCACTCCAATTGAATCTCTTGCCACCAGATCTTTGCATGACCTTTCAATCTGGCCTTTGCAAATTTGACCTTATCAGGATCCTCAACATCTTCATACTCAAGATATTCTTCACATTCATTGATCCAATCAATCAATTCCTCTGAGTTAAGATTTCTAAAAAATGTAGGAACCTCAATATTAAGTCTTTTCCCAATCTTGAAAATCGCCCGAAAAAGTCTTTCTTCCTCCTGGTTCACAATTTCAACTTCTCCTTCTTGATATTCTTCTTCGGCTTCATCCTCGCTTTCATCTCTGACATTAAAATTTATTCCTCTGTGAATCTCTTCTTGCAATGCTTGCACTTGTCTCTGTAGCTCTCTAACCTCAGGTGTCATAGCACTAGCTCTTATGCCACGTTCTCTTCATGGACGCATTTTCACGATGCACGTTGAAACCCTAACCACGTTCCTGGTGTAAACTACCTCATAGTCGGTGATCTATTTACACACTCAGGAACCTGGCTCTGATACCACTTGATGAATGGTGCTCCCCTTAATACCACAAACACATAACAAAAATAGAGAAATAACAACAATAATATGCAAGAACAAAAAATTGGCTTCTTATTATCTCCACAAATGTGGAATTACAAAATTTTAGAATTACAATATGCAAAGCCACATGGGCATTCCCTTACAATATTTTATAGGACAAAGCCTCGAATCAATACCCAGATCTACTAACCAGAACTGCCCTAGACAACACTATGGGCCTTCTTTATATAGGCAATTTCCACCGCCCGAGAAGATTCTAAAAATTTAGCCCTTAGGGCCAACCAAACTTAGAATTATTTTATTTTACAATTTATTACATCAAAGTCAGCTCAAAATGAGTTTTGAAACCCAAACAGAAATTTTGAAGAAAAATTATTTTCCACCATTTTAGGTGACCCAACTTCCGAAGACCATAAGTCATCACCCGTTGACCCGATTGGCTATTATAACCCCATTCTCGAAATGCCACGAAGCGCTCTAGAGGCCTTACCCATTCAAAATGCCCATCACCCAAATTTTCAACCTCTTCCGGGGCCTCTAAAGCCTTCAAAACTGAGTTTGAAGTTTTTGTACCCTGCTGCCAATACGAAAAATCTTCAATATCTTCAAAACTAGACCTGATCTAGCCATGAAACTTTGCTGGCAGGCTGATATGACTGAGATGAACCTCCACATGTAAAATCAAAACATTTCAAGATCATAAGACCAACTTACTAAAAATAGCAAGTTTCCATAAATAGCGGCTTTGCACAAGATAGCCCTTATTGAATACAAAAATAGAAATATTTTTTAGGTTATGCAAGATTGCTCTTACACCCAAGATGCTCCTGCATCAGACACCCGGGCTAATTTGAGAAGTGCCCCTGTCACGACTCAGATGTGCAGAGGAAAATCAAGATGGTTAACCTCCTTTGTTAGCCATGATGAATCTTCAATAGGTCATCCTTTCCATTTGACCAAATACTCTTCATATGTTCTATTCCTTGTGCTTCTACCAACACGACTGTCCAGTATGTCTTCAATCTCCTTGATATCTGAACTAGTTGTTGGAATACTCCATTGTGCTACTGCAACCTCATTTTCAACACCTCCTTCATGATACTCTGTCAAATCTAAAATGTTAAACACTGGTGAAATATTCAGCTCAGTAGGCAATTCTACTTCATATGCATTTCCTAAATCATGCTTCTTCAATATCTTACATGGCACAAACTTATTCATTTTCAACTTGTTATATGTACCAACCGAAAATCGCTCCTTCCGCAAATGAACCATGACTTCATCTCCAACTTGAAATTCCTTATGCCTCCTTTCCTCATCTGTCTTAGCTTTATATTGCACATTTATCTTGGTAATATGCTTCCTCACCTCATCATGGATGTTCTTCAAGTGCTCTACAAAATTCTCAGCTTCAGCACTACTTATTTTTCCTTTATCTATCTTTCTCAAATCAGATGCATTTCTTGGACTACTTCCATATACAATCTGGAATGCTGATTTACCAGTGCTCCTGTTGACAGAATTATTATATGCAAATTCTACCTGTGGTAAAATTAAATCCTATCCTATTGGCTTATCTCCAACCAAACATCTCAGCAAATTTTTCAAACTTCTATTCACCACCTCTGTCTGTCCATCAGTCTATGGATGATGTGATGAACTGAACTTCAAATCTATCTTCAACCTTTTCAACAATGTACGCCAGAAATATCCAATGAACTTAGTGTCTCTATCTGAAACTATGGTCTTTGGCAAACCATGTAGTCTCACTACTTCTTTGAAAAATAATTTATTCTACATGAACAACATCATTAGTCTTCTTGTAGGGAATGAAATGTGCCATCTTTGAAAATCTATCAACCACCACAAAAATTGAATCATGTCCCTGCTGAGTCCTTGGTAAACCAAGAACAAAGTCCATACTGATATCCTCCCAAGGCTTCTCTGGTATAGGTAATGGCTGATATAACCCTTTATTTTACTTCACTCCTTTCGCCATCTGACATACTCTGCAACTCTGTACAAACTTCTTCACATATTGCTGTAACTATGGCCAATAATAATTTTCACTAACCAAAGCAAGGGTTTTATCACGACCAAACTGTCTAGCCAATCCTCCACAATGCTTCTCTTTGATGAGATTCTCCCTCATAGAACTTCTTGGAATGCACAACTGACTCCTTCTGAATAGCATATCATCCTAGATGATAAAATCTAGACACTTTGTCCTATCTGGATTAACAGGTTCTTTACAAGCTTTCCAAGCTCCACCAAAATTAGGATCCTCTGGATACAAATTCTTGAGTTCCTTGAACCCAACCACCTCAATCTGCATCTCTGTCAGCAATAGTTGCCTTCAGCTAAGAGCATCTGCAACCCTGTTAGACTTTCCACTTCTATGTTTCAAAACAAATGTATAACTTTGCAAAAATTCAACCGATTTCAAATGCCTCTGATTCAACTTTCTTTGACTATTCAAATATTGCAAAGCTTGATGATCAGTGTACAAAATGAACTCCTTAAGAAGCAGATAATGTCTCCACTTCTTTAATGCCTGAACTATAGCATAAAATTCTTGATCATAAACATAATACTTCCTCTTGGCATCACTGAAATAAGCAACAGGTTTACCTTCTTGGCTCATAACAGCTCCTATTGTAGTACCACTAGCATCACAATCTACTTGAAACACCTTATTAAAATCTAGAAGTGCTAAAATAAGTTATTCTGTAACTTTTTGTTTCAACAATTGAAAACTCTTTTCTGCCCCATTAGTCCACTTAAACTCTTTTCTATCCCCTCTCATTGTTTCAGTCAAGATTCCACAAATACTACTAAAATTTTTGATAAACTTTCTGTAAAAGCTAGCCAAACCATGAAAAGATCTTACCTTAGTAGCACTCCTTGGAGTAGGCCATTCAAAGATAGTCTGTACCTTCTCTGGGTCCATTTTTAGACCTTCTACTGAAACTACAAATCCCAAATACACTAACTCTTTCTTCACAAAATTGCACTTCTTCAAATTAATCAATAATTTCTCATCTCTCAACTTCTCAAACACCATATGAATATGCATCATATGTTCCTCCAATGTCTTGCTAAAAATCAAAATATCATCTAGGTAAACAATGACAAACTTACCCAAAAATTCTTTCAGAACCTCGTTCATGAGCCTCATGAAAGTGCTCGGTGCATTGGTTAGCCCAAAAGGAATGACTAACCACTCATATAGTCCTTCCTTTTTCTTGAAGGCAGTCTTCCATTCATCTCTTTCTCTGATCCAAATCTGGTGATATCCACTCTTTAGATCTTTCTTTGAGAAATACACAGCTCCACTCAAACAATTCATAATATCATCCATTCGTGGCAATGGAAACCTATACTTCATTGTGATCTTATTTATTTCTATAGAATCTATACACATCATCCACTCTCCATTCTTCTATGGTGCTAATACCGCTGGTGTAGCATAGGGACTCAGACTCTCTTGAATCAACCCCTTCTACAATAACTCATGTACTTGTCTATTCAACTCTTCACTTTCTGCTGGTGTCATTCTGTGTGCTGCCTTGTTTGGAAAACTTGCTCTTGGAATCGAATCCATCTGATGACTGATCTTCCTTACCAGTGGTAATCCATCAAGTACATTATCAGATACAATATCCTGAAACTCATTCAACAAATTTGCAACCTCTAGAGGTATATCCTCTACTTTTTCTTTACCAACTTTTGGAATTAAAGAAAAATACACATGCTCATGCCTCATACCATCTCGGAAGTTTCTTCCACCAACAAATGTTATTCTTGCATTACCACATACCTTTTCTTCAGTCTCCTTTAATAAATTTAGCTTATGTCGCACTCTATCCTTTGTCAGGGAATAGGTATTCACATGACCATCATGTACAACATATCTGTAAAAGTGCCACGGTCTACCCAACAACATATGACATACATCCATAGAGATGATATCACATAGTATCTCATCTTGGTACCCGCTGATCTTGAACTTTAGTAGGCACTGTTCACTGACCATGACCTTGTGGTCATCCTACACCCAGACAATCTGATATGGATGTGGGTGTTTTTGTCTCTTGAGTTTCAACTTTGTCACTATCTCTTCTAACACCAAATTTTGAGTGCTTCCACTATCGATAATCACATCATAGCATTTACCCTCACACTTGCATCTAGTGTGAAACAGGCTCCTCTTTTGTTCAGGTTCATTCTCACCACTCATTAAGACTCTTTTGTTAATTACCATTTCTTCTCTTTCAACATCTTTAGAATTTGATGATATGATATCTTCATCTACATGTGCAACTCTAGCTTGGCCTTCATTCCTCCTATCTGTCCTTCCTTGCCATTGAGGACATTCAAATGCGCTATGACCTTCTTCTCCATAGTGAAAATATGTTCCATGAAAGCCTCCTCTTCCTGAACCTTATCCTCTTCCTCTTCCTCTCTGATCTCTATTATTCTAATCTTGAAAATGATTGGAATTGTTTCCTCTCTGATTCTGGCTACTACTAGCCTCATCCTTATTTTTTTGAATCTTCATTTCAGCCACCATATGACCGTCCACCAGATCTTCCATCATGACCTCTTCCATTTTGTTTTCTCTCAAACTTCTTATTTAGCTTTTCCTCTACTTTTAGGGCAAACTGGTATGCCTCCTCAATACTATTCATTCGAACTAGATTCAGCTCCTCCTGAATGCTTGGCCTTAAACCATTAAGGTATCAGGCAACCTTCTCCTTATCAGCTTCTACATGGCTTGTTCTGATGAGGAGTCGATAGAACTCCTCTGTATACTCTTGAATAGATCTTCCTGCTTACTTTAGACTTTTTATTTTCTTTAGTAGGTCAAGCTCATAATCAACAAGAATGAACTGTCACATCAATTTATCCACCATCTGATCCCATCTTGTGATTTTATCTTTCCCTCTTCTATTTTTCTCCAATTGAATCTCTTGCCACTAGATCTTCGCATGACCTTTCAATATAGCCTTCGCAAATTTGACCCTATCAGGATCCTCAACATCTTCATACTTAAAATATTCCTCACATTCATTGATCTAGTTGATCAATTCCTTTGGGTTAAAATTTCCAAAAAATGTAGGAACCTCAATCTTAGGTCTTTTCCCAATCTTAGAAATCACCTGAAAAAATCTTTCTTCCTCCTGGTTCACAATTTCAGCTTCTCCTTGATATTCTTCTTCAGCTTCATCCTCACTTTCATCTCTGACATTAAGATTCATTCCTCTATGAATCTCTTCTTGCAATGCTCGCACTTGTCTCTGCAGCTCTCTAACCTCAGGTGTCACAGCACTAGCTCTTTCGCCATGTTCTCTTCATGGAGGTATTTTCATGATGCGCGATGAAACCCTAACCACGGTCCTGGTGCAAACTGCCTCACAGTCGGTGATCTGTTTACACACTTAGGAACTTGTCTTTGATACCCCTTGATGAAGAGTGCTCCCCTTCATACCACAAACACATAGCAGAAATAGAGAAACAACAACAATAATATGCAAGAACAGAAAATTGGCTTCTTATTATCTCCACAAATGTGAAATTACAAAATTTCAGAATTACAATATGCAAAACCACATGGGCATTCCCTTACAATATTCTTTAGGACAAAGCCTCGAATCAATACCCAGATCTACTTCCCAGAACCGCCCTAGACAACACTATGGGCCTTCTTTATATAGGCAATTTTCACCACCTGAGACGGTTCTAGAAATTTAGCCCTTAGGGCCGACCAAACTTATAATTATTTTATTTTACAATTTATTACATCAAAGTCGGCTCAAAATAAGTTTTGAAACCCAAACAAAAATTTTGAAGAAAAATTATTTTCTACCATTTCAGGTGACCCAACTTCCGAAGACCATAATTTATCACCTGTTGACCTGATTGGCTATTATAACCTCATTCTGAAAATGCCACGAAGCGCTCTACAAGGTTGACCTATGCAAAGTGCCCGTCACCCAAATTTTCAACCTCATTCGGGGCCTCTAAAGCTTTCAAAACTAAGTTTGAAGTTTCTGTACCCTACTGCCAATAACGAAAATCTTCAATATCTTCAAAACTAGACCTGATCTAGCCATGAAGCTTTCCTGACAGGCTAATATGATTGAGATGAACCTCCACATATAAAATCAGAACATTCTGAGATTGTAAGACCAACTTACTAAAAATACCAAGTTTCCATAAATAGCGGTTCTACATGAGATAGCCCTTATTGAATACAAAAATAAAAATATTTTTTGGGTGATGCAAGATTGCTCTTACACCCAGGATGCTCTTGCATCAGACACTCGGGGTAATTTGAGAAGTGACACTGTCACAACTCAGGTGTGCAGAGGAAAATCAAGACAGTTAACCTCCCCCTTTGTTAGCCATGATGAATCTTCAACAGGTCATCCTTTTCATTTGACCAAATACTCTTCATATGTTCTGTTCCTTATGCTTTTGCCAACATGACTGTCTAGTATGTCTTCAATCTCCTTGATATCTGAACTAGTTGTTGAAATACTCCACTGTGCTACTACAACCTCATCTTCAACACCTCCTTCATGATACTCTATCAAATCTAAAATGTTAAACACTAGTAAAATATTTAGCTCAGTAGGCAATTCTACTTCATATGCATTTCCTGAATCATGCTTTTTCAGTATCTTACATGGCCCAAACTTCTTCATTTTCAACTTGTTATATGTACCAACCAGAAATCGCTCCTTCCGCAAATGAACCATGACTTCATCTCCAACCTGAAATTCTATATGCCTCCTTTGCTCATCTATCTTAGCCTTATACTGCACATTCATCTTGGTAATATGCTTCCTCACCTCCTTATGGATGTTCTTCAAGTGCTCTGCAAAATCCTTAGGTTCAGCACTACTTATTTCTCCTTTATCTATCTTTCTCAATTAAGATGCATTTCTTGGACAACTTCCATATACAATCTGGATTGGTGATTTACCAGTGCTCTTGTTGACAGAATTATTATATGCAAATTTTGCCTATGGTAAAATCAAATCCCATCTTGTTGTCTTATCTCCAACCAAACATCTCAGCAAATTTTCCAAACTTCTATTCACCACCTCTGTCTGTCCATCAGTCTGTGGATGATGTGATGAACTAAACTTCAAATCTATCTTCAAATTTTTCCACAATGTACGCTAGAAATATCCAATGAACTTAGTGTCTCTATCTGTAACTATGGTCTTTGGCAAACTATGTAGTCTCACTACTTCTCTGAAAAACAATTCTGTTACATGGACAGCATCATTAGTCTTTTTGCAGGGAATGAAATGTGTCATCTTCCAAAATCTATCAACCACCACAAAAATTGAATCATGTCCCTACTGAGTCCTTGGTAAACCAAGACCAAAGTCCATACTGATATCCTCCCAAGGATTCTCTAGTATAGGTAATGACTGATATAACCCTATATTCTACTTCACTTTTTTCGCCATCTGACATACTCTGCAATTCTGTACAAACTTCTTCACATCTTGTTGTAACTGTGGCCAATAATACTTTTCAATAACCAAAGCAAGAGTTTTATCATGACCAAAATGTCTAGCCAATCCTCCACTATGCTTCTCTCTGATTAGATTCTCCCTCATAGAAGTTCTTAGAATGCAAAACTGACTCCCTCTGAATAGCATATCATCCTAGATGATAAAATCTAGCCACTTCTTCCTATCTAGAGTAACAGGTTCTTTACAAGCTTTCCAAGCTCCACCAAAATTAGGATCCTCTGGATACAAATTCTTGAGTTCCTTGAACCCAACCACCTCAATCTACATCTCTATCAGCAATAGTTGCCTTCTGCTAAGAGCATCTGCAACTCTGTTAGACTTTCCACTTCTATGTTTTAAAACAAATGTATAACTCTAAAAAAACTCAACCCATTTCAAATGCCTCTGATTCAACTTTCCTTAACAATTCAAATATTGCAAAGCTTGATGATCAGTGTACAAAATAAACTCTTTAGGAAGAAGATAATGTGTCCACTTCTTTAATGCCTAAACTATAGCATAAAATTCTTGACCATAAACAGAATACTTCCTCTTGGCATCACTGAAATAAGCAACAGGGTTACCTTCTTAGCTCATAATAGCTCCTATTGTAGTACCACTAGCATCACAATGTACTTGAAACACCTTATTAAAATCTGGAAGTGCTAAAATAGGTTGTTCTGTAACGTTTTGTTTCAACAATTGAAAACTCTTTTCTACCCCATTAGTCCACTTAAACTCTTTTCTAACCCCTCTCATTGTTTCAGTCAAGGGTGCACAAATACTGCTAAAATTTCTGATAAAATTTCTGTAAAAGGTAGCCAAACCATGAAAAGATCTTACCTTAGTAGCACTCCTTGTAATAGGCCATTCAAGGATAGCTTATACTTTCTCTGGGTCCATTTTTAGACCTTCTGCTGAAACTACAAATCACAAATACACTAACTCTTTCTTCACAAAACTGCACTTTTTCAAATTAATCAACAATTTTTCATCTCTCAACTTCTCAAAGACCATACAAATATGCATCATATGTTCCTCCAATGTCTTGCTAAAAATCAAAATATCATCTAGGTAAACAATAACAAACTTACCCAAAAATTCTTTCAGAACCTCGTTCATGAGCCGCATGAAAGTGCTCGGTGCATTGGTTAGCCCAAAAGGCATGACTAACCACTCATACAGTCCTTCTTTTCTCTTGAAGGTAGTCTTCCATTCATCTCTTTCTCTGATCTGAATCTGGTGATATCCACTCTTCAGATCTATCTTTGAGAAATACATAGCTCCACTCAAACAATCCATAATATCATCCATTCATGGCAATGGAAACCTATACTTGATTGTGATCTTGTTTATTGCTCTGAAATCTATACACATCCTCCACTCTCCATTCTTCTTTGTTGCTAATACTGTTGGTACAGTACAAGGACTCAGACTCTCTTGAATCAACCCCTTCTGCAATAACTCGTGTACTTGTCTATTCAACTCTTCACTTTCTGCTGGTCTCATTCTGTGTGCTACCTTGTTTGGCAAACTAGCTCCTAGAATCAAATCTATCTGATGACTGATCTTCCTTACCAGTGGTAATCCATCAGGTACATTATCAGATACAATATCCTGAAACTCATTCAAAAAATTTACAATCTCTACAGGTACATCCTCTACTTCTTCTTTACCAACTTTTAGAATTAAAGCAAAACACACATGCTCATGCCTCATACCATCTAGGAAGTTTCTTTCATCAACAAATGTTATTCTTGCATTACCACATACCTTTTCTTTCATCTCCTTCAATGGCTTTAGCTTATGTTGCACTCCATCCTTTGTCAAGGAATAGGTATTCACACGACCATCATGTACAGCACATCTATGAAACTACCACGATCTACACAACAACATATGACATGCATCCATAGAGATGATATCTCATAGTACCTCATCTTGGTACCTGCTGATCTTGAATTTTACCAGGCACTGTTCACTAACCATGACCTTGTGGTCATCCTGCACCCAAGGAATCCGATATGGATGTGGGTGTTTCTCTCTCTTGAGCTTCAACTTTGACACCATCTTTTTTGACACCAAATTGTCAGTGCTTCCACTATTGATACTCACATCACAGCATTTACCCTCACACTTGCATCTAGTGTGAAATAGGTTCCTACTTTATTCAGGCTCATTCTCACCACTCAGCAGGACTCTTCTGTTAATTAGCATTTCTCCTCTTTCAGCATCTTCAGAATTTGATGATCTAGCATCTTCATCTACATGTGCAACTCTAGCCTAACCTTCATTCCTCCTATCTGTCCTTCCTTGGCATTGAGGACATTCAAATGCCCTATGATCTTCTTCTCCATAGTGAAAATATGTTCCACAGAAGCCTCCTCTTCGTGAACCTCTCGTCTTCCTCTTCCTCTTTGATCTCTATTATTCTGATCTTGGAAATGATTGGAATTATTTCCTCTCTGATTTTGGCTGCTACTAGCCTCGTCCTTCTTTTTTGGATCTTCATTTCAGCAATCATATGACCATTCACCAGATCTTTCACCATGACCTCTTCCATTTTGTCTGCTCTCAAACTTCTTGTTCATCTTTTCCTCTACTTTTAGGGCAAACTGGTATGCCTCCTCAATACTATTCATTCAAACTAGATTCAACTCCTCTTGAATGCTTGGCCTTAACCCATTAAGGTATCGGGCAATTTTCTCTTTATCAGCTTCTACATGGCCTGTTCTGATGAGGAGTTGATAGAATTCCTCTATATACTCCTGAACAGATCTTCCTGCTTGCTTCAAACTTTTCATTTTCTTTAGTAGATCAAGCTCATAATCAATAGGAATGAACCGTTGCTTCAATTTATCCACCATCTGATCCCATCTTGTAATTTTATCTTTCCCTCTTCTATTTCACTCTAATTGAATCTCTTGTCACCATTTTTTCACATGACCTTTCAATCTGGCCTTCACAAATTTGACCCTATCAGGATCCTCAACATCTTCATACTCAAAATATTCCTCACATTCATTGATCCAGTCGATCAATTTCTCTGGCTTAAGATTTCCATAAAATGTAGGAACCTCAATCTTAGGTCTTTTTCCAATCTTGAAAATCACCCGAAAAAGTCTTTCTTCCTCCTGGTTCACAATTTCAGCTTCTCCTTCTTGATATTCTTCTTCGGCTTCATCCTCACTTTCATCTCTAACATTAAGATTCATTTCTCTATGAATCTCTTCTTGTAATGCTCGCACTTATCTCTGTAGCTCTCTAACCTCAAGTGTCACAGCACTAGCTCTTCCACCACGTTCTCTTCATGGAGGTATTTTTGCGGTGCACGCTAAAACCTTAACCACGGTCCTGGTAAAAACTGTCTCATAGTCGACCATCTATTTACACACTCAGGAACCTGGCTCTAATACCACTTGATGAAGGGTGCTCCTCTTAATACTCCAAACACATAACAAAAATAGAGAAACAACAACAATAATATGAAAGAACAGAAAATTGGCTTCTTATTATCTCCACAAATGTGGAGTTACAAACTTTTAGAATTACAATATGCAAAGCCACATGGGCATTCTCTTACAATATTCTATAGGACAAAGCATTGAATCAATACATAGATCTACTACCCAGAACCGCCCTAGACAACACTACGGGCCTTCTTTATATAGGCAATTTCCACCACCCGAGAAGGTTCTAGAAATTTAGCCCTTAGGGCCAACCAAACTTAGAATTATTTTATTTTACAATTTATTACATCAAAGTTGGCTCAAAATGAGTTTTGAAACCCAAATAAAAATTTTGAAGAAAAATTATTTTCCGCCATTCAGGTGACCCAACTTTTGAAGACCATAAGTCATCACCTATTGACTCAATTGGCTATTATAACCCCATTCTAGAAATGCCACGAAGCGCTCTACAGGCTTGACCTATGCAATGTGCCTGTCACCCAAATTTTCAACATCATCTGGGGCCTCTAAAGCCTTGAAAACTGAGTTTGAAGTTTTTTTATCCTGCTGCCAATACCAAAAATCTTCAATATCTTCAAAACTAGAATTGATCTGGCCATGAAACTTTGCTGGCAGGCTAATATGACCGAGATGAACCTCCACATGTAAAATCAGAACATTCTGAGATCATAAGACCAACTTACTAAAAATAGCATGTTTCCATAAATAGCGGCTATGCACAAGATAGGCCTTATTGAATATAAAAATAAAAATATTTTTTGGGTTATGCAAGATTGCTGTTACACCCAGGATGCTCCTGCATCACATGGCCAACTGGTTTTCTTCCCCTCTAATAAATTTATGACCATTTCAGTTGGTCTGGTGGTTGACACCCTAACCCTTATCCTAGTTGTCTGAAGCTTGTTGCATCCTAACCTGTTTAGGATTCCAAGGAAGCTAGTAGTATATATGGTTGAAGTTTTGATTTTGTAAGGGTTCCTTCTTCTATAAATTTTTTTGGGGAAAATTGGTTCCATGAAGGGTCTTTTTCCTATAGATTTTCTCTACATCTCTGCATATAGGGTGTTCTTCCTTCCTTTGTCGGTTCAAGGAATATGATACATGCTATGATTGATTTGTCCTATGTATGAGGATTCAATATATTCTTACTGTTACCAAACTATCTCCATTTGAATTCTAAACTCATTAATCATACATCAAGGGTGTTTGAATTTTCTATTTGCATTGCCTATGTGTTTGCAAGTGGAGTTGTCTTCGCAGAGATAACTAGTTTAGGATTAGTTTTCATGTATGTATGAGCTGAGGTATCAAAGATATGTCATGCTTGTCTTCCGGTGGATGCTGGTTAATGTATCATCTATTTATAGGTTTCTTCTAAGGGGAGGGTTAAAATCCTTTAATGGGTAATAACATACTTGAATACACAGATGGGTTGTAGAAGTGAGGTTTGGTCATGGTGTGTGATTGATGTTAGGCATTGATACATTGAGTACATTGTCTTCTTAATTCATAGCTATCTATTGCAACAGGGTATTTGACTTTGTAGCCCATTGGAGAAGGCACTGGTCTATGAGGGACTTAGGGTATCTCGGAGGTCCTTTCAATCCATCTCTAAATCATTTAATTTCAGTTCCACCCTTTTCCCTTTCATGTTGTTAGTATAGATCTCTGGTCTTCATACCCATTCTATGCAAGTAGGGCTATTGCATTAAGAATTTGCTTCATGAGCGTACATGATACCTATAAGGGTTTGAAGACTATTCCATAATAATCTATCTGCAGGCTTATTATTTATCATGAGGTGTCTTGAGTGTGCAGATAAGGTAATACCCACCTGAGTGATGTGGAGCTCAAAGAAGAAGGTGGATGTTCTCTATCCTCATCAATTGGTTCTATTTTCTTGTTAAACTTGAGTGTCTAAAGTGAGGATCAAGCCCACCTTTTTATTCAAGTTTGGTCCTGCAAGGACAAGCTACCAACATGAGGCAAGAAGAAGATAAATTGGATAAGGTGTTGAATGCATTGAAAGATTTGAAGGCACCTACAAATAGGAATGTTAGTGCTCCTACCAATGAAATGCCTTAGTTCAACAACAATTTTAATAAGCAGAACAAATTGTAGAACTACCCCTACAACACCCAATGGAAGGATGGCAAGCCTATTGTCCCTATTAAAAAAGGAAATAATGATCGAGGTGTCCCTGACCCTCTATAAAAAGCTTCAATAAATGTCATGGAGGACATACATTGGTGTGTTGCATGCCAATCCTGTCATTCTATAGAGCATTATGTGGTTGCACAATCTATGGCTGCAAATCAAGATTGTGGCAGTGAGGAGATAGATCAGGAAGAAGATCAAGATGATGTTGCATGCAACATGGCTACTTCATATCTAGGATATGAAGATGATTCTAATTTTGATGAAGAATCAGATGTAAATGTGAAGAGACATAATCAATCCCTTTTTCATTAAGAGGTTTTTTCTGATGATGAAGACATCGATAAGAAGACATGTAACATGAACTCTTCTTCTAAGCCAGTAAATTTAAGAAGACCTTCTAGAGAAGAGATGGAGAGGATTATTGTAGAAATGATTTCCCAAGTGCAAACTAGAGGCATGGTGGAAAGGGATACAAATGAGAAAGCTACAGGAATGTTTATGAAGTGTACCAACTTTGTAGAGCCTAATGAGAACAAATCAAAAGGTGATCACATGGTGAAATTCAAGAATGTAAAAGGTAAGAATTGTGAGCCTACGGGTGTTGGAGTTGAAAAAATTTCTAATGAGATTGAGAAGCCAGTTAACACAATGGCTAAGATTGAAAAAATGAGGGTGGCCAATACACCTAATGTATCAGATAAGAAAAAGGATAGTAAGGCAGTGCAGATTGAGATTCCTTCTTCTGCTCCTATTGAAATGTTATCTATATTGTCACAAATTATAGTTAAAGTTCCATTGTCACAATTGTTGAGAATCTCTGAGACCAAAAATAGAACTATTGCATGGGTGGATAATGTTCATAAAAATGATGTTTCATGCAATGGATCTTACAATAAAGCTTTGAAAGGTGTTTCTTCTCAGGGAATTGTATCCCAAATTTCTCCTATATACTTGGACAGTTCTGTCAATGCTAGCCTTGAAAACATTGATCCATTCTTTTTAAGTGTTCTTATGAATGGAATGAAAATAAGGAATTGTATGATTGATAGTGGTGCCTCTAATACTGTCATGCCTTTCAAAATCATGGAGAAGTTGGGCCTTAAAGTTGATACAGTTCAAGGCAGATGTTGTGCAATGGATCAGAGGGAGCTACCCATTATTGGGACTATTAATGCAATGCCATATAGGCTGGCAGCATATCCAGAGAAAGAGTTAACAATGAGTGTTTTGGTGGTGGACATCCCTCATTATGGGATACTACTATCTAGAAGATGGAGTCCTGCTATGGGTCGAAGCTTACAGTGTGATCTGTCCTATTCCACTTTCAAGATTGATGATCAGTTTGTCAAGATTGAGCGAGAGCCAAGAGTATGCCACATGATTGAAAGGAATATTAATAATGAGACTACACATTTTGTGGATACTGATATTAATGCTTTTAGGGCAAAGATCCTTGGACTTGAGAATGAACCTATTTTGTCACCTATCTCTGTTGAGGTAAGTGTTAATTCTGTGAAGGGTGATTTGTGGGTAATTTACTTTGATGGTGCAAATTGCAAGGATGGAGTAGGAGCAGCTATTTTACTTATTTCTCCTAATGGAAACACCTACAAGTTCTCTTTCACATTGAATTTATTTTGTACAAACAATATAGCAGAATATGAGGCATTGTTGTTAGGATTGAGGTTGGCACAAAAATATGGTATTAAGTGTTTGAATGTTGTTGGTGATTCTGAGTTGGTGGTGTCCCAAGTCAGGTCAGTTTATGCTTCCAAGAACATAAGGTTAAAATAGTATAGGAATGCAGTTTGGGATTTGATTGAATATTTTGATGCCTTCAATATTGAGTGGAAGGATAGGAGTAACAATAGGATGGCTGACTTGTTAGCCAACATAGCAATCAATCCTAGTGATATTACATTTACTGGTATCTCTAAAGTTGAAATTTAGGCTAGGCCTAGTATACCAAACAATATTGAAAATTGGCAAGTTTTTGATGATGATAATGATATCTTGAAGTTTATGAATTGTGAAGATCAATATCATGGTCAGGAATTTGATTGCTCATCTTTGGTTGAGTCAATAGAAGGAAAAGAGGTTGTCTTTGGCAATGAAGTCATTCAGCTTAGAACTAACAAGGTGCCCAAGGGGCTTGTTGTTTTCGAGACTATCTTTGATAACCAGGATAGAGTTCAAAAGAATATCAAAAGAGAAGATCATGCTGATCTAAAGGAGATAAATCTTGGAACACATGAGGCACCTAAGAAGGTATACATTGGTAGGGATATGTCTCACAATGTGAGAAAATCTTTGATTGAATTATTGAAAAAATTCAGGCATGTTTTTGCATGGTCATATGATGACCTAAAGGTTTATAGAGAAGATTTGTTTCATCATATTATTCCTTTGAAAGATGTAAAACCTTTTCAGCAAAAACAAAGGCCTATCAATCCTACATTGGCACCTAAGATGCAAGAAGAGTTAATGATATTGAGAGATGCTAGAATTATCAAGCCTATAAGGCACTCTTCTTGGGTTCTAAACCTTGTTCCTATGAGAAAGAAGAATGGTGACGTCAGGCTTTGTGTGGACTTCAGGAATTTGAACATCAGCTCATTAAAGGATAACTATTGTCTGCTCAATATGGAAGCTATGCTGCAGAGAGTGACTAGATCAGAATTAATGTCTATGATGGATGGTTTCTCTATTTACAATCAGGTCATTGTCAAAGAATCAGAACAATTCGAGATAGCTTTCACAACACCTTGGGGGACATATGTTTATGTGAGAATTCCTTTTGATCTCACAAATGGTAGTGCTACTTTTCAGAGGGCAATGGATGTCACCTTTTCAATTTTTATTAATGATTTCCTTTTTTGTATATCAAGATGATTTAGCTACCTATTCCAAGAAGGAATAAGATCATTGTACTCATTTAGAGAAAATATTTGTGAGGGCTTTGGAATATGGCATTTCATTAAACTCAAGGAAATGTGCATTTGGTGTCACTGAAGGTAAGTTTCTTGGCCACTTAGTTGGGAAGCAAGGAGTGAGAATTGAACTTGAAAGGGTAGCAGCTATTGACAAGATTCAGAGACCAAAGAATGTTAAAGGAATTCAATCCTTCTTTATTCAGGTCAATTTCTTAGGGAGGTTTGTAACAAATTTTGCAGAGGTTACTAGACCTATTTCTAAGATGTTGAAGAAAGGATCTGCAATCAATTGGGAGGGTGAGCCTGATGAGGCTTTTAAAAATATCAAGCAGGCTATCAAAGATGCACCCATGCTTAAGGCACCTAATTATAATGTCCCAATGCACATCTTTTCCTCTGCATCCTTTCACACTATTGCTACAATTTTGTTACAAAAGAATAAGGATGGTTTTGAGCAGCCTATTGCATTTTTCAGTAAATCTTTGCAGGCTACTGAATTGAAGTATGACATAAATGAAAAACAAGCATATGCACTTGTGAAGGTAGTCAAGGCTTTTAGGTGTTATCTAATGGGGGTAGTTGTGATTTCTTTTGTGCCAAGTGTAGTTGAGAAGGATATTTTCTCACAGCAGGAGGTGTTTGGAAGAAGATGCAGATGGATCAATAGGATCCAAGAATTCAATTTTGATGTCCAGATTACTAAATTGGTTAGAGGAAAAGGATTGGCAAAATTGATGGCCCAATCCAATCTTGATGCAAATCAAGTAAATCATTCTAAAATTGATTATACATGTGATATGGATGATTGTATCTGGTATGAGGATATCATCTATTACTTGAGAAATATGAAATGTCCAGCAGGAATGAATGATAATCAAAAGAGGACATTAAAATTACAGGCCATCAAGTATGTAATTGTGAAATGTAAATTGTATAGAAAGAATTTAGATTGCATACTTTTGAAATGTGTAGATGAAAATTAGGCTAAAAGGTTATTAAAGGAAATGCATGAGGGATTTTGTGGTGGAAATTACATGGGTAAGACAACTGCTCATAAAATCTTGAGAGTAGGTTTCTGGTGGTCCAAAATCTTCAAGGATGCAGAGCAGTTGGTAAGGAGGTGCGATGCTTGTCAAAGTTTTTCTGGTAAGCTTAAATTTTCAGGTAACATACCATTAAAACTAGTAGAAGTACAGGCTCCTTTCCAATAATGGGGAATTGATTTCATTGGGGGGATACCAAACAAGTCAAGTGGAGGACACTCATGGATCTTGGTTGCCACTGATTACTTTACAAAGTGGGTAGAGGCTATAACTACAAGAAATGCAACTAGTAAGGTGGTGACTGATTTTCTATTGAACAACATTGTTACAAGGTTTGGATGCCCTGAGAGAATAGTAAGTGATAATGTAATGTGTTTCAAGTCTATTGAATATAAGGACTTTTGCAAAAGGTTTGGGAATTCAAATTTCTAATTCCTCACCTTATCATCCACAAGGAAATGGTCAGGTAGAATCTACTAATAAGAGTTTGATTAAGATTCTCAAGAGGATTCTAGAAAAGAATAAGAGGACATGGAATTCAAAGCTGCCATTAGCTCTATGGGCTGATAGGGTAATTGTGAAGAGGGAAATTGGTTGTGCACCATTTGACTTAGTATATGGAATACATGCAAGAATGCCTCAGAATAATTTATTGGAGATGTACAAGTTTGTTCAGTTATATGATGATGACATTGATGATGAAATGCAGTTGAGAATTGAGGACCTCATTAGGTTGGATGAAATCAAGAGAGAATCAGTTGCAAGAAATGCCAAATTACAACTACAGGTTAAGAATTTGTATGACAGGAAGGCTATGGAGAGAAGGTTTGAGCCTGGTGATCTGGTGTTAATTTGGAATGACAGACTAGAGGATAAAGGAAAACATGGTAAGTTTGATCCAATCTAGCTAGGGCCATATCTAATTCATGAGAAATGGGGCCAAGATTCATACATTGTAAAAGAATTAAATGGTGATGTTCAAGAATTGCCAGTTCATGGACAATTATTGAAGAAATACTTCAATTGAAGGTATTTTATTTTTCATGAATAGTAGTTAGGTCTGTAAATTTTGTAAATTTTGTAAATAAGTTGCTTGCCCCTACCCTGTTTTGTCCTGGTCTATAGGGTTTTGGTCCTGTTGCTCTCTGTTGTTAGTCTTTTCCAGTGGGATGGTCTACTTTAAACTAGTGATTCTAGATCCTTGCTATGCCTATAGGAGGCATACATCTATAGATAGAGCCACTGTTAGCACTCTTTGAAATATTCAAGAATTAACCAAGTTACTGAGAGGGGAGGGGTGAATCAGTAACTTCAATTTTTTTTTATATCAATATCAGATGTATTAACATATAGTTCACTTTATCCTTTTGCATATAGAAAGCATGAAACATAAAAGCATTCACAACAATGACACATAGATTTGGTTACCCAGAAACCTTCCAAAAGAAAGTAAAACTGGGGTGGGGATGAAACCCACAAAGCTTTAATACTGCAGTATAAAGTTGGCCGGTTAAGGGTTACATTGATCACTTTTGATGATCTGCCCTGCTAGGAGCAATAAGGATTGCTAAATCCACCATGTTAAAGGATTTTTACAAACTTACAAAAGAAGTATGTACTCGGTAAAGAGATTTTACAAAAGACTGTTAAGTCTACCTAGTTAGAGGATTTTAGTACTGATTCACTAGTTAAAATGAAACAGTATATCTCTTACTTTGCAACTGGATTGCTGAATGAGATTCGCTGATGTACTGATCACCTTCTGTGATGAATTTGTCTCTGCTGCTCCTTATGTATAGTAGCCCTTTGTAATTCACTAGTTTCTATCTTTTTATCTCCCCTTTTTATTCCACATTCATACTACTTGGTATTTGTACAACATTGTTTATATACAAGTCTAAACAATTAATTACAATTACAAAGTTGGCTTAACAAATAAACATAAGTGCTACTAAGTCGGCCCAAGTATGGTTACACGGTTCTTGCAAACTAACTCGGTGACTTTCTGATACTCGGCGTCCACTGCATTACTCGGTATCATCATGCACTTGGTAGAAGTGAAGGCTCGGTTCATACTAACCACTTGGTAAGTTTTGAACTCGATAAATACTTGTGACTCGATAGACATAATGTCACTTGGTTTACACTATCCTGCTCGGTTTGCACTATCCTACTCGGTTTGCACTATTCTACTTGGTTTGCACTGTCCTGCTCGGTTTGCACTATTCTGATTGGTTTGCACTGTCCTGCTCGGTTTGCACTATTTTGCTCAGTTTGCACTCAATATGCAAATAAGTGTTGTCACTAGTGGCAATCCTGCTTAATGCCAACAAGCACATGAAAAAAATTTCATGGCTATAGCATTTTCCCCTTGGTCTTTGCAATGTTTTTCATGCCTCTAACATAAGCCC
This sequence comes from Chamaecyparis obtusa, assembly GCA_027943335.1. Taxonomy (NCBI): domain Eukaryota; kingdom Viridiplantae; phylum Streptophyta; class Pinopsida; order Cupressales; family Cupressaceae; genus Chamaecyparis; species Chamaecyparis obtusa. Next base: position 273,747 of record BSBK01011272.1, on the reverse strand, counting down.
TTAGTTCAAATTTTTGAAAATCTAGGTGCTATGTTAAAAAACCCTTTGTTATGCCTTGGCCTTTTTCTAATTTCAATTTAACTTTTTGGGTCACTTTAAGGTTCTAATTCGCATGTGCTAAGTTTTGTCCCCTTTATTGCATGATCGCATGAAACTTTTTTATGTTACACGATCTTGTGACTAAAGGTTTTATTCATCTGGTGGTCTTTAATTTTCCCTGGTCCCTTTCATTTAATATTTCCTAAAGTCCTCAGCTCTATATTTTCCTGGGCCTAGCTCTGACACCATCTTGATCCAACAGTTTTCATGAAAGTGCAAAGGTTTTTTCAGAGGCTTACGATCTTACGACGATCATTGATTCTCTTTTTTTGGCAGAGCTTCTCAAATAGGTGGGTCCATTGACACATATGCACAATTGGTGGCTTCTCATTAGCCCATGTTTTAACATGTTGGTAGTTGTCAGTGGGTCCTGGGTTGCCAGCTTGTTAGAGGGTCCTGACACATGCAGTGAATTAATGACAAGCATAAATTCTTATGAGATGTGTCAGATGTATGAGATTTTGAGACAACCATTGATTCTTTTGTATGACATAACCTTTTCTTTTGGTGGTTCCATCTACTAGATATGCTCATTTGTTTTACTATGACTAGTCCATGTTGTGTGAGTTGGACATGTTGTCAGGTGGGCTCGATATCTCAATCAAGAGATTCAAGATCAACGGTTGGCGTAAGAGTGCGTAGAATCTTCAAAGCCCTTCACATCTCATGCTAGCCATCTGATCTTCTAGGCAGCTTAATATTCTCAATGGGGCCATTTTCCAGGTGGTGTAGGATTGTTCAAATTTTATTGGTCAGCGTGGATGATGCAACAAGGTGGGGTCATTGTCAGAGAGATCAGTGATGAGGACAAGCTCTACAGTCAACGTAAGTTCTCATGAGTTTTTTTAGAGCTATGAGATCTTACACCTGCCATCTAATTATAAGGCTTACAGAAAGTGGGTCCTATGTTAGTGTGACCGAGCATGAGCCAGAAATGAGGTAAGGACAAGTGGTATAAAGTGGGGGTAGTTGGGGTATAAGGTCTTAGCGGTCTAGATAAATAAGGTTAGCGGCTTGACAAAATTCAATGGGTTCATTCATTCGCGTAATAAAATGGTGGTGTTCCAAAATGATTGGCAATTTAGTGAAGGAAGGTCACGTGATAGCTAAATATTTTAGCAGTGACTTAAAATGTTCTATGAACTAGTGAAAGCCTTTTGTCACCAGTTCACCAAACGTAACCGGGGTAGGTTAGATCTCCTTTGTTCGCTAAGTCACAGGGTTAAGCAGTGAGTTAATTTTTCACTTTGCGAGTAAGAAAGCCTTTTGTCATGTACTCACTAAATGTAAACTAGGATTCCTATAAAGGGTAAATCATAAGACCCAAGAAAGGAAGAGATCGAAGGGCCACGATATAAAGTTGGTCCAGGTTTAAATTAGGCCACTGATTTTAAGCTGGTGCTTGGAAATGACCATTATGATTCAAATTCAAATTTGTAGAGGGTTTCTCAGCGACAAAAAGGACCAAAATTGAATGCTTTCATGGCCAAATTTGATTTTTTTGGTGGCACTTGCTATTGTAGAGTGGTCTAGGGTGTGCCATGATCACTTGCAAGGGTTTGTACTATGTGGTTTTATTCTTGAGGCATGTTGTAGGTGGCCAAATAGGTTGACATTTAGGCATCTTTGTGGTTCTCAGTACCTTCTTAGAGGATTTATCATGATTGAGGATCAATCCAGGATTTGTTTTCTCCTGGTTGCCTAGGTTTCTCCCCCTGTAATAAGTTTGTGACCATTTCTAGTGGGTTTAGTGGGTGAAACCCTAACCCTAGTCATATGTAGCTTGTTGCAACCTATTTTGGGTTTCTAAGATGACTAGGGGGTATATATTGTAAGTTTTTGATGTAGTGCGGGTTTCAAAAACTTTATTTTTGGTCCTTGGTTGTTATTGATGGTATTATACTGAGCAAGGAGAGCCTAGATTTTGGGTTTGTTTCTTTGGTGTTTTGTTGTCTGATAATGTATTGATTCTGCAAGTCTTAATGAGAATATAGTTGAATTCCAATCTCATAGTGGTCTATGTCTTTTTGTTTTTTTCTTGAGCTCATATATGTTAATTTCACAAAGTGGGTTAGCATATGGTCAACAAAGAGTATTTTGAGATTATCTTTGAGTTCCTAACAAAGTTAGGATTAAAGTCTTTCAGGTAGTTTCAGTGAGTTCATGACTTGATAATAATTTGATGTCCTGGTATGTGAGTGAGAGGGATAATAGGTAAAGCACTTATCCTAAATTCAAATATGTTTGAGTTAGGGTCTTCGGTTGATGTATGCTATTAGTTGACTCTATGCCCTAGTTAAGGCACTAATCATTTCTCTAGATGCAGTCCATCATCATGAATCACACACACATTTAAATGATAAAATCTTAAATCAATTAGTAAGGGGTATAGTTGTATATTGTTTTGAGGCTCCTTTGGAGAAGTGAGTCAAGGGTACACCCACCTGAGCATTTAGGCTCAAAGTGTAGGAGGATCTCATTGTTGATCCTTTTTAATTGGCCATCTTCCTTGTAGACTTTGGAGTGGTGATAGAGTCAAAATTATATTAAATTTATCCATCAAAGTATAAATCTACAAGTTGAAGATCAAAGGGAACTCCCAACACTACCTTCTCCATTGAGGTGTTTCACTGGAATATGCCATCCACTTTTTGTTCTACACTACTTCAGTTTTATGGTGGTGGCTCCTATAGTTGTAGTCTCTATCCCAGTTTTTGGTTCCTTCCTGTCATATGTTCTCTCAGTTATTTTAGTTCGATGGCAGTCTTTTGTGGTGTTGCAGTTCTTGATACCTCTCTTAGTTCCTTGTTGTTAATTCATCCATTTTGGTTGCACCAGTTGCTGAGTTTCTCTATGTTCTAGCCTTGGTCTCTCTACACATCCATGTTGGTATAACAATCAATTTTATTTTTCATTATTTTATCTCTTAAGTTTATTTATATTGCTTGTTATGTTTATCACTATGCAACACCCCTCCCTATTTTTTTAATTTTTTTTCCTATGGATGGTTAACCTTTCAGTTGGGGTAGGAATGCCATCCTATTTTCTTCCATCTATCACCCTTAATAATTTCATCCTACTATCCATTATATCCATCATATAATAGTCTTTGTTTTGTCTCTCATTTCTCCTATTTCACCCACTTTAAACAAGCTTGTGCATCATGAGACAAAATTTTCATTTGAACCCTTATATATATCCATTTGAACCATGATGCTATACATGAAAATAAAAGAAAAAGAAAAAAGAGAAAGAAATTTATGAAAATTTTGAAAATATTTTCAAAAAAAGAAGAAAAAAATAAAAATTCTTTTCATAAGAAGCAACCAAACGGGCTTTTTGTTTATACAAGAGTTCTCATGGTTTAGGGTGGAGACAAAGCCAAACTGATAAAACTAATGTGCTTCTAGTTCACACCAAAATCCTCTTGCTCATATTGATTGCACGAGGACGTGAAATATGCTAAGTTGGGGGGAATGATGAGAGCTATTTATGAACCATTTTATGCCATATTTTAATCAATTTCATGCTTATCCATACTCGCTTTCCTATTCCATTTCCATCCCATTTTCCTATTTTACATTGCATATGATTTAATATATATAAGTAGTATTTAATATTGTTTTGGGATTAAAGTATGGAAATTTCATTATTGATTTCCTTTTACTAATATTTCCTACTGCAACATGTTGATGGGTGCATATGTTCCTATCACCTATTCCACAAGAACTTCCTATCGCATTTGGATAAAATCTATTATACATGATTGGTTAATTATTTCTACATTAGAAGATATTACAAGCATGCCAACAAGGACTTTCAAACACACAACAAATAGTATTGCAAGATTTACATGGTTACACATGGGTGTGGATGATAAGAAACATGTGATAGTGAAAATCCTATGTTGTTGTAAAAAAATTATTTCAATCCATGGAAGGTATACCATTCAATAAGATTTCTAAATAGAAATGGAAGGAAAGAAAGATGTAACAAATGGATATCCATGTTATTGCATTCTAAGTTGTTTCTATTGTTGTAACAAAGTTTCCAATAAATCTACAACTAGCAAATAAGGAATTACATGGATCATTCTTGTGAATAGTTTGTTTGATATAGGAAACAAACAAATAGTCTATTTTTATGCATGTGTTGTAAGCATAATAATATATAATGTAAGCTTTGGGAGGTAGATTTGAATAGATAGTTTTTAGTAGAAAGAAAGTATTGTATGCAGGTTTAGATTGCTCTATTTTGAAGTAAATAAAAATATCAGTTTTTGTATGGTCACAATAGCACATAGCTTGTTTTTCTCTACGCATCATGCAAATTGAGGAGTTTGGGCCCGCTCTTTGGTGAAGCATGGTGGTATTTATGTTTAGTGCACATTTTCTTCTAATATATTATTTAAGTATTTAATTTCATAATTAATCTATATGATAAATTAGATGTTCACATTTTATCTGTTAGTTAATTTAGATCTAAATGTATTATTTCTATAACTATTATGCTATCATTATTTCTTTCATAAATTATTGCTTTTAATATTTTATAGATTAATGTTTATTTTTGTTGCTGATGTTCTTGTCACCAGAAAGTGACAATTCTTGTTGTCGGGATTTATTTGGTTTTTTTCCATGGATTTGATTTCACATTTTGTAGTTGCACTCATAATGCCTCATCTCATAACTAACATCCCTTGATGGCATATTGCTCAGACACCTTTCACAAGCCTATGCTCTCAAATTGACATGTATAAACCAAGCTGATATTCATCATAAACTGTTAATTCCTTCTTCCTATTTGCCCTAGAGTTGGCCTATAATTTTCATCAATGACAAACATACAGTCAGTACTGGCCTATTGGAAAATCTCCAACAATCTCCCCCTATGGAATTGAATGCAACATGTGGAATGAAAAACCACTATCAATCTAAATGAACATTTCTTTTATAAAATTCTCCATTTCCTCTTCAAAACTTCCCTAAAGATGAATCCTCCATCTACTGCAATATTTTTCAATATTCTCCATTTCCTTAATTGAATTGCTGTCATAACTAAATATTGCTCCCCCTTAGTATATTACTCCTTTTTAATTATATTTTTCATGACTATATATTACTCCACCTTTGACATCAATAGAAAGGGGCACCATTCATTTTAAGCACCAATACTACTCCTGAGGTAGAGTAGTCAACCTTCCATTAGTCCCTATAGATGGATGTCTTTCCTTCTTTCTTCTAGGAAAAATCAGGGAAGGGAATTACTCCCAACTTCTCCCTGAGGTACTCAAAAGTATCCTTTGGCAAGGGCTTTGTGAATATGTCTTCCAACTAATCTTTAGTACTCACATAGAACAACTTGAATTCTTTCTTTTCCACTTTCTCTCTTAGGAAGTGATACTTGATCTCAATGTGATTTGTCTTTTGTAAGCTTGCATCCAGTAATAATAGGAGTCCCTACTAGCTTGCAATCATCCATCTTGAATTTCTTTAATATTTATTTCACATACTTGGACTGATTAAAAAAAAATGCATTTCTCTGTCTATTGAACATTCAATCCCAAAAAGTATTTGATAGGACCAATCATACTCATCTCAAATTCATTTTGCATCTCCTTATAAAATTCAGCACTAAGTTTATCATTACCTCCCAAGGTAATGTCATCAAAAAATATAGCTACAAGTATTAAACCTTCTGATGTCTCTCTTATGAATAGATTGCAGTCTGCTTCTCCTTTCTTGAATCTAATCTTTGTTATATATCCATCTAGTCTCTCATACCATGCTCTAGGGGCTTGCTTAATTCCATAGAGTTCCTTCTTCAATTTGGATACCATATTAGGTCTATCTGATAAGGTGAATCCTTCTAGCTACTCAATGTATACTTCTTCTTTTAAATCTCCATTTAGGAATGCTGAATTGACATACATCTGATAAACTTTGAAGTTTTTGATTATAGCATAAGCTAGAAACAACTTAATAGCTTCTAATCTTCTCACTAGTGCAAATGTGTCTTAATAATCAATGCCTTCTCTTTATGCATATCCTTTACATACTAATCTTTCTTTGTTTCTCACTACTGTAACATCTTCATTCATCTTATTTCTAAATATCCACTTTGTTCCAATCACATTCTTATCACTAGGTCTTGGGACCAGTTCCCAAGTGTCATTCTTAATAATCTGATCAAGTTCTCCTTTCATAGCATCATGCCAATCTGAATCATTACAAGCATCTTCAACACTTAAAGGTTCACTCTGAGATAGTAAACATACCGCTTCACTGCTAGCCGAGTTCTTTGATTGTGATCTTGTTAAGACTTTTCCACTCTGATCTCCAATGATGTCTTTCTTGGAATGGTTTCTAGATGCAGACTTTGGAATTTTAGGTGATGATGACTCATTAGCCTTGGGAGTTTCTTCTTCACTTGTCTCAAGGTCATTGAATAACACATCAATACTATCAAATATTTCTTCACTAACTATCTCACAAGTGGAGGGTTAGGATTCTTCTTCAATCATGGGTGAGTAATCATGATATATTTCTTGAACCATGCAATTTTCATCAATCTTAACATGAGTGCTTTCAATGATCTTTTTCAATCTTAAATTGAAACATCTATAAGCTTTACTTTTAGTAGAGTAACCAATGAAAATACCTCCATCACTTCTTGCATCAAACTTGCTGACTCCTTCATCCCTCTTGATGTAGTATTTGCTTCCAAAGATTCTAAAGTATTTTACTGTGGGAACATTACCAAACCATAACTCATATGGTGTTTTCTCAGTGCTTGGTCTTAATTGTATTCTATTGATAATATAGACTGTTGTATTAATTGCATCTCTCCAATAGGTGTGACCAACTTTCCCTTCAATCATGATGGTGTGCATTGTATCAAGGATGATCCTATTCCTTCTCTCTACAATCCCATTCTACTGAGGGGTTCTAGGTGCACTTAACTGTCACTTTATGCCATGTTCTTTATAGTACTCATAAAATCTATCAGAGTTGAATTCTCCTCCTCTATCTGATATTAAACATTTTATCTTTAGTCCAGATTCATTCTCAACCTTAGCTTTAATATTTTGAATTTCTCAAATGATTCTAAATTATCTTTTAAGAATGCAACCCACATCATCCTAGTATAGTCATCAACAAACAAAATGAAATACCTTTCACCATAGTATGATCTTCTTTAAGTTGGACCACATAGGTATGTATGAATTAGATCCAACTTGCTCTATATTGAATTGTGCTTGCTCCTGAATGAATTTCTCACATGCTTTCCCATCACACATTCTCTACATATAGTATCAAATAGATTTTCTATGCTAGGTATATCTTTTACTTCCTTTACATTTCTTATCTTTACTATGTTATCAAAATTGATATGACATGGTCTCTTATGCTACAACCAACTGTCATCAACTTTAGCAACAAAATAACTTGATTCTAAATTGAGTTGTAAAACATTACCTCTAGTCTTAGAGCTTGATGCAATAATAACACCATCCTTGTTGTTAATGATACATTTGTCATCTTTAAACTCCAACTGATAGCCTTTTCCAAGTAACTATCCAACATTGAGAAGGTTATGTTTGAAACCATCAACATAGAGATATCATATGTACTGTTCTTTCCATCTAAGGTGATGGCTCCTCCACCAACTATGGGATAAGAAGTGTTGTCTCCAAATCTAACCATACTACCATTGTATTTGTCCAAATGAACAAATCTATCTTTATCACCTTTCATGTGCCGTGAACAACCACTATTTATTCATGATCAAGTCTTTCCTTATGTTAGCTTGTGAAATCAATGCTAGTTCTTGTTCCTCTTTCTCATCTTTATGATTTTACTTATTATTCATTTTTTCTATAATGGCAATGAATCCAATTTCTTCTTAACTTGATTCATCATCTAAAACTCCATCTCCAACATATTAACTTTCCTTAGAGCACTTAGGCTTGTAATCCTTATTGAATTTTCTACCTGTAGTAAAACACTTAGATGCAAAGTGACCAATATTAGTACATGAAAAGAACTTAAATGGTAATTGACCATCATATTTTCCTTTTCCTTTCTTTTCTCTTTTAGCAATCATATGAATGAAATTGTCTAGTTTTTTCTCTTCATCATCATCATCATCATCATCATCATCATCATCATCATCATCATCATCATCATCATCAAAATTTTCAGAAGTGTTTGTAGATTTTTTACCATGAATTATTATGTTGGGAGTTCCCTTTGATCTTCAACTTGAAGATTTATACTTTGATGGATAATTTAATAATACTTTGACTCTATCACCACTCCAAATTCTACAAGGAAGAGGGCCAATTAACAAGGATCAACAATGTGATCCCCCTACACTTGGAACTAAGATGCTCAAACGGGTGTACCCTTGATTCACTTCTTGAAAGGAATCACTAAATGTTATACCAATATACACTTTACTAACTAATTTAAAGATTTGATCATTTGAATTTGTGTATGTGATTGATGATGATGGACTACCTCCAAAGAACATACTAGTGCCTCATCCCAGGGAAAAGAGTCACTAAACAACATATATCAATTGAACCCTAACTTAAACACACTTGAATTCAGGATAAGTGGTTTGCCTATTATCCCTCTCCCTCACACATCAAGACATCAAATCCTTCTCTAGCCATAAACTCACTGAAACTACCTGAAAGACTTTAATCCTAACTTTGTTAGGAACTCAAAGATAATCTCAAAATACTCTTTGTTTACCATGTGATAACCCACTTTGTGAAATTAACATATATGACCTCAAGAACAAAATAAGAAGACATACACAAACATGAGATTGGAATCCAAAAGTATTCTTGTTAAAATTTTCATAATCAATACATTATCAATCAACAAAATGCCATAGAAACATACCCAAAATCCAAGCTCTCCTTACTAAGTATAATACCATCAACAACAACTAGGGACCAAAAGAAAGTTTTGGAAACCTCACAAAATAAAAAAAGCTACAATATATACCCCCTAGTCATCTTGGAAACCCAAAATAGGTTGCAACAAGCTACAGATGACTAGGGTTAGGGTTTCACCCACCAAACCAACCAAAAATGGTCACAAATTTATTACAGGGGATGAAATCTAGTCTGCAATGCCTGAGAAGATTTTCACTTATGATAGATCTCTGAGAAAGTACTGCAAATCAAGAAAATTTGAATTTGTCAACCTATTTTCCCACCTACAGCATGCCTCAAGCACAAAACCACACAGTACAGACCCTTGCAGATGATCATGGAACACCTTGGACCACATTACAACAACAAGCACCGGCAAACCAATCAAAATCAATAGTTAAAACCATAAATTCTGGTACTTCCTATCATTGGAAACCCTCAGAGAATTCAAATTTGAAATTAAATGGTCATTTCCATGGCACCAGCAGCAAATGAAAAATCCACATTTGAAATTAGATCAACTTTAAGTCGCAGCCATTAGATCATCCCTTTTTGTAGTCTTTATGTCCTTAACTCAACTACCACCCTTGGGTTAACACTTAGCGACCATGCGACAAGGAAAATCCTATTTACGATGTGAAATATTAACTCACCACTTAACCCCGTGAACTGGTGACCAAAGGAATTGAACTCATCCCAGCCACATCTAGTGAACTAGCAAATGAAGGTCTCTACCAGTTCACAAAACACTTTTTAATACCATCAAAAATTTTAGTGATTATGTGAATTCTTGTTCACTGAACCACTAAAACATTTAGAGAACTACCATCTTACATTGTGAATGAGCAAACACATTAAAATCTATCAGAACCGCTAAACACTTTTGTCTAGGTTGCTAAGACCTTAGACCCCACGTAGGCCCACTTTTTTCCACTTGTCACTACCTCATTCCTGGCTCATGCTCGGTCACCACTAACATAGGACCCACTCACTATAAGCCTTATAATTAGATAGTGGATGTAAGATCTCATAGCTCTGACAAAACTAATGAGAACTTACACCGACCATAGATCTTATCCTCATCACATACCTCTCTGACAATGGCCCCACCCTACCACATCACCCATGTCGACAAATAAGATTTGAACAAAACTACACCACTTGGAAAATTTCCCCACTAAGAACATTATGCCACCTGGAAGATCAGATAGCTGGCGCAAGATCTGAAGGGCTTTGAAGATTCAATGTGCTCTTATGCCAACCTTCGATCTTGAATCCTTTGATTGAGATACCAGGCCCGCTTGAAAACATGTCTAGCTCACACATCATGGACCAATCATAGTTCACCATCTAAGTATATGTAACACATGGACCTATCGCACTTTATCCCTTCTAAAAAAGGCAGAATCGACAGACGGTGCATGATCTTAAGCCTCTGATAGATCCCATAAGATCATGCACCCATTGTTGATTTTCTGACAATGTCAGGACCCTCTGACACATCCTAAAACTAGGTCCCATTGACAATTGTGAACATTTTAATACATGGGCCAATGAGAAGCTGCCAATTGTGCATACATGTCACTTTGGACCCACCTGTTTGAGGCATCGTGTCATAAAGAAAATCAATGACCGTCGCAAAAGTGCATAGATCTAACACATCTCATGAGAATAAGCACCCACCATTAGATCGAGATGGTGTCAGAGCCGAGCCTAGGAAAGAAATGAAGGCCGAAACATAATAAATATTAAATAGCATGACTTAGGAAAAATTAATTTCGCCAAGGTTAGAGACTTAGGAAATATTAAAGGGGGCCGATATAAAACCTTAGTCGCATGACCGCATAACATGAAAAAGGTTCATGCAATCATGTGACAAAGGGATAGAAAATTAGAACATGTAAATTAGGACTTTAAGTGGCTAGAATAAAGGTAACTTAAAATTAGAATAGGGCCTAGGCAAAACAAAGGGTTTTAAATTTAACGGCTAGTTTTTTTAATATTCTGCTTAGGGCTTTAGCCCGAGACATGAAAAATGATACAGAGACTAGGGGAAAGATGCTACAACCATGAAATTTTTTGAACATGCTAATAGTGCCTCTATCTGGGGATGTATGCATCTTGTAGGCATAGCAAGAACTTAGAATCACTAGTTAAAGCAGACCATCCCACTATAAAAACTTGACAACAGAGAGGAATAGGACCAAAACCCTATAGACCAGGACAAAACAGGATAGGGGCAAGCAACTACTTACATAATTTACAATTTATATAGTCCTAACTACTATTCATGGAAAGTAGAATACTTCAAAAGAAGTATTTCTTCAAGAATTGTCCATGAACTGGCAATTCTTGAACATCACCATTCAGTTCTTTCAAAATGTATGAATCTTAGCCCCATTTATCATGAATTAAATATGGCCCTAGCCAAATGGGATCAAATTTACCATGTTTTCCCTTATCCTCCAGTTTGGCATTCCAAATTAATACTAGGTCATCGGGCTCAAACTTCCCCTCCATAGCCTTCCTGTAATACAGGTTCTTAATTTCCAATTGCAATTTGACATTCCTTGAAGCTGACTCTCTCCTGATCTCATCCAACCTAATGAGGTCCTCAATTCTCAACTGCATCTCATCATCTATGTCATCATCATATATTTGCACAAATTTATACATTTTCAATAAGTTATTTTGAGGCATTCTTGCATGTATTCCATATACTAAATCAAATGGTACACAACCAATTTCCCTCTTCATAGTTACACTATTAGCCCATAGAGCTAATGGTAGCTTTGAATTCCATGCTCTCTTATTCTTTTCAAGAATCCTCCTTAGGATTTTAATCAAATTCTTATTAGTAGATTCTGCCTGACCATTTCCTTTTGGATGATAAGGTGAGGAATAAGAAACCTTAATTCCTAAACCTTTGCAAAAGTCCTTATATTTAGCAGACCTAAAGCACATGGCATTGTCACTTTGTCATGCCCCGCAAGGGAACCGGGAAGAGAACAAAGATTCTCTTTGTAAAAAAAACCTAAGCAAAAATTTATTTATTTTTTTAAATTTTCAAAACAATAATATGAACAAAACCTAAACTTAGTTTCCTCCAAGGTTCCCTTTTATTTAATGCATGATTCATTTAAGGCCATTAAGTAAACTAAGAACAAGATAAAGTTCTCAAAACAAATTACATCATATCTTTAAGAAATACAAAATATTTTCATTTCAACTTTCCATTTAAACATCTATATTCCTAAGTATCCTTTATGAACAATATAACTTTTTAAAATCAAATAAAACTCATCTAAATACATTGCACATATACTACATAACTTGGAATGTTACAAAATCCTTTTTCTTTTCCAACATACATCTTAAACATAAAGTTCACATTTCACTTTTCCCTTTTTCCTAAGTCTACCCATACATCATTTTGAATCACATCAATGATTACATTACATTCATATCCTCATGGGAGGTAACAATAATTTTACAAAATGAAATATAATTACAAATCCTTCATTCTTCAAAACTGGTACATAAGCAAGCCCGAATCTCCAAACACTGCATCCGCCAAAAGATACCTCGATAAAAGATTTACCACCCAACCATGTGGATGCCTAAAAGGCCCACTCCCCCATGCTAGGAGATAAACACCAAGCCCACAAAGAAGTAACTTACTAGGTTTTTACAAAGGGTTGAATAACAATTCCATAAATGAGGTTCACTTCACAAGGGTTCTAAGGTTTCGATAGAAAATCCTAAGCAACAACCTAAGTGAGTGTCATCGCATAGCCCTCACCCCTTGGGTTGTCCTGGTACTAGCCACACTGGGCCCCGGCCCCCAAGTAGGCACATGCGGAATCGAATGCCTTTCATACAGACAAGCGCCATTCAATCGTACCTATGCATAGGTACCTTCTCCCACTCCCATCCATAGCCTTTACTAGCACTAATGGCATGGGCAAGGCACATTTAATCTTTTTAATGTTTTAACCCATTCCCATAAGTTTAATTAAGTTTTCACTTGTTAAATAACTCTTCAGTCGGTTATCCTGGTCTAGCCACTTTAGGGCCCCGACCCCGCACTGAGAGCCACTCACTTAGGGGTTCTTAGGTTTCCTACCCTTAACCCACATGTCACAATCACATCTCAAACATAGTAAAACATATCATAAACACATTTGTAAGACTGCATCAAAGAGTAGAAACTAATAAGATAGTTTATGAACGTTTAAGGATATTTAGAATGTCCTGATCCTTTAGACAACCCTAACCCTAAACTACTTCCTAAACACATCCTAACCCTATTAAGGCATCCAAATGCACTGGACATAACCTCTGCCAAACACATTTAAGGTTTTCACAAATTTCCATACGCCAAAATAACGCTTCTTAGATTTCAGTCTAGGCCTGACATTTGACTAATCTTGAAATTTGGCTAAGTCTAGTTTTATGAAAATCTAAAATCTAAAAATCACAAATTTATAAACTAAACTATACTATGAAATTCCTACTAAATAATAACTAAATTTAATAGAAATTTCAATATTCCAAATTTAATATTCACTAAAAACAAACTACCACAAAATAATAAAAGAAAACAAAATAGATTTAAAGTCATTTTTAAATAGGCTATTTAGTATTTCATTATTTTATTTTCCTCCTACAATCTCTCCTTATTTTTCTCCTATATTTCCTCCTTATTATTTTCCTATAATTTTTCCTATATTTCCTCCTTATTATTCTCCTATAATTTCTCCTATATTTTACTAAAAGTTTAAATGATTTTACTAAATGTTATTGACATTTTATTTTATTATATTTTTTTAAAAATAAAAATAAAACATAACTCAAATGTTTTATTGAAACATATATATTTCAGAAACCAAAATAATATTTATATTGTATAAACGTCACCAAATGAATTCATATTAAAATGTTAAAATGTTTGTATTGATAGAATATTAAATGACGGAATAATATAATAATATAGCATTTGTTTTATTTTTACATATATATTTCAGAAACCAAAATAATATTTATATTGTATAAACGTCACCAAATGAATTCATATTAAAATGTTAAAATGTTTGTATTGATAGAATATTAAATGACGGAATAATATAATAATATAGCATTTGTATTACACTAATACAACATTTGTATAATGTACAGATGATTGACAAAATAATATCATACTACACACACTATTACCAATAATGCAATGATGTTTCACATATTATAATAATACATTTAATACTTCAACATTCTGTAATAATACGTTATTGCAGAATACATTAATCTATCAACCGTCTGCAATAATATACTATTACAGAACACATTAATATATTCACCCTACACCATACAATAATAATATGACATTACACCTATGTTTTGCAATAATAACACACATACAGAAACTTTCAACCAATCTAAAAATCACATTCATACTATTAAATTAAACCTATTTCTCAGGATGGAATCCAACCTGGAGTCCTGCGGAATCCGGTTGATGAAGATGAATCCTTCCTCTCTGTCTCTTTCTAGCAAGCCTCAAACTCTTCTTGGATGAACTCTCCAGCCTTTATTTTCCAAAATCCAAATGCCAAACTTTTCTGAATCTCCCCAAATTTTTCTCTGGCAATCATAATATATATCTCTATATATATATATATATATATTTTCCTCCCCTCCCTTACACAAGAAATCTTCTGGTAAATAAAATGGAGGTGGTGGTTGCACGGGTAAACCAATTGTGCAACCATCCCAACCTCTCACCCATTAATAATATAGTTAATAATAAGGTTAATAATATGGTTTGTAAAACCATTCCCGTAAGGGGTAATCATATTTTATTTAATAAGGTTTTAATTTTATTTTTTTTGTCTCCTAAATTTAAGGATGACAAAATAGAGAATATATTCTTAAATATTAATTTCCTAACTTACTTAGCCATGGTAATAGAATTTACCAATCCTATTTACCACTAATAAGAATAACATAAGAATAATTTCCTTCACACAAATAATTTATTTATTATATAATAATATATATTAATATATGTATTCATAGGCATATGTGTGCACCCATATGCTTATGGTACATATACCATAAATCATACACATTATTATTAATATTAAATATTAAAATAACATTATTATAAAATATATTATTTATTATTAATGATATTAAATCTCACGATTTAAATCACATACCAACTCGTTCACACTAGTATGCATCTACGTAACTTTTAATAATGATAAATTACTAAGTCATACCTATCAAAAATCTACTTACAACTTTGAACATGCCATGAAGACAAGACCTAGCTACCAGATCCACAAATCAACCAACTACAAGATCGCATAATGCCTCCACACAAGGGACTAACTCGACACCTCCCACCTAAGGGTAAAAGGATCAAAGGTGAGGTTTCTTCCTGTGGAACCTGGTGATATCTCCGTAACAACAACAATGATTGAGGATTTTGAGAGATCGCTCAGACCTGTGAAGCCAGGTGGAGACGATACCCGGTACCTGCAATCTTGCATCACCAAGAAGAGATACATACATATACATATGGATATACAAATCAAATATATGCAACTAGATGACTAGGATCGATACATCGTGTGGACCTCAACTGAGTGAGTAACTACGACTTCGTCCTGAGTCATAAAAACACATCAGTCACATATCCATGCAACATAGAAGATCATGATAATGGTTAGTATTTAAATCATTGGGTTAGATCCATAAGACATATAAAAATAGATGATTTTCAAATCTCATAAACATATAAATGGTATAACCATAAATGAGCATATTAATCATCTGATAAACATAACATCATCCATAAAGCATAAACGTAAATGTATAGTCCTAACCATCACAATAGAATGTCCAAATCAGAAAGTCCAAGTATCAGCATAGGAGAGGTATTACACACTTACTATTCTCTCAAGGCAATCAAACCTTGTAACAATATTCTTCATCAAGAAATCAGTTACCACCTTACTAGTTGAGTTTCTTGTAGGTATAGCCTCTACCCACTTTGTAAAGTAATCATTGGCAACTAGGATCCATGAGTGTCCTCCACTTGACTTGTTTGGTATCTCCCCCAAGAAATCAATTCCCCATTGTTGGAAAGGAGCCTATACTTCTACTAGTTTAATGGTACTTTACCTCTGCAAAATTTGACATAAACCTCCTTAAGAAATTGACCTCACCAAAGAAGGACTGAATTCCTTTAATATTCTTTGGCCTCTAAATTTTATCAATAGCTGCTACCCTCTCAATGTCAATTCTCACTCTTTTGTTTCCAACCAAGTGGCCAAGCAACTTACCCTCAATGACACCAAATGCACTTTTCCTTGGGTTTAATGAAATGCCATATTCCAAAGCCCTCATAAAAAATTTCTCTAAATGAGTACAGTGGTCTTCTTCCTTCTTGGAATAGGCAGTTAGATCATCTTGATAAACAACAAGGAAATCATAAATAAAATTTGAAAAGGCAACATCCATTGCCCTCTGAAAAGTAGCACCAACATTTGTGAGACCAAAAGGCTTTCTCACATAAACATATGTCCCCCAAGGTGTAGTGAAAGTTGTCTTAAACTATTATAATTCTTTTACAATTACCTAATTGTAACCAGAGAAACCATCCATCATAGAAATCAATTCAGATCTGGTTACTCTCTTCAACATAGCTTCCATATTGGGCAAACAATAGTTATCCTTTAATGAGCTGATGTTCAAATTCTTGAAGTCTACACAAAGCTTGATGTCACCGTTTTTGTTTCTCATAGGAACAAGATTTGAAACCCAAGAAGAATGCCTTATAGGCTTGATAATGCTAGCATCTCTCAACTTCATTAACTCCTCTTTCATGTTGGGTGCCAAAGTTGGATTGATGGGCCTTTATTTTTTCTGAAAAGGTTTAGCATCATCTTTCAATGGAATAATATGCTGAAACAAATCTTCTCTATAAACATTTAGGTCATCCTATGACCATGCAAAAACATGCCTGAATTTTCTTAGTAATTCAATCAAAGATTTCCTCACATTGTGAGCCATGTCCCTACTAATGTATACCTTCTTAGGTGCTTCATGTGTTCCAAGATTTATCTCCTCTAGATCAGCATGATCCTCTCTTTTGATATTCTCTTGAACTCTATCCTAGTTATCAAAGATAGTGATGCAGGAGCATCCCAGGGTAGTTGGCTATCCTGCATGTTTGGGAAATTTGATGGAGTCATGTGGACTTATTTTCATATGTGAGGGGTTTGGTAGAGTTGGATAAACCTACTTGTGTCTTGGGTAATTGGTTTTGATGTATTTAATCGAACTTGGCATGGTCTTGGTCGCTCGGCGTGGCCTAGGAGGAGCTCGGGCTTGCTTAGGAATTTTGTGCCTATTATAGGCCTTATAAGTAATTTTCCACAAAGAGTTAGAGAATGAAATTTTTAGGGATTGAAGAGGCCCTATATTTCTACCTACGGTTCAAAGCACGAGTTCTAATTCATCCAGAGCTAGGAGATATCATGATTTTACTAAGACATTAATTTTGGGAATTTAATTGTTGTTGTTGGCCGACTTGTGGCATTTAATTTTGGTATTTGTATTTAATTTATGTTTAGGGCTGACCTGTGGCTTAGATTAGTATAAGTAGAGGTTGTGGGGGAAGTTTTTAGGCATCATTCATCCATCTTGGAGAAGAGGAAGAGGTAGAGGAGTGAGTTTTGAGGAGAGCTAGTAGCTGCGGCTTGGGAAACAAGGAGATTTCTTGGTGGGCTTGCGAGCACAAGTTTAGATCTTCCTTGGGGGTTCCTACCAGTGTGTGAATCTAGGCTATCTAGGGTTTCGTTTGAATCTTGTGAGATCTTGTGGAGTTTCTATTGTATTTGCATTGTATTTGGCCATAACCTGGAAGGCCTTACAGCCGGGCATGTTGGATGAAAATATGATAATTATATTATGAGTTTTTGCATTGTGTGGATCTAAATCTTTGTATTGTTATTATATTCTATTGTGTGGTTATTTTCTAGGGGCTAGGACATCTCCATTGGGGATTCTCCTACCTTGCACTGCATCAAGTGGTATTAGAGAAAAGTTTGGACCTAGTTGGTGATTTATTGCAGAGGGTTTGTAAAGATCTTGGAAGATGCCTCCAAGAAGATTGGACCCTAGGGCAATTGATGATCTTACTGATACTATGGAAGAAAGAATCTCATAGAAGCTTAAGGATCAAATAGAGGAGGTTAAAGCTAGTCTTAGATCTGAGATGGAGCTGATGAAGAGTGATATGCTTGCTGAGATTGTAAGTGCCTTGGGTGGTATACCTAGGCATGTGGGTAATGAAGATGGTTATGAGGAAGCTACTGAAGACTTTGAGACTACTAGATCTAATGGTAGAGCTAAGCAAGATGAGAGATCTAGAGGAAATAGGATTGTTTAGTTTGATAGATCTGGACCTTAGTTGAAGCTAAAGCATAAGATGGAGGTTTCTAATTTCTCAGGTACTTTGAATCTTGAAGACCTGATTGATTGGATTGGTGAATTGGAAGACTATTTTGAACTCAAGGATATTGAAGATCCACTCAAAGTGAGGATAGCACATACCAAGCTAAAGGGACATGCTGCTCTTTGGTGGAAAGAGTTATAGTGAGATAGAGAAGAGGAGGGTGAAATAAAGATCACTAGATGGAGATTGATGGTGACTAAACTAAAGGCTAAGTTCATTCTTGCTGATTATGAACTTGAGTTGTTTAAGAGGTTGTAGAATTTAAAACAGAAGGATATGACTGTGAAAGATTATACAAAGGAGTTTTACAAGTTGACTATTCATTCTGGACATAGAGAGTTGTCTAAGGAGAAGTTGGCTAGATACATTAATGGTTTGAGATTCAATATTTAGGATGAGGTTGGTATGCTGAATATTTCTTCAGTTGAGGATGCCTATCGGTATGCTTTGAGGGCTGAAGAAAAGTTGAAGAGGAAGAATCAAGGTGGTTCCCGAGGGAAAGAGAAGCAGGATTATTCGGAAAAACCAAATGCAGAAGCTGAACCAAAACTTGTTGATCAAAAGCGAAGGATAGGTCAAGGTGAATTTAAGGGTACTTGTTTCAAATGTCATGAAGAAGGGCATAGAGCTTATCAATGTCCGCAGAAGGATGGTGACAGAAGAGCTACTATTGTAGATGAGGTTGAAGACCAAGAACCTAAGCAAGGAGAGAGTTTGCTAGCTCGGTGAGTACTGATGGGTCAAAGGACATGGGAATCTTTTCAAAGGACTAATTTGTTCAGGACTCGTTGCAAGTCTGGTGGCAAAGTCTATAATGTGATTATGGATGGTGGTAGTACTGATAACCTTGTTGCTGAGGAGATGGTTCAAAAACTTGGTTTGAAAAGAACAAGACATCTTTATCCTTATAGGATTGGTTGGTTGCAAGGTGAGAATGCTTTGGAAGTAAGGGAGCAGTCCCTTGTTGGTATCTAGATTGGGAAATATAAGGATCAAGTGTTGTGTGATATTGTGGACATGAACAGTTGTCATTTGTTGCTTGGTAGACCTTGGCAATATGATTGTAGGGCTATGCTTGATTGTGTCAAGAATGTATTTACAATTGTGAAAGATGGTAGGAAGTATTCCCTAATTCCCTTGCAAAATGAAGAGGTTGGTAGAAGGAACCTGAGCATTAGTAGCTAAGTTGATTTGGTAGATTCTGAAAGGGTTAGAGATCAGCGTGGACAGCAAACTTGTGAGACATCGAGGATGGATATGAAGAAGTAGCAGCGGAACAAGGGAAATAATGTGCAAGTTGAAGACTTGGAGGACATGTATGTGAAGAACCATTCTAGCATTTACGTGTTGAATCCTAGATGATGTTCTTCCAGCGATTGAGAACATCTTTTGGCACCTCAGGAGTCTGATGCAGGAGCATCCCAGGGTAGTTGGCTATCCTGCATGTTTGGGAAATTTGATGGAGTCATGTGGACTTATTTTCATATTTGAGGGGTTTGGTAGAGTTCGATAAACCTACTTGGGTCTTGGGTAATTGGTTTTGATGTATTTAATGGAACTTGGCATGGTCTTGGTTACTCAGCATGGCCTAGGAGGAGCTCGGCCTTGCTTAGGAATTTTGTGCCTATTACAGGCCTTATAAGTAATTTTCCACAATGAGTTAGAGGATGAAAATTTTAGGGATTGAAGAGGGCCTATATTTATACCTACAGTTCGAAGCATGAGTTCTAATTCATCTAGAACTAGGAGATATCATGATTTTACTAAGACATCAATTTTGGGAATTTAATTGTTGTTGGCTGACTTGTGGCATTTAATTTCGGTATTTGTATTTAATTTATGTTTAGGGCCAACCTGTGGCTTAGATTGGTATAAGTAGAGGTTGTGGGGGAAGTCTTTAGGCATCATTCATCCATCTTGGAGAAGAGGAAGAGGTAGAGGAGTGATTTTTGAGGAGAGCTAGTAGCTGTGGCTTGGGAAACAAGGAGATTGTTTGGTGGGCTTGTGAGCACAAGTTAGATATTCCTTGGGGGTTCCTACCAGTGTGTGGATCTAGGCTAGCTAGGGTTTGGTTTGAATCTTGTGAGATCTTGTGGAGTTTCTATTGTAATTGCATTGTATTTGGCCGTAACCTGGAAGGCCTTATAGTCGGGCATGTTGGATGAAAATATGATAATTCTATTATGAGTTTTTGCATTGTGTGGAACTAAATCTTTGTATTGTTATTATATTCTATTGTGTGGTTATTTTTTTGGGGCTAGGACATCTCCATCAGGGATTCTCCTACCTTGCACTACATCAGATAGTCTCCAAAACAATATGCCCCTTGGGCACCTTGTTAGTTCTAAGCTGAATAACTTCATTGCCAAAGACAACCTCTTTTCCTTCTACTAACTCAACCAAGGCTGAATAATCAAATTCCTAACCATGATACTGATCTTCACAACTCATAAACTTCAAGATATCATTATCATCATCAAAAACTTGCCAATTTTCAATATTGTCTGGTACACTAGGCCTAGCCTGAATTTCAACTTTAGAGATACCTGTAAATGTAATATCACTGGGATTGATTGCAATATTGGCTAAAAAATTAGCCATCTTATTGTTACTCCTATCCTTCCACTTAATATTGAAGGCATCAAAATGTTTAATCAAATCCCAAACTACATTCCTAACCTTTTGTTCTTGGAAGCATATACTGACCTGACATGGGACACCACCAACTTAGAATCACCAACAACAGTTAAGCACCTATTTCCATGTTTTTTTTCCAACCTCAATCCTAACAAAAATGCCTCATATTCTGCTATATTTTTGGTTCAAAAGAAATTCAATGTGAAAGAAAATTTTTAGGTGTTTCCATTAGGAGAAATAAGTAAAATACCTGCTCTTGCCCCATCCTTGCACTTTGCAACATCAAAGTACATTACCCAAAAATCACCCTTCATAGAATTAACACTTACCTCAATAGAGATAGGTGAAAAAAAAGGTTCCTTCTCAAGTACAGGGATCTTTTCCCTAAAAGCATTAATATCAGTATCCACAAAACATGTAGTTTCATTATCAATATTGCTCTCAATCATGTGGCATACTCTTGGTTCTCACTCAATCTTGACAAACTAATCATCAATCTTGAAAGTGGCATAGGACAAATCACACTATAAATGTCCACCCATGGTAGCACTCCACCTTCTAGATAGCAGCATCCCATAATGAGGAGGGATGTACACCACCAAAACACTCATTGTTAACTCTTTCTTTGGATATGCTGCCAGCCTATATGGCATTGCATTGATAGTCCCAATGACTAGTACCTCCCTCTAATCCATTGCACAACATCTACCTTGAACTGTATCAACTTTAAGGCCCCAACTTCTCTAATATTTTGAAAGGCATGATAGTATTCAAGGCACCACTATCAATCATACAATTTCTTAACTTCATTCCATTCACAAGGACACTTAAAAAGAATGGATCAATGTTTTTAAGGCTAGCATTTATAGAACTATCCAAATATATATGAGGAATTTGAGATACAATTCCCCGAGCAGTAATACCTTTCAAAGTTTTATCTTAAGACCCATTGCATGCAACATCACTGTTATGAACATTATCTACCCATGCAATAGCTCTATCTTTGTGTTCAGGGATCCTCAACAATTCTAAAAATGGAACCTTGACTGTAATTTGGGACAATATAGATAACATATCAATAGGAGCAAAAGAAGGAATCTCAATCTACACTGCCTTATTATCCTTTTGTTTGTCTGATACATTAGGTGTATTGGCCACCCTCATTTTTTCAATCTTAGCCATTGTGTTAACTGGCTTCTCAATCTCACTAGAAAATCTTTCAACTCCAACTCCCTTAGGCTCACAATTCTTACCTTTTACATTGTTGAATTTCATAATGTGATCACCTTTTGATTTGTTCTCATTAGGCTCTCCAGATTTGGTACTATTTATAAACATTCCTATAGCTTTTCCATTTGTATCCCTTGCCACCATGCCTCTAGTTTGCACTTGGGAAATCATTTTTGTAGTAATCCTATCCATCTCTTCTCTAGAAGGTCTCCTTAGATTTACTGGCTCAGAAGAAGAGTTCATGTTACATGTCTTCTTATCAATGTCTTCACTATCAGAAAAAACCTCTTGATGAAAAAGGGCCTGATTGTGTCTCTTCACATTTACATCTACTTCTTCATCAAAATCAGAATCATCTTCATATCCTTGATATGAATTAGCCATGTTTCATCCAACATCATCTTGATCTTCTTCTTGATCTATCTCCTCACTACCACAATCTTGATTTGCAGCCATAGAATGTGTAACCACACAATGCTTTGCAGAATGAGGGGACTGGCATGCAACACACCAAGGTATGTCCTCCATGAGATTTATTGAAGCCTTTTGTAGAGGGTCAGGGACACCTCTCTCATTGTTTCCTCTTGCAGCAAGGATAATAGGCTTGCCATCCTTCCATTCGGTATTGTAGTGGTAGTTCTGCAATCTATTCTGCTGATTCAAATTGTTGTTGAACTAAGGCCTTTCATTGGTAGGAGCATTGATGTTCCTATTTGTAGGTGCCTTCAAATCCTTCAATGTATTGAGCACCTTATCCAATTTATCTTCTTCTTGCCTCCTAGTTCCAACATTCCTATCATTTTATTTTTTGTATTTCTTGTCCCCAAACAACTTTGGATCATCTCTCTTCCCACCCAACTTCCTTGATATTTTCATATTGTTCTCAATATTGATAGCAATCCTAAAAGCATCTCTAAGAGTTCTTGGTTCCTTATCCCTCAACAAGTATCCCATCTTTCCATCAAATGCATTGAAGTATGTGGTTAAACAAACATTGTCATCTAATCGCATAACTTGAAACAACTTGTGCATGCCCTTCTGAAATCTCATGTTGAATTCAGCTATAGACTCATTCTGATTTTTCCTTATGGTATTGAATTTATTCAACATGAAACTAGCATTAGGTGTATCACCATACTGCTCTTTGAAACATCTCTCAAAGGAATCCCAAGTATCAATACATTTATCAGGAAGTCTCTTAAACCAATATCTAGCATCCTCCATTAGAGATTGAACAAATAATTTCATGACTACATCCTCATGCTCTACCTCATAATCATTAAGCATATCAACAAATAGCCTAAGATGCTCCTCACAACTAATAGCATTATTACTAGAAAACTTAGGTACCTTATCCCTTATATCATTTCAAAAAGCATTTGGGTAGCTAGGAATCCCATCAAAACTAATTTTCCTATAGCCTTCTAATTGCATAGGTCTTCTCTGAAAACGTGAACTAGTGTTAACCCTAGGATCAACATTTTAATTTACATTTCCATCTACTTGTGCATTTGACTATTGTCTAGGATCAGCACCTATCCTAGCAGATGAAGAAGGAATTGGACTAGTAGTAGCATTACTAAGTGGAATAGTAGTAGTCATAGATGGCATACCTAGTTCGTTAGCAGATGGACCAAGAGCATTAGCTGATGAAGCCTTCAAGAACTCGATCTTTCTTCTCTTCTCTACAATGGAAGCTTCAATTTCAGCCCTCTCTAATTATCTTGCAAGGTCCTCATCATCTTTTCTTCTTCTTTCTATCTCTGTGTCCTTATTTGAATTGGGTGGTGGGACCCCTAGTATTGTCAATGATCTACTTGTTTGATATCTCACCATCTTTTTCTTTCCTTTCTCACCAGTGGCAATAGCAGGTCTAGTGATCTCATGCCCATCATTATCCTTAGGGAGGGAGGCATAACTTTGAACCTATCTAACCATAGGGCCCTCCTTATCAAATTCATGATCTTGTAGTAAGTGCAACTTGGTCAAATATTAAGCTTAATTATTTTGTTTATTCAAATTGATTAGAGTTTTCGAGCTTGATTTAAAACTTATAAATTGATTTAATTATCAAAGTTTGATTTAATTTTTAAAATTTAATTTAAATATTATAAATAGATTTAATTACTAAACTTTGATATAATTTTTGAAATTTGATCTAATTATTATGACATAAGTATTAATGTGATTTAATTATTGAAGTTTGATTTTAAAAATTATAAATTGAGTTAATTATGAAAGGTGGATTAAATTTTAAATGTCTCATTAAATTATTAAATTACATCATTTAATATAGTTCATACTTGAATGAAATATTTTATAAGAAAGAAAGTTAAGTTTAATAATATAATAGAAAACAAAATAAATGTTTAAGTCTATATAAACAAGGTTGAGTGCATAGTTCCTACCGAAATATGAAAAAAAAATTAATTGATTTTAAAATGGTGAAATAGTGCAGAAAAAGTTAGATATAATTTTATATTTGATCTTTTTAAATTGAATGTAATTTGAAACAAAATTTAATAGTGATTTTTATATTTTTTAAATAACTACATTTAATCAACCAAACAAGACACCAAAATTTAAAATACAGATATGTACAAAATAAACATAATAGTAATAAATATACAACAATAAGAGACAAACCTATGACAATTTGAACAAACAAAAAAGAAAAATTATAAATAATAAAACTGAATAAAAATAATAATTTGAAGGTCATTAAAAATATTAAACCTCAAATGCTTTCAAATATTTTAACAAATGTCTGAAAAAAGCTCATATAGCTAAAACATTTTAACCAATCAAATTTGAGGAAACTAATTTAAATTAGAATATGTTTTTGTTATATTGCAGTTTTAAATTATTGATAGTTTTAAATTATTTAAATCTGGCTTAAGTTTGAAGTGTGACATAATTTTTAAATTTGCCCTAAGTTTGAAATTTTATCTAAGGTTAAAGCTTGACTTCTTTGTCGTAAGTTGACTTATTTGTCATAGGTTGACTTTCTTTAAGATATTTCACTTTCAATGTAAAATTAAACTAAATTTATACATTTTTAATGGATTGTATTCTTTTTCCATTTATTTGCAAAATTTAACGTTATTTATTAAGCTTGACTTTATTCTCTAATTTTATTGAAGAAGTTTGAATGTAATTCTAAAATTTAAAGTAAATTGTTCCACTTTAAACCAAAGTTTTTAAGTATAGTCAGGAGATCCTTGAGATCAAAGTTGAAACTTAAGTCAAATTTCAAACTTGGTCAAACATTAAATTTAATTGTTATTTTTTTCAAATTGATTAGAGTTTTCAAGTTTGATTTCAAACTTATAAATTGATTTTATTATTAAAATTTGATTTAATTTTTAAAATTTAATTTAAATGTTATAAATATATTTAATTATTAAACTTTGATATATTTTTTGAAATTTGATCTAATTATTATGACATAAGTATTAATGTGTGAGTTAATTATGAAAGGTGAATCAAATTTTTAAAGTCTAATTAAATTATTAAATCACATCATTTAATAGAGTTCATACTTGAATAAAATGTTTGATAAGAAGGAAAGTTAAGTTTAATAATCTAATAGAAAATAATATTATTTAGTTTTCTTTTATATTACACAAAATTTACACAATTGAATCACTTATATTACATAATTTTAGTAAATTTCTAGAGAAAAGTTATTAGAGAAATGTTTAACTCTATACTAAAAAAAACTATAATATATCAGGCTCACTAATAGATGTCCAAGAAATATGAAAATCTAATTAAAAAAAGTGACATAAAAACACATGTAAGAATCTCTTAGCTTAACTAAAGTAATTCCAGTATTAAAATAATAAATAATATTTCTAGCAAAATGAATTTAAATGTGAAATAAGCTTAATTCCATATGTATATATTATTTTGATTCTATATATATTTCATGCCTTCTTCTTCCCTACATATATATCATCCCTTGGCCTTTTTCTAATTAGCATAGGAACTCAGCATTATTATATTCTAGTTTTAAATTTTTGATATCTCACATAATGCTTCAAGGTAAAGGTGACATAATCTTGATTCCAACTCGATAGTTATAGGCATTCAATCCTCATTCATTGAAGCTAGTCGTTGACATCATGTCATTCTGTATTCTTGATAGCCTCTAATGTGATCGCATCTTTCTTCTCTTTTGATTATGTAATCTAGATTGCAGTTGACGTTAGTGCATATAATGCAGGAGTATTTTCGGTTACTGAAGATCTTTCTTAGCCTTGGAGGAATTCCCTATCAGAGGGATACAATACTTTGTTTTGGGTAGGTTTCTGATTTTCTTTGTTGGGATGATCTGTGGAGATCTCTGGGATGTACGATGAAAGGGGTTTTTTCATTTATGTTTGTCGAGGCTATGTCTAAGAATAAATCTCTTGAGATGGCATGGTTTGGGAAATCTTGGATGATCTTCTTTAACTGGTTCTATGTGTTTCCTGCCTAGACCATTTGGAAGATTTGTTATGCAATTGATGACCATTGGGAGTTAACTTGTGTGGTCTTGGCTCATGTATTTTGTACCTTGGACCTATCTTAGGTCCTTCTCTTATAAGCACATAAGGATTGGATGGACTGTTTCAAAGTTGGAGTTGTTTTCCTTGTTGTCGGAGCCCTATTTTACTGCTTTTTGCATGATGATTGCATGTCATATAACTGTTGATCCTTAATGAATCAACCTTTACAATCTTAAGGCCTTTAAGAGGATGTAAAATTATATCTTTTTTGAAGATGACAAAGCCTAATTCATTATGAGTTGGGAGTTATGACCATTTTCCTCGGGTACCAATTTTCATCACATTTCACGTGAAATGTGGAGTTTTTCATCTTCCATGGTTCCATATGATGAGATGAGATGTTCCTAAGTTAGGAAAATGTTCTTGGATCATTTGTGGACCTAAACATGGCTTCACATCAATTTTTTATATTCTTTATTTAGTTTTGGTTTACTCTTCTAGGTTGGACCTATAATGTAATTAATGCCTAACTAGCTAACTTGTGGCTTAGTTGGTTATATATTGAGAGACTTGGTTGATGTAGAAGTAGTAGAGGAGGTGCATTAGGTGAGTAGTATTAGATTAGAGTAGAAGAAGATTTGCGAATCTGGGACTTTGTAGCAGAACAAGTGTCTTGAGGACTTAGGACGACAATAGGTTGTTTGCTAGCTTATGAGCACAAGTTTAGATCATGCCTTGGTTGTTCCTATTAGAGGCTTCTTGTTGTAGATCTAAAATATTTGGTGGTTACTTGGATCTTGCAAGATCATTCAGATACTTTGTAATCATTGTATAAGGCCGAAACCCAGAAGGCCTCATAGCCAAGCATGTTGAATGAAATTCTATTTTGAAGCATTATATTGTTGTATTCCATTGTGATTTTTGATGTTATAAGTCCTGGTGTAGGTTTGGATTATCCTTTATTGGATCCTTCATTCCTTCCCTACATCAAGTAGTGTTAGATCTTGAAGATTCTGAGTGTGTGGATAGAGCATTGAAGGTGAGGTAGTTTGCACTAGGACCTTGGATCGAAGATGCCTTTGAGGAGAGTAGATTTGATGTGAGAGATGATGATTTCCTTGAGTGAACAGATCACTAAATTGAGGTAGGTTGTGAAGATGGACAATATATTGCCGAGTATGTGGAGGCAACTGGAATCTTGCAATCAGATCACCGAGAAGAGGTAGTTGCACTTTGAAAAGAACTTGATGGATAAGTTGGGTCAGTTTTGGCCTAAATTCAATCTAAGGATTGAAGAGATGATGAAATCTCATTGGAAGGAAGTTGTTTGGCCAATTAAGATGATTATTCAGAGAAAAAAAAACTTTGAAGTTAAGGAAGAGGTGAAGGATGACTTTGCTGAAGATGATAAGGTATATGCTGGTTTTCATGAGTAGATGGATGGATTTGGCATGAGAATTATAGAGCATTTGGTTGGGCTTGATCAAATTATTTCTAGTGAAGAGTTACTTTTTGTTGAACACCTTTGTGATGGTGGTGTTTTCCACTTTCTTTTGTTTAGTGTTATGGTGTAGATCTTATTTACTGGTTGAGGACTTGAATTGTTGGTTGAAAGTAATGAGTATTATGATGAGTTGCAGAGATGGGATGCTGATGATGAGAGATTTCAGATTGATGTGGATCTGACTTTGGATCTACTTGTTGGGGATTTGGATACCCTTGTTGCTGAGATGGGTTGTGGGTGATTAGTGGTATGATGATTGGATTATTGAGATTCATATGGTCCTAATGTTTGAATGGATGAAGCATAGATGGTTGATTTTCCAATTTGTTCTCTTGTCCGTGATGGATTGGAAGTCTTTGGTGAAGATGAAGTTGATTGTAGATGAATATTTTGAGATTAAAGTATGGGACATACTTTCTGTTTACCTTAGTAGGCTGATGCAGGAGCATTTTGGATTCCTGAAGGTCTTTCTTAGTCTAGGAAGAATTCCCTATGAGAGGGAAACAATACTTTGTTTTGGGTAGCCTTCTGCATTTTTGTATTGCGATGATCTGTGGAGATATCTTGCATGTGCAATTAAATGGATTTTTTCCTTTATGTTTGTGGAGGCTATGTCTAATAATGCATCTCTTGAGCTAGAATGGTTTGGGAGATCTTGGATGATCTTCTTTGACTAGTTATGTGTGTTTCTTGTTTGGACCATTTGGAAGATTGGTTATGCGATTGATAACCGTTGGGAGTTATCTTTTGTGGTCTTAGGTCATGGTTTTTTTGAATTGGACCTATTTTGAACCTTCTCCTATCAACATATAAGGATTGGATGGACCATTTCAAAGTTTGTGTTGTTTGCTTTGTTGTCAGAGCTGTATTTTCTTGCTTTTCATGTGCTGATTGCAGGTCATGTAACCATTGATCCTTTAATGAATTAGCCTTTCATCTCTTACGTCATTTAAGAGGACCTAAAATAATATCTTTTCCCAAGACCACAAATCCTAATTCAGTATGATTTGTGAGTTATGACTGTTTTCCTCAAGTATCAATTTTCAGCATGTTTCACACGAAACGTAGAGTTTTTCATCTTTTGCAATTTCGTATGATGAGATGGTATCTTGATAAGTTAGGGACATGTTATTGGATCATGTGTGGACCTAAAAGTGGATTCCTATCAATTTTTCTTCATTCTTTATTTATTTTTGGTTTTCTCTTCCACGATGGACCTATAATGTAATTAATGCCTAACTGGCTGACTTGTGGCTTAGTTGGTTATATATTGAGAGCCTTGGTTGATTTAGAAGTAGTAGAGGAGGAGAATTATATGAGTAGTATTAGATTAGAGTCGAATCAAATTTGTGAATCTGGGATTTTGTAGTGGAACTAATGGCTTGAGGGCTTAGGATGACAAGAGATTGCTTGGTGGCTTACGAGCACCAGTTTAGATCATATCTTGGTTGTTCCTATCAGAGGATACCTATTGCATATCTGAACTAGTTGGTGGTTACTTGGATCTGGTGAGATCTTGTAGATACATTATAATTTCATTGTATAAGGCTAAAACCCAGAAGGCCTCACAGCCGAGCATGTTGATGAAATTTTATTTTGAAGCATTATATTATTATATTCGGTTGTGGTTGTTGATGTTATAAGTACTAGTGTAGGTTTGGATTATCCTTTATTGGAACCTCCATCCCTTCCCTACATCAACATATAACTTTCAGCTCAATGTTTTGATTCTTTGGTAGTGACAACTAATTATTTCGGTGATTTTGATGCCCTTGTAGTGAGAAGTGAGCTTTCCACTAAATACACACTCTATAACCCTATATAAGGGAAATGGTTACAATATTTACAATGCAGAAAATCAGTAGATCAATGCAAACACCAGCAAGAAGATGAATAAGTATAACACACTAGGAAATTAGAATATTCAATCCAACAAAGGTAATGGGAACAAACAACTGAACAATGGGAACCAAATGGGGGCACCAATAATTGGTAGAAAGCTGGTTTCGGGGATTGAGCGGTAAAGTCTACGTAACTAAAACTCTAAGTATGTGTTGCATCATGCTATTTCTGTTTCATTGTTGAGTTGTCCACTCAATACATGTTTTGTAAGCCTATCTAAGGAAGATAACTAAGTACATATGGTGCTCTTTTGTTTATCTCATTGTTTACATGTTCCTATGTTTAAAATGCCTATCCCTGAGTATTTAACAGTTTGAATAGTACTTTGCCTATTTCTTTTCACAATTTAATAGATAAATTAGTATAATTCAACTTTAAAGTATACAGAAAGGCAAAAAAGATAATTTAGACAATGGTGTTGAAACAAAACAGTATATTTTAGAATAGAATTAATTGACTTTACAAAAGCTAAGTGATCATCAAAAGAATAAATAAGGACTATGCCACGCCTAGATTTTGAGGGTAACACCTACCTCTCACATGAAAATCTTATGATGCTTTGATCACTTCAAAGATTTATATTGTCACAAAAGTATTTAATTGATTAAACTTTTAATAAATTTTTTTTATAACGTTACCAACAAAGACATAATCAACCTTTTTAAAGGTTAAAAAATCCATCACCAAATTTGGGCAATGTGAAATGAAGTAATGGGAAGTGTGATAAGACATGATATGGTCATCCTAAATGAGGAGTAAATAGAAATAAATCTCTAATTCATTACTTGAGTATAAATAAATTAGAAATAATAAAATTTTACAATAGTATCTCTAGCTTATGAAAAATAGATAGGCACTTTATTAAATAACTTTGGTAGTCTTTGAATCAAAAGAAATCTTGACATTAAAAAATATGTTAACTATGTATTATTTGTTGAAAGGAAACTAAAGCAAAAAACATACAAAATAGATCTTGGAAAGACTTGTGAATTGCGGCTAACTCTAAAAATACCAAAATAAAATTAAGAGTTTTCCTTGCAATGTTGGAAGCGTGTTTCTCATATTTGTTGAAGGTATATTGGCATTGACCACCAATATGTTAACATTCTTCACATATTAGTCAATGTTTTAGATCTAGAGTTACATGAAAATATGGGACTTATTTATCATTTAGGTTTCAATGAAATATACATTTGCGTTATATTCCCCTCATGTTTTCAAAAAATAAAATAAGACTACTCTACATATTTACATATGCACATGAGAAGCTATAAAGAAGAAAGACATGATTCCAACAATACATCTCCATATTCTATGATAAGTTTTTGGGATAGCATGTTAAACAAAAAAAATATTATATTTGTTTTCAAAGGAAAAAATAATACAGTTTATTTATTTCATCTACATTTTGTTTATATTCTTAATATTTATTTCTTAAGAATCATGATGAGATTCCATGTCTATCATTGAATCAACTACATTCATTTATATCAGTTTGACCCATTAATACATATATACAAAAGTTCAAACAAACACACACACACACACACACGTGTGATTTTTTTACATTATATGCATTATCTAGTGATTCTAATTACATATTGTTTGAAACTAAAATTGAAACAATTCTTGTATTGTCATTGATGTCAAACCTTAATTGGTAAGATTGTTGCTACTTAGGAAATTACTATATCTATTTGAGTGTTGTTAAGGGGCTAGGCAAGGTTGGTAACAATAGCACCTAAGGAAAGGTTGAGTTATTTTGATACTACAAAGTGTACTTGACTATGTTGCACAATGATGAGACAATGCATTGTTTATCTTAGTAAGACTGAAGACTAAACTGGTAGGCTTGACTGAGAAAAGAATGGGAATATCATGTTTAAACCAAGTAATGTTAGTTTTGACTGAGTCAATGTATGCCAAGAAAAATTATAATGTCGACCTAACAACAGTTAATTGCCGAGGAAGATAGTGTTAGCCGAGGAAACATTTTTAGTAATGACTGAGTTTTCTACATGAAGACCGAGTAGTTGATCACAGTATTGACTAAGCATCAACAATTTTATATTTGAAGAGAATTTAATTTTGGAGCTAACATTGTTGAATTCTTGGATTATGTAAAACATGTTGACTTTATTTATTGATTGTTTGAAAGCATTAAATGCACTATAAAATGTTTTATTGTAAATCTTTAAGAGATTTGAGATGATTCTAGAAAAGGAGCCAAAGAACATGAAGCGGGTAGATTTAATGACTCTTACCTAACCCTAAGATTTACGAATGAGATTGAGTGGCATAAGATGAGTTAACCTAATTAAGGAAAGTATAAAGGAAACTTGTGCATTTGGATATGAAAGGAAGTGTTGGATATGCGAGCGCATGGGTGAACAGAGAATGATGGAAGAGTAAAGTTTTACTGATTGTTTAAGAAGAAAAGGCTGAAGGAGAATTATGGTGATTGCTTGAAGAAAAGTTCTGAGTAGATCAGAGCTCGAGATGGAAAAGTTTGAAACTCAATAAACTAGCATTTGTGTATGAAATTAGATCTAATATTTGCAAAGTGAGTTGTATATTTTTTAGATAAATATTGTTGCTACTTTCTAATGATTGTAATAGTCAAAATCCTTTTAATAGAGGTTGACCTAATAGTCATATGTTAAATCCTTTGAACAAGGTTGCATTCTAATGGAGTGTATGTAAGTCCTATGACTAGGCTCACTTTTAATAGGGCAATTGAAATCCTTTAATTGGGTCACACTAGATAGTGTGTATTGTAACCTTTGACAGGGTTGGCTTTTTACCGAGCTCACTTCAGAAGAGTGAAAATAATAGTAGCATGCTACAAAGTGGTTTTTCCCAAATTGGGTTTCCACTATAAATCCCAGTGTTGATACTTGTGTGAATGTTTTGGTTTGAACATTTCTATGTTTTACAAGTTAAGTTATAGCTGGGTAGTGGACTGCATTTTTGTATGTTTCTATTATTGAATCAGTAATGACCGAGTTTGTTTTGGTTATTGGATCTGATTTAAAGGAAAAGTTTTAAGTTTTTTTTATACATCAGGACTTGAGAACAACTGATTCACCCCCCCTCTCTATTTTTCTAAGTCATATTAATAGTTAGTATCAGTGCTTTGTTTCTTATTATTAGTGTTGATAGAAATCAAGTTTAAAGGGGCTTGAAGAGAATGACCAGGATGTATAAGAAGGAGGTACTGAAGCTAAATAAGGAAAATTTCCCTGCATGGAAAATCTTGATGAAGCTCCATCTGGTTGGTATTGGTGACTCTACAAAGTACTTCATTAAAAATAGCTATGTCTCACCTGTCACACCTTTGACTGCCAAAGAAATTAGAGCTAACCAAGAACATAATCAGGCAATGTTGGAAATTGCATCTACCCTAAGATATCTAGAATTTTAGGACATTAAGGACTGCACAACTGATAAGGACATGGGACAAACTTGCAAGGATATATGGTGGTGACTGAAATGTGCTAAAAGAAAAGGCTGAGAGTCTTAGAGGTAAGTTTGATGAAATGAGAATGCAAGAAGGTGAAAACATTGCACAATATTGTGGTAGAATAAAAGAAGTTGTGAATGCTATTAGAGGAGAAAATGGGGCGATTGATGATGAAACTATAATTGGGAAAGTACTAAGAACCCTGCATCCTATATATGCTATTAAGATCTCAGCTATTTAGGAATCTAGATGTAACTCTGCTAATGTGCTTACTTTGGAAAGTTTGGTTGGTAAGCTTACTGCTTTCGAACTCTCTAACTATGATAATTTCACTATTGGAAGCATTGGAAATGTTGAATCTTCTTTCAAGTCACAACTAGTTCTGAACAAGCCAAAGAAAGAAAAAGAAAGATGCATATGTGAAAGTGAAAGTGATAGTGACACATCTGATGAAGAACTAGAATATCTAGAAGCTCTTATGGCTAGAAGAATGAGAAGGGGAAAATGAAAGTATAAAGGCAAAATCCCTATTATATGTTTTGCATGTAATAAAGTTGGTCATATAGCTGCTAGATGTCCTGACATGAAGGATAAAGATGATGAAAGGAAAAGAAAACATAAAGAAAGAAAATATGATAGAAGCTACCAATGGAACAAAGACTACAAAGGAAAAGGTAAGAAATCTTGTTACATTGCTGAAGAAGAAATTGGCACTGATAGTGATGATTTTAAAATTGAGGTAGTCTATGTTGCAATGAAAGATGAATCTAATGAGGATGAGAAAAGTGCATTGATATCCTATGTGAAGAAGAATGATAAATGGATTATTGATACTAGTTGTTCACATCACATGACTGGTGACAAAAATAAGTTTGAGACCCTACATCATTACAGAGGTAAAAGTGTAAAATTTGGTAATGATGCACCATGTCTTGTTAGAGGAAAAGGTTTGATTAAATTGATTGATAAGATATCTTGTGAAAATGCATATTGGGTTGAAGGTCTTAATTATAATTTGTTAAGTGTTGCCCAGCTTAACAAAACTAGTTACCAAGTGGAATTTCATCACAAGCAAGCTAAAATATTTAATGCTACTGGAGAACTAATTGGAAGTGGAGATCATATTTAATTGCACAACTTGATGATATCTGGTTATGGCATAAAAGACCGTGTCATGTTAACTTTGACAATCTGGTAGAGATAAGTAAGAAGAAAAAGGTAAGAGGTCTACCTAGATTGAAGAAACCTAAGAATGTGATGTGCAAGGAATGCCAGTTAGAAAAAATGACAAAGTCAAGTTTCAAGAGCAAATCCTTTACTTCTAAAAACATTTTAGATTTGGTTCATACTGACATTTGTGGACCTATGGGTGTACAAAGTTACTATGGTGCTAGATACTTTATCTTAATTGTTGATGATCATACCAAGACGATGCATGTGATGTTTTAAAAGAAAAATCTGAAGCTTTTCAATTCTTCAAGTGGTATTTGGCTAATGTTGAGAAGGAGACAGGTAGGACCCTAAAATATCTTAGATTTGACCGAGGTGGAGAATTTACATCAAATGAATTTAATCTATTTTGCAATGATAGAGGAACTAAAAGAGATATGTCTGCACGTAGAACACCTCCACATAATGGTATAGCAGAAAGGAGAAACAGATCTATCTTGGATTGTGCAAGAACATTGTTGATTGAAAAGAATGTAGCACATAAATACTAGAAAGAAGCTATAATCATTTTTGTCTACACTCTTAATTAGGTACATATCAAAAAAGGTACAAATCTAACACCCTATGAATTATGGGATGGACATGCATCAAGTGCTAAATACTTTAGAATCTTTGGAAGTAAGTGCTATATATTGAAAGACACTAGGAATGGAAAGTTTGATGCTAAGAGTGATAAAGGCATATTCCTAGGGTATTCCAAAAAAAGTAAAGCTTGTAAGTGTTTGGACTCTAACACTAACAAAATTGTGAAAAGTGTGAATGTCAAAATTGATGAGTATGCAGAGAGAAATGAAGTTGATAGCAAAAGAGAAACAAAAGATTATAGATCTTTTGTGTCCATTGAGGAAGAAGAAGAGGCAAGTAACAAACTTGCACCTGATGCCAAGTCTCAGGTAAGCAATGTCGAGCGACAAATAGATACTGCCGAGCATTAGGAAAATAGTGCTGAGAGAGAGAAAGAACATGCCAAGCTACAAGAAAATGCTGCTGAGTATCAGGAAGAGGTTGCTGAGCATTCAAAAGTGACTCATTCTTTGTACAAACCATGATTGGAGAATTGTAGTATGTTGTACATAGTAGACCAGATATTGCACTAGATGTTAGGATTGTGGCAAGATTCTCTACCAATCCTAAGGAAACACACATGATGACTGTAAAAAGAATTATGAGATACTTGAAAGGAACTGCTAACTATGGTCTATATTATAAGAAGGATGAAAAATTTGAACTTAGAGTTTATATAGATGCTGATCGGGCAGGAAATGTAGATGATAGAAAGAGTACTAGTGGTGGAGCTTTCATTCTTGGATAGAGATTAGTCTCTTGGACAAGTAAGAAATGAAATTGCATTTCCCAATCTACTGTCGAGACCGAGTATGTTGGTGCTGTAGTAAACTGTTCAAATTTGGTATGGATAAAATAATTGTTGATAGGCATGAAAGAAGAAATCACTAAACCTATTGTTATTTCCTATGACAACACAAGTGCTATCAATATTTCTAAGAATCTAGTGATGCACACTAAAACCAAGCACATTGCAACCAAGTATCACTACTTGAGAGAATTAGTACAAGACAAATAAGTTTGAATGGAATATGTGAATACAAAAGAACAATTAGCAAACATATTCACTAAAGCTTTACCCAGAGAAGCTCATGAGTATTTGAGAAGTCAATTAGGGGTCCTTCCCCTAACTGAGGCTTCCTAGACAAGCTAGGAGCACTGCATCAAATGTGCTATAGAAGAATATTTGACAAATTGATGCAGAAGATTGTCACACTTTAGGGCTAGCCTAGAGTTGTGAAAAGAAGAAAAGACACAAAATCAGTCATAACCAAGATGACAGAGGGAGAAACACTAAGCTGCACAAATATTATATGCATCTAATGGATGTATGTTTTAGTTATTTCTTTGGCATTTTTGTCAAAGAGAGAGATCAAATGATATGATAACACATGACACTGGAAGGTAAGATGGAGATGAACTGAAATGATGGATTGGGATAGAGGGAGATTTGAATACTTCTAATGATCACAAAAGTGAGGCTTATAGGATTCTAAATAAGAATGAAGCTAAGGATATGATAAATAATTCTGTGATGAATACATAAGTTTTTTGGATTGATTGTGTTAGGCCATTTTCCTGTCACAACAAAAATATTTTGAAAATGGCCTCCTCCCTACAAATGTTTCATGGTTTATGTCCTGCCCTGTGTTCTTCATGTTGTCACCTAGCTCTGGTCCAATTTTCACATGCTGAATCATAAAATCTTGAAAGTTATTCAAATTTCAAGGTCTACAGGAAATTGTCAAAATCTACCACAGTGTCAAAAACCCATAGTGTTTACAAAAATCCATGTTTTTTTTGATCTATTGTCGATAACCTATGTTGTTTTTGACCCTTTGTCTTCTAGATTTGTGTGCTTTTATATTGACATGTCAGAGACTTTTGTGTTTTTTCGATCCTCTCTCATTGAAAACATTGTGTGTTTTCAACCTCGCACCAATTTCCTATTTGCCAACATTTCCTATCTACGTAGGTGTGATCAGTGGTGGGCCCAGGTTTGCAAATGCTTTAAGGTGATTGGTTGTCACATGATCGCATGTTAGAGTTTTTTGACATGCGACCAGTTCTTGCCTTGCATGTGGGGCCTATTAGTGGGAGGGTTGTGTTCCTACTGGTACACATGTGGTAGCCTATGATTGGCTATCGCATGGTCACATAGCCCATTTCTTAGCTATGTGATCATGCGACCGCTTGCCACGTGTCCTTGGGGCCCATTGGCATAAATGGTCTAGTTGTAGTTCTATGGTCCTAGAGGTGGTGATGTGGTAGCTTTGGGTTGGTTGTCACATGATCGCATAGCCTTTCTCTAAGCTATGCGATCATGCAACTAGGTGACATGTGTCCATGGTGTTGAGGTGGATTTGCTTTGTGGGACCATCTGCCATGTGGTTCCTGTGTCCTGTGCAGTTGCCTGGCAGTCTACTTTGCTTTAGTGTGCAAGTGCGATGTGTGGTGGGACTTGGTTTTTGGATTGGGTATAGGGTCTTGACGTGTCAGAGCATCAACAGTTGTTGTTAAAGTGTAAAGTATTTTTTAGGGCTATGTGTTTTTGCGACAACCATCCGATCTTCTAAGGGGTTTGGCTTCTTTGGCAGTGGTCCCGAAGTCAACATGTGGCATGCTATGATTGGGTGTTGCATGATTGCATAGCCTAGATTTTGGCTATGTGATCATGCAACTATTTGACATGTGTCCATGGTGGTTTTGGTGATGGTTGCAGTGGTGGTTACGTTGGCTACAATCTGCGGGTGGTCATATGTTCACATAGCCCATTTCTGGGCTATGCGATCACGCGACAGGGTGCCACGTGTCATGGGGCCCATTTATGGCTGTTTGGTGGGCTCACTAGTAGGTGGTGTCATGGTAGTTTTCAGTTGGTCCAAGCTAGCAGGATGGTGGATTTGAATGCGGGCCTAGGTCAAGATTTCTTGGTGGTGATTTGACGGCCGACAGGGTGCATGTTAGTGGGTTGTCACATGTTCACGTGAGCCAATTTTTTGGCTTACAAACATGTGACATGCCCTTTTGTGGTAGTGGTCTAGCGTTGGTGGTTATGCAAAAGGTAAGTGGTTAGCAAGCTGTTGCATGTTCACATAACCCATTTCTGGGTTATGCGATCATGCGACCAAGCATATTTTGGAGCCTATTTCCTGTGACGGTTAGAGTTGCTGACTACGTGATTCCATGACTAAGGGGAAAATAATTTATGAGCATGAAGCCTGTGAAGTGCATTGTGACAGTTGGAATTCAAATTTGAATTCTGCAAAGCATTTCCAGCAACTGGGAAGGACTGAAATTGAATGCAGAAAAGACCCTGTTTGGTGTGAAGCAATTTGCAAATATGGTCCAGGGTGCCATGAGTATTTTGCAGAGGGATTTGTATCATGAGGAATGATTACAATCTTGGCTTGAGAAGTGTTTGCAACTGGTTGATTGGACTATTTAAGCCTCTTGATGTGGCTTAACCCCTTGTCATGTCTGTATTAATTTCTCGGTGGGGTTAGGTGATTTTGAAATTTTGAAATTTGAAATGATCATTGTGCTTGTAATGTAACCCTAGTATAAAGGGATTTTTATGATCATTTTGTAGCATTGGGAGTTAGATTTTCAAACTTTTCTATTGTGAGTCTTCTGCCAGTTTGAATTGTAATGACTTGTCTTGATTTTTTGGCAATTTGAAAGAAAGTTGTAGTTCTGAGCTGCAGTTTGCAAGCAGGTTTCTTTTGGATTGATTGTACACACTCAAGGATTCTTTACACTTAATGCAGGCACTTGATTCTCATCTATGCCTTGTGTCAAAGTAGATGGATTTTGAACTTTCTGGTTCATTGCATAATAATTTATGTATAGGCCTTTAATCTTGAGTTCTAGTCTAGGATTAGATTAAATCATGCTCTAGATGGGACCTAAATTTATCTCTTGTCTATGTAGGGATATTTTGTAAGTAGTAGAGGAGATTGTAAATGTGTTTATGGCTTTGAATCTTAGGGATATTTCTGGTGTGTGTTTGTAGTCTATCTAAGAAGACTTGCCCAATGGATGAGGCACTGGCCTATATGAGTATTTCTCTGCTGACATGTCCTGATTGGTTGTTATGATTCAAACACATAAATTAAGAACCATCCTTTAGATTTTTAGTATTTGGTTGTATGAGGTCCTACCCCATAGCAATGGAGAGTCAATGAGTGTGTGGTTAACATTCAGTACTTTCTTGGTATCCACTTATCTATTATTCAAACTTAGTTCTTGGTGTATGAAGTCTATTTTATACTAGGTTAGGTGCACCCACCTTGGTTTTGTAGAGCTAGAAGCAGAAGAGGGCAGTCTTGTACCTATAGTTGGTCTAGTTACCCTAAGACCTCATAGTAATTTTGGATTTAACCATTCCTAAAATCCATCTGAGTGTATACTGGCAGCCTAAAGAGCATAAGCATCATTTTGGACACCAAAAAGATGGTGGCTCTATTGGGGAAGAAGTAAAAGACAACAAGTTTTCCCACTTGGTTGGATCATCCCAGAGTCTTGGTTGAAGATCATAGTTACAGAGTCAGATATAAAAATAAAGCATTTGCAAAATTTTTCTCACCTAGTTGTGAGTGGTGGCTCTGATTTGTCTCTACTTGATCAGTGTTCCTTCTAATAAATAGTGAGTTACTTGGAGTTTTGTATTGGTTGGGAGAAACTCTACATTGCAAAAGTTGATGGAGTTCCATGGTGAGCTCAAGATCTTCCCTACTTTCCAATCAACAAAGTTTTATGCTAGAAAACTTCCAGGTATTTATGATTACAATGTTTCCCTATCAAGTATTTAGTGCTAGTATAAAGGGAAGACTGAGATATGATGAGTGGCTCTCATCTTGCATTTAATCAAATGGAAAACCAAGGGAAAAGTTAGTCTAGGCTGCTGGGTTTTCTCAAGTTGGATAGGCCTTTGGACTATGCTCTTCCAAAGTCCCCTCACTCTTTTCCTAGTGAGCTTTTGGGTTTGATTCCTACCTTTGATTGTAAGTGTGATTCAACAGTCAGACATGTCCTAGCATTCTATAGATTCATTATAGAATATCAGATTTTGGATGAGGATGTTAGCATGATGTTTTTTGGGAGATCCCTCAAGGGAGTTGCATCTAATTGGTATCTAAATCTACCCCCAAAGTGAATTTCTTCTTTGACTGAGTTTAAGTGGTTGTTCTTGGAGGATTTTGTTGATGATGATGAATGGAAAAGGTTGCAAAGAGACCGTCAGCAAAAGGGGAATGAATGTTGTGTTCCAGAGAAATCCATTTCTAGTGCTGAGGGTACTTCTTCTGATGAGTCTTTGTTAGAGGAGTATTCTGATTGTGGTAGTGTGTAGGAATCAGGATCAAGGTGTGCAAGATCCTCCATTTATTTAGAAATGTCTGAATATGAATGTAGTGGCTATTCAGGTGAGGATGATGAAGGCAGTGATGTTGATGTATCCTCATGTGAATAAGATGGGGCATGGGAGGAAGAGAGCAATGGTGGAAGTGAAAACTCCTTCAGTGAGGAGTATGAAGACAAGGAAGTGGTGTTTGAATGTGATATCAGTGAGTCTTCATGTGGTTCTGATTGTTCTTCATGTGCTATGGGTTTCCATGAGGTTGAGATGGGTGCTGATTTTAAAGTGTTTTCTAATGCTTTATATGATGAAGAATTTGATTATCAACCCATTTTATGTCTTGATGTTCAGCATGGTGCATTGCATGGAATAATTAATCCCCTATTTGAAGAACATGTGGAGGTCTCAGATCCAGTTGAATCAGGATGCCCATTTTCCATCTGTGGGTATCAATCTGACTACTCATTTGAGGTCGAGCTGGTTTCACCTGGAGAAATGCAAAGATAGGGTCTAGATGAGGATTTTTTGCAGGTAGAGTATGAGTTCTTTGTGTTCCAATTGATGGCATACATAAATCAATGAAGAAGAATAGGTTCTTATCTGATGATGTTGTTCATGGGTATACTAATTTGTTTCTTCATAGTGAGCAAGGAGAAGAGAGTGCCAAACATTTTTACATGCACTATGAAGAAAGCTTCTTTGTTCTTCCTAATTTGCTAGTTGAACATGTTGACAGGCCTATGGAGACAAATGAAAACAAAATTTTTGGTGTGCCTCATGCAGTAGGAAATGAAAATCAGATTTTTGATAGAGGCAAGAATTAACTCATGTTTCTTGCTATAGGTTTTTGTAAAATACTGTAAATCTCTATAAATATCTCTCCCTTTCCTGTTGTGTGCTTTTTCTTTCCTGTTCCCTGCATTTTTTGAGTTCCCTATTTTTGTTTAGTGGTTGGTCTCCTCTCTCAGTGATTCTAAATTCTTGTCATGCATGCAAGAGACATGCATCCCCAACTAGAGCCACTATTAGGCCATTTTTTTGTCACAGCAAAAATGTTTTGAAAATGGCCTCCTCCCTACAAATGTTTCATGGCTTATGTCCTACCCTATGTTCTTCATGTTTTCACCTAGCTATGGTCCAATTTGCATAGGCTGAATTGTAAAATCCTGAAAGTAATTCAAATTTCAAGGTCTGTAGGAAATTGTCAAAATCTACCATAGTATTGAAAACCCACAGTGTTTACAAAAATTCAAGTTGTTTTTGATCTATTGTCGATAACCTATGTTGTTTTCAACCCTTTGTCTTCCAGCTTTGTGCACTTTTCTGTTGATGTGTCAGAAACTTTTGTGTATTTTTTATCCTCTCTCATCGAAAACATTGTGTGTTTTCAACCTCGCACTAGTTTCTTGTTTGCTAGCATTTCCTATATGTGCGGGTGCGATCAGTGTTGGGCCTGGGTTTGCAAATTATTTAAGGTGATTGGTTGTCGCATGATCGCATGTCAGAGTTTTTTGACATGCGACCATGCGACCAGTTCTTGCCTTGCATGTGGGGCACATTGGCGAGAGGGCTATGTTCCTATTGGTGCACATGTGGCAGCCTGTGATTGGCTGTCTCATTGTTGCATAGCTCATTTCTTAGCTATGTGATCATGTGACGACTTTCCATGTGTCCTTGGGGCCCATTGGTAGAAATAATTTGGTTGCAGTTCTGTGGTCTCAGAGGTGGTGATGTGGCAGCTTTAGGTTGGTTGTCGCATGATCGTATAGCCTTTCTCTCAGCTATGCGATCATGCAAATAGGTGACACATGTCCGTGGTGCTGAGGTGGATTTTCTTCATGGGACCATCTGCCATGTGGGTCCCGTGTCCTGTGCAGCTGCCTAGTGGTCTACTTTGCTTTAGTGCGCAAGTGTGATGTGTGGTGGGACCTGGTTTCTGGATTGGGTAGAGGGTCCTGATGTGTCGAAGCATCAATGGTTGTCATTAAAGCACAAATGATTTTTAAGGGCTATGCACTTTTGCGATAGCTGTCCGATCTTTTAAGGGGTTTGGCTTCTTTGGTAGTGGTCCCAGAGTTGACATGTGGTAGCCTGTGATTGACTGTCGCATGATCACATAGCCTAACTTTTGGCTATGTGATCATGCAATCATTCAACATGTGTCCATGGTGGTTACGGTGATGGTTGTAGTGGTGGTTACGTTGGTTGCAGTCTGCGGGTGGTCGCATGTTTGCATAGCCCATTTTTGGGCTATGTGATCATGTGATAGGGTGCCACATGTATTGGGGCCCGTTTATGGCTATTTGGTGGGCTCACTGATAGGTGGTGTCATGGTGATTTCTGGTTGGTTCAAGCTGGAAGGATGGTGGATTTGAACGTGGGCCCAGGTCAAGATTTCTCAGCGGTGATTTGATGGCCGGTGGGGTGCATGTTAGCGATTTATCGCATGTTCGTGTGAGCTAGTTTTTTGGCTTACGAACATGCGACATGCCCTTTTGTGGCAGTGGTCTAGCTTCAGCAGTTATGTAGAAGGAAAATGGTTAGCGGGCTCTCACATGTTCACATAACCCATTTCCAAGTTATGCAATCATGCGACCAAGCATATTTTGGAGCTTGTTTCCTATGGTGGTTAGAGTTGCCGACTGCATGATTGCGTGACTAAGGGGCAAATAGTTTATGAGCATGAAGCCCGTGAAGTACATTATGACCATTGGGATTCAAATTTGAATTCTGTAGAGCATTTCTAGCGACTGGGAAGGACCGAAATTGAATGCAGAAAAGACCATGTTTGGTGTGAAGCAATTTGCTATGTGGTCTAGGGTGCTGTGAGTTTTTTGTAGAGGGATTTGTACCATGAGGAATGATTACAATCTTGGATTGAGAAGTGTTTGCAACTGGTTGATTGGACTATTTGAGCTTCTTGCTATCACTTAACCCCTTGTCACGTCTGCGTTAATTTCTCAGTTGGGTTAGGTGATTTTGAAATTTTGAAATTTGAAATGATCATTGTGCTTGTAATGTAACCCTGGTATAAAGGGATTTTTATGATCATTTTGTAGCATTGGGAGTTAGATTTTCAAACTTTTCTGTTGTGAGTCTTCTGCCAGTCTGAATTGTAATGACTTGTCTTGATTTTTTGGCAATTTGAAAGAAAGTTGTAGGTTTGAGCTGCAGTTTGCAAGCAAGTTTCTTTTGGATGGATTGTACACACTCAAGGATTCTTTATACTTAATGTAGGCACTTGATTCTCATCTCTCCCTTGTGTCAAAATAGATGGATTTTGAACTTTATGGTTCATTGCATAACAATTTATGTATAGGCCTTCAATCTTGAGTTCTAGTCGAGGATTAGATTAAATCATGCTCTAGATGGGACCTAAATTTATCTCTTGTCTATGTAGGGAT
The DNA here is from genome assembly GCA_027943335.1 of Chamaecyparis obtusa. Classification (NCBI taxonomy): domain Eukaryota; kingdom Viridiplantae; phylum Streptophyta; class Pinopsida; order Cupressales; family Cupressaceae; genus Chamaecyparis; species Chamaecyparis obtusa. Next base: position 229,386 of record BSBK01011272.1, on the reverse strand, counting down.
ATTCTGTAAGTAGTAGAGGAGATTGTAAATGTGTTTATGGCTTTGAATCTTAGGTATATTTCTAGTGTGTGTGTGTGTGTAGTCTGTCTAAGAAAACTTGCCCAATGGATGAGGCACTGGCCTAGATGAGTATTTCTCTGCTAACATGTCCTGATTGGTTGTTATGATTCAAACACATAAATTAAGAACCATCCTTTATATTTTCAGTATTTGGTTGTATGAGGTCGTACCCCATAGCAATGGAGAGTCAATGAGTGTGTGGTTAATGTTTAGTACTTTCTTTCTATCCACTTATCTATTTTTCAAACATAGGTCTTGGTGTATGAAGCCTATTTTATATTAGGTTAGGTGCACCCACCTTGGTTTTGTAGAGCCAAAAGCAGAAGAGGGCATTCTTGTTCCTATAGTTGGTCCAGTTACCCTAATACCTCATAGCAATTCTAGAGTTAACCATTCCCAAAGTCCATCTTAGGGTATACTGGCAGCCTAAAGGGCATAAGCATCATTTTGGACACCAACAGGTTGGTAATCCATGTGTTATTCAGGTGATATCATATGGTGTTGCCATCAATGCCAAAGAGGCAAATTGTTGGAAACTATAATTGAAACAATTGTAGTATTGCCATTAATGTCAAACCTTAATTGGTAAGACTGTTACTACTTAGGAAAGTACTATATCTATTTGAGTGTTGCTAAGGGGCAAGGGAAGGTTGGTAACAATAGCACCTAAGGAAAGGTTGAGTTATCTTGATACTACAAAGTGTACTTGACTATGTTGCCGAATGATGAGACAATGTATTGTTTATCTTAGTTAGACTAAAGACTAAACTGGTAGGCTTGACTGAGAAAAGAATAGAAAAATCATGTTTAAGCCAAGTAATGTTAGTGTTGACTAAGTCAATGTATGGTGAGAAAAATTATAATGTTGACCAAACAACAATTAATTGTTGAGAAAGACAGTGTAAGTCGAGGAAACATTTTTAGTAATGACTGAGCTTTCTATATGAAGACCGAGTAGTTGATCATAGTATTGACCAAGCATCAACAATTTTATATTTGAAGATAATTTAATTTTGGAGCCGACATTGTTGAATTCTTGGATTATGTAAAATGTGTTGACTTTATTTATTGATTGTTTGAAATAATTCAATGCACTATAAAACATTTTATTGTAAATCTTTAAGAGATTTGAGATGATTCTAGGAAAAGAGCCAAAGAACATGAAGTAGGTAGATTCAATGAATCTAACCTAACCCTAAGATCTATGAATGAGATTGAGCAGCATAAGATGAGTTAACCTAATTGAGGAAAGTATAAAGGGAACTTGTGCATTTGGATATGAAAGGAACTACTGGATATGCAAGTGCATGGGTGAATAGAGAATGCTAGAAGAGTAAAGTTTTACTGACTGTTTAAGCAGAAAAGGTTGAAGGAGAATTGTGGTGATTGTTTGAAGAAAAGTTCCGAGAAAATTAGAGATGGAGATGGAAAAATTTCCAAGTTACTAAACCAGCATTAGTGTACGAAATCAAATCTAATATTTGCAATGTGAGTTGTATATTTTTCAGATATCTATTGTTGCTACTTTCTAACCATTGTAATAGTCAAAATCCTTTTAACAAAGGTTGACCTAATAGTCATATGTTAAATCTTTTGAACAAGGTTGCATTCTAATGGAGTGTATGTATGTCCTATGACTAGGCTCACTTTTAACAGGGTGATTGAAATCCTTTAACCGGGTCACACCTGATAGTGTGTATTGTAACCTTTGACAAGGTTGGCTTTTTACCAAGCTCACTTCAAAAGAGTGAAAATAATAGTAGCATGTTACAAAGTGGATTTTCCAAAATTGGGTTTCCACTATAAATGCTGGTGTTGACACTTGTGTGAATGTTTTGGTTTGAACATTTCTATGTTTTAAAAGTTAAGTTAGAGCTAGGTAGTGGACTGCATTATTGTATGTTTCTATTATTGAATCAGTGATGACTGAGTTTTTTTTCGTTATTCGATATAATTTAAAGGAAAATTTTTAATTTTGTTTTATACATCAGGACCTGAGAACAACTAATTCACCCCCCCTTCTTTGTTGTTCTAAATCATATTAACACATACTTGGATAGTGTCCATCATAACTTGAACATATATTATTCATTACATTATAAGACTTTGGTGGTGTATTTAAGTCTTTTTATCTCACTTAAATTAATGTCATACGTTAGTTATAGGTTTGACTTCTTTAGTTATTTCATCCAATCAATATCTCTCAAGTACATAGGCCCTATTTGATAGTCATTGGTCTTTTGTATATTTTTATTTATCACACCTTAATGTCAAAAAAATATCTAGAATTCAAGTGATCTATTGGTACTCTCAAAATTTATCCCAAATTTGGAGTGACCAATTAAAAATCTTCTCTAAAGCAAGGTGAGTACCCTTGAAAACTTTCGAAGAGACCTAATTGGTATGATTGTAAAAGACATCCTGATGATTTTCATGAGATACAACTCAGGGAACATGTTCAACACCTTTCATTTGACATATGCAGTGGGTTCCAGCTCCTAAATTTTAAATCTGACATGTTTAGGGAATAGCCATCTTGAGGTGTTCGCTCAAATCTGCATTTTTTGCCTTAGTGTCAATTCATTGTAGTAGGCCCTGTTTATGCTTGAATATTTTGTGTCCTATTAGATTTCATAGTCTGCCACTTTGGGAATGTTTGTAATGTATATTAGAGAACTTATGTTTTAGAGCTTAATCCATTTTAAGTCTATTTGATAGGTTTTTGGATTCTCCAAAGTTGGCTTCCTAGAATTGTCTTATTACTGTATTCTGCCCAATTTTCTAAGTGGCCCCATTTGATTGATTGCAACTTTTGACCTTGTGACCCAATCAAGAAAATTCCTTTTGCACTATACTCCAGTGGTCAAATACTTCTTGTGTTTTAGTTTTCAGGTCGTGAGGCATTCATTTGGTCAGATTTATCAGCCTATTCCGTTTGCAGTTTCTATCAATGTGCTAGACTATCAAATGCAGAGTTTTGGATGCCCTACTTTGAGGTGTTGCTATTTGTACCTAGTTGAATGCCCTACATAATTGAGTGTTCCCCTATGTTGCAAACTTGAAAGTATACCTTCTTATGGATTTTCAAACTCACACCAATCCATTTATCCACTTTGCCAGAGCATTTCCATTTCCAATTTATTTAAAATTTCACTGAATATGTAGAATTTAGAATTAAGTGGCCTACTTTGAGCTTTCACTTTTTGTACCCGGTTCAAGTTTTTTGAAGAATTGAAGGTTTTTCTACATTAAAAACATGGAAATGTGCTGCCGTGAAGATTTTCAGGCCATGTTGAATCCGTTTGCCCAGTTTGCCAATCCAATTCCATTTGCAGTTTCTAACATTTTGATGCAGATCAGTTGCTTAAGTTTAGTTGGAAGCCCTATTTATGGTGTTATATATTGAATAGCATGACTCGTCACATCAATAAAATGGTGCCCCTATATTGTAGAGAAAATTTTCTTCAATTTTGTAAAGTCTCATATCATGAGGGTTTTATATGCACAGTTTTCCAGATGCTTTTCATTGGAAGAAATCAATTTTTCTCATGATTTCTTGTACTATTTTTCCAAGTGGCTATTTTTGGGGGTCTTCCATATGAGTCTGGTTGATCATCAAGAGACATTTTTATGGATTCATACTCACCATATGACATATTTTCAATATCTAGAAGCTCATATTTTCATGAGTTAATTTGATGCCTTCTCAAGGGAAAATCCAAAGGCAATTTGTGCTATCTTCACATCTACATCTGCACATGTTTTCAGAATTGTCAATTTTGATCAAGGATATCTTTCATTCTAAAATAAGTCAGATAAAGTCCTTTTGCATGTGTGCTCATTCTGGTTGGATGAATTATTTCACCAAGATTCATTGTTCCTTGATACACTTTGGTCAGTTTTGAAGGGTGATTCTGGAGACCGTTTATGCACGTTGAACATTTTGCAAGAATATAAAAGTTGTTTAATGACCACCGGTTTAATGATTTATGGTTTGATTGCATTAAAGGCCCATGGAGGGAAGATAGTGCTCTAGTAGTTAAATTTCAAGTTGATGATGAAAATAACATTTGATAGGCAATTACTATGGCAATGACTTATTTGTATGAACATCACCCAAAGCTCAATGATACTATTGCTTTTTTGCTTCTTGTAGTTGAATCATTTCGTGGTCTTTAGGTAAAAGACTATACTTGGGTTATTCATTTAAAAGTCTCCATGTGATGATAATACCCAAGAAATTCAATATGCTCAAAGAAGTATATGTTAGTGAATTGCCTCTTGCTGCCAATTAATTAATCTTTTAGTTGGGTGCATGAGTAGCTAGTAGGAGCTAGAGATTGTGTAAAATCTCACATATTGGGAAAATTAAGGTATGTTGTGGCACTTGTTTTTTAAAAAAGCATAGAGGTCACATCTAGAAAGAGAAGCTGCCAGTGTGGTGTAAGGGTCCCCTTCGCAAGACACAAATGGATATGACCCATGTAGGTGGCTATTTGGTTGCCAAAGTAATACAGATTTATGCATCTCTCAAGTATGTGTGACGTCTGAAGGAAAAATCCATGCAAACAAGGGAGGTTCTATGCAATATGCGAAATGAATGAAATAAGGGAGTCCGAGCAGGTGCTTATGAATCAGAGATAGCTCATGATTTCACTAGTTTTGCACAAGTAATAGAGGAAGACAACATAAGGGAATTTTCCTTGCGCAAGGTAAAGGTATGCCATGCCAATTAATATAATACTTATGCAAGTTTGAGTGGCTTTGTGGGCTGCTTCATGCATTTAGGTAGAGGATTCATGCACCATTAATAGGTGCATGAGGTGTTTCCACCCGGAGATCACCAAGACCCATGCAAAAGAGAAAGCAGAATACACAAGGAGCTTCATGTGAGCAATGAGAAAGAAACCAGCATGTAGAAAGGGGGCATTCACATGTTTAGAGATGACCCACATGAGAAAGGGTGTGCTCGTGTTCTTGCAGTTTCTCACACAAATGCCGAATGAAAATGTTGCAGGCACTAATGTTGCATGATTTTTAGGGCTCATGTAATGCCAAATAAAAGATTAAATCCCACGTAAAATGTGAAGGGATATTAGTGCGTGGGTCTAGGTTACCCTGTGTGATTTTGATATGGGGGGAGTCTCATGCAAATCATGTTGGAGGAGACCTGCGTTGGGGAGACCTTAACAAACCAAATGAATGTACAAATGGAAGGCAACCTACAAGAAGGGCTTGTGGAAATGGTATCATGTACTGCCAGTAGTTTGAAAACCTCACACATTTGAACAAGGTAGAGGCATGTTGGATGTCTGGTGTTTCATGCATTTGTGAGCTAAGAGTCACGTAATCGAGTGGTGTGGAATTGGCCTAAGGTAAAGGGGCATGTATTATGCAAAAAGATAGAGGAGGATACTCATGCTCACAAATGAAATGAAGCTAGCGAGAATCAAAAAGAGGGTTGGGCACATATCAGTCGCATATTATATTCTATGGATATCTCCCACATTGGTTGGATGAAGATTCCTTTTTGTGTTTATAATCAAAGGCACTTACATTGCATTGTAAGTAAAGAGTTGAGAGGCTACTAGGCGGGCGCCTTGGCTAGAGGTCTCTGTGCATGGTAGGCCCCATATATTTCTAATGAAAATCAGAAGGAAGCCTTTAAAACTTGTGAAATCCATTATCCCACATTGGTGCCGAAATGGGGATTTATGGTGAGTAAATACAATGCCAAGCATATACAAGGTAAAATGAAGAGCTAGAAGGTCTCTGACTGCGCAAGCTCATTGTTGCCTCGATTTCCATGCTGATGGGTCCAGACAAAATTTTGCAGAAAGACAGCCAGTGATTATGATGTGGAAAAATGATAGGCAGCAGTAGGTCACTGAGTCTCAGGACCAAACTGGTAGCCAACCAAAGATCTGGAGACTTGGAGTCTAAGATCTGGTCACCAGGTCATCAGAAGAAATATTCAAAGACTTAGAGACTAAAGGCAGTCATTAGATCTCCAGATGATTTAGAGATGTGGAGACTAAGGTCTGGTTGCCAGGTCACCAAAAGAAATATCCAGAGACTTAGAGACTAAAGGAAGTCTCTAGATCTCCAAAACATTTAGAGACTTGGAGACTAAGGTCTGGTCGCTAGGTTGCCAGAAGAAATATTCAGAGAATTTGAGATTCAAAGACTAAAGAGGTCACCCAGTCTCACATCAAACCCATGGTTAGCGAAAGGATTCAGAGATTTGGAGACTAGAGGCATTCTCCAAGTCTCAGAAAGAAACCATGGTTAAGAGATAACTCCAAAGATTCAAAGACTAATGTAGTCTCTAGGTCTCCAGATCAACTGAGGTCAAAGGTGAGTTTATAGAGCCAGTCCGAGTATCCAATCAGAGTGTGACACTTGTCCAATTTTGGTGCTTCCTGAGCATAATGTACAAAGATAATTTAAAAGGTCAAGATTTAAAAAGATTTAAAATTTGATATAGTTCAAACATTAGGGATAAACTAAAAAAAATTCATGACAGAACTTGCTCAGAGTTTTAATTGCTGCAGATTCATTTTTTTCCCAAATATAGTAGTATAATATCTTTTTAGAAATGCTAGAAGATGACAGATATGATGATTGTTGCATTTTTGTAAAAGTTTCTAATGCCTCTTCAACAAACCCATTTTGAACATATCCTCCAATCATGGTAGTCCATAAGATGACATCTCTTTGAGGCAATTTGTTAAACATTTTATGTGCCTTGTCTATATTTCCACATTTAACATACATGTATACTAAGGCACTGACAACTAAAACATTTGATAAAAATCCCCCCTCAGTTATGCATTGTTTGAAAGCTCCCATTTTGTCACAGGCTAGAAGGATGCTTGCAAAGGTTGTGGAATTTGGCTTTACACCAGCCAGTTGCATTTGTTTAAAACTTTCTAGAGCCTTTTCCACAAATCCATTTAGGTCATAGCTTGCAATCATTGTAGTCCATGAGACCACATATTTTTGAGGTATTTTGTCAAATAGTTGACGTACATTATTTATCTTTCCACATTTTTCATACATGTCTACCAGGGAGCTTGCAACTATAACATCTGACAAATATCCCTCTTCCATTATCTTTTGATGAATGTCCATACCCTATTCCAAAGCTTCCACTTTGACATAGACTAGAAGGATGCTAGCAAGGGTTATGGCATTTTTCTTTACACATGACAACTACATTTGTTTGAAAGCTTCTAAAGCAATTTAAATATATCCATTTTGTGCATATCCTCTAGTCATTGCAGTCAATGAAACCAGTTTTCTTTGAGTTATTTTGTTGAATAGTTTACGTGCCTTGGCCATCCTGCCATATTTTGCATACATGTCACCAAGGGTACTTGAAACTACAACATCTGACAAAAGCCCCCTTCCATTATCCTTTGATGGATGTCCATACCCTATTCCAAAGCTCCCATTTTCGCACACACTAGAAGTATGCTAACAAAGTTATCGAATTTGGTTTTAGATCTACCAATTGCATTTGCTTAAAAGTTTTAAAAGCCTTTTCCACAAATCTAGTTTGAATATATCCTGCAATCATGGGATTCCATGAGACCTCATTTATTTGAGCCATTTTGTGAAACATTTCACACGCCTTGTCTATGCTTCCACTTTTGGCATACATGTCCATCAAGGTAGTTGCAACCACAACATTTGGAGAAAATCCTCTATCCCTCATGCTTTGTTGGATATCTATGCCCTATTCCATACAAATTTGGCTAGGCTCCATCCCTGGTCTGCATTCAAACCCTGCCAAGGACCTCAAAAGTTTCATGGTTTTCTTCCTATTCTCTTGGTCTCTGCAGATCTCTTGCGCTTTGGTCTATAGGTTTTAATTAAAAAATGTGACCGTTGGAAAAAATACCCAAAAGTCTTAAACCCTAACTATCATGGCCTTTCTATTTTGTAGTTACCTTTTCGGTCATTTAAGTGATCCCTTTTTCCATGTGCTCATTATTTTTTCCTATCTAGTTGCAAGTTCTCCTATTCCTAGTGGCTTAGTCCTTAACACCTAGTGATCTAGTGAGCGGTTAGGTTTTGGTTGGCAGTCTCAGCTCAGTGGCTAAAGTTAGGAATTGAGATCTAATGACTGTCACATGATCGCATAGGCCAAGAATATTCCTTGCGATCATGAGATGGCCATCGATCTTCATTTTCTATAGTGGTTCGGTTGTCAGTGGGTCCACTGCCATGTAGTCTGAGGTGTACACTTATGATTGGTCAAAGGTTGGTGATGTGGTGCCATGTCAGAGTGGGCCCAGCAGGTTGTTAATCGACAATGATCTAACGACTGTCATATGATCATATGGAATATTCTTGGCCCATGCGATCATACACCAACCATTGATCTTACTTTATCTCCAGGCTTTGTCAGGTGGGTTCTCTTGTTCTGATGTGCTCGGGTTCCATTGGCCAACTGGGTTGTGATGTGGTAGTTTGTCAATGGACCCATAGTCTTTGGCTTATGAGCTAGGTTAAAGCTCATTCAAGATCGACGATCGTCATTATACCACCAAGGAAAAGTTCTTGAGAGTTAAAGCTATGGTATAATGAGAACCATCCAATGAAGATTGATGTCATGGGTCCATGTTGCTAGAAGGCATTGACGCGCTTGTTTCTGATTGGTTGTCGGGTGAATAGTTGGCACTTGTCAATGGGTCCAGTTGTCAAAGGATTTGTAGAGTCAATGAAGATCTACAATCATCACATAATCTCATGGAATCTTCTGAGCCCATGAGATCATGTGCCCACCATCCAATGCAAAGTAAGATTCTTCTACCTAGTGAGATGCTAGTCATGTTGAAGTGTTGGCTACTCATTGGTTCCTGACTGATGAGCTGGCGCTTGACTTTTCAAAGGGGATTGCAACTATTTCATGATGATCTAGGTCATCCATTTGTGAGGAAAGGATAATATCGATGGCCACATTTTAAAATTAGACTAGCTAGCAGTTATTTTCAAATTTAGATATTTTTACGGGGTCTTTCTTGCTGGTTTCTTGCTGTCAGTCGAATGCAGCTATGGGTAGCTCAAAATTTATGTCTTTAGGATAGTTGTAGTTGGGAGGATGATGAATAATATCTGATGGCCATCACGTATGATTTCTTAGGGTACCATGTTGATATACTCATGTTGAAGAAATATTAAATGGTGGCACCACCTATGGTCTTCTGTACTTCAAAATACAAATACCAAGACCAGGATTGGATTTTGAGCCTTCATGATGAGCCTGACTTATACATAGATGGAAATTGCATTCAAGGCACATGTTTGATCAGTCAAGATACCTTCAAGATACATTTATGATCAAACATGATAAAATTAGGGTTTTGATTATTATCATGAAAATCTATGTAACCCTAATTAGGTTTTGACTCCTGCTTGCATGCAAAGGGAGATGTATATAATGTTTTGGAGCTTTTTAGAGAAGCTTAGAGTGAAAAATTGTAAAAGAAGGATTTTCTCTTTCTCAGAATTTATTTGTGGCATTCTTTCTGCCCTCTGATTTCTATGGTTTGAAGCTTTCATTGATGGTTCAGATATTGCAAGGTACTTTGTGACATTTTTCATGTCCCTATGCTTTCTTGTCTAAGTTGTCTCTTAATGAATTGAGTATTTGAATGTTTTTAGTGATATCTTAGGGTTCTTGATCCCTCTTTCTTTTTGTAGTTTATGTGTATGCTTGTGAATGATTTGATTTGAATGCTCTTATGGGTATACTTCCACCCCTGGCAATCTATCTCATTCCTATACCCAATTGTAGGGGTTAATGTCTATTTGTAGGTTATAGTTTGTGTCTCAGTTCTTAATAGTTCTATTGCCTTGTGAAATTATCTCTTTCCCTACATAGCATCTCTCTATTGTAGACTCTTCTATGAAATATTGATGCAATCCTATTTAGTAAGTTGTGATCTCCTAGACCTATGCTTATGTACTAATTTCATCCTTTATGCTACAATTCATACCATATTTTCAGTGTGTGACCTATTAGGTAGTTTGATTTTCAAGTCATTTACCTTTCATGCACTCCTATCCCTTTTCCCCTCAAGATTTACTTTCCTATCAAAGAAGCAAATTAAGGTGATTATCCAAGAGGAACTAGCCTAGAACCTAGAGGTCTCATATCAATTAGCATAGATCCCACAACCTAGAGATGATTCCCATGTTATACTAGGTTATCAAGACCAAGAGAGTTTGAAACAAGGGTGCAAACTTAGTGTATAAAAATTCTGGCATGCTCAGTGGGACTAAAAAAAGAAGTCAATTTCAATGATTATGCTATCTCTGATATACTGATTGCATAATATAGACCTTAGAGAGGTTAGTATTCAAGTATATCTAGTGACTACCTTGGTGTTTAGAGATAGTGGCCCAATTTTTGATATAGCTTATGGAAAAAATAGACCCTCATGATGGCAAGACAATTTAAATTTGCACCCTTTAATCAGGGTAGTCCATTAAATTTTTCCCAACACCATGATGTGCCCTTGGAAACACTAAAGAGTCTACCTAATTTCATAGGTGAAGGCCAAACAACAACTTTTGAACACATAAGAGATGTGGCTACCATCTGTAGTATACACCACATCACAGAAGAGGATGCTGCCACCAAGTTGTTGGCTGCCTCCTTTAAGGGTAACGCCCTGGAATGGTTTAGAGGTTTGGTAGTTGGCTCCATTAATTCATGGGATAGACTTGGAGATCTCCTTAGCAAATACTTTGAGGATGATTTAGACTCTTTGTCTCTAGTAGAGCAGCTCCAAATTATAAAGAGAGATCCTCGAGAACAGATGACTAATTTTAATGGTAGATTCCTCAAGACATGGGATAGGATTCCAATTAATATAAGGCCTTCAGTAGATTGTGCTTTCCTTTATTTTTTGAGAGGCCTAACTAGTGACATATCTGTCATGATTCAGTCTTTAGGAGGTACTTCATTACCTCAGGCTTTTGACCTAGCTGTAAAGGTAGAAAATTGCTTAATTTAGGCTGGTATGATAAACCCAAGGCTACCTATGCCTATCTCTCCCAATCTTCAGCCCACTATACCTTTGGAGATGCCTCAATTTACTCCCATACCTATATTAATAGAACCTTAGGCCAACACTAGCTATGGGGAGTCCATAGGTGACCCTTCTCAAGAGCTACTCAAATTGAAGAGCAGTCAAGGAGAGGTGAGAAGTGATCAACAAGAAACAAACCAAGAGATGATGAGCCTACTGCAAGCTCTAACTAAGGATTTGATCATTTTAAAGGGGAAGAATCAAGAGGATAGGCCACCTTATCGATAACAAGGTCAAAGTCCTAGCCAGCAGTGCCAAGCTTAGGAGCAATCCTACCAACAAAGTAGATCATAGTATCAAGAAAAAAATCAAAGCAGAAGGAAAAATTTGGTAAAGAGGCCTTTCCATCCATATAATCTAGTCAGGAAGACATTCCCAGCAGAAAGCATCAAAGTAGCTAGCAGTCACCTAAACCCATTTTTTGGGAAGGAGGCTACAGATTTTCCACTTGTGCTCTTGAACTATGAGCTTGCTAATGGAGAAAGGTTAGAAGTGTTACAATAGGAGACAGTGGCTTCTCAAGCACATCCCCCTAAGGATGGAATGTAAAAAGTGACTAGACAAGAGACTCACAAGGTTCAAATCCCAAGTTTCTTTCCTGGTAAGTCCACTGACACTTCTGTTGAATTTCCAAGCTTTAGAATTTCTCCTCTAGTTCAGAATCTTAGTCATTAGGAGCCTAATCTCCATGCATTCTTAGAGCCTATTCATGACCCTATCCTAGATTTATAGCCACCTCATCTTCCCCTTATAAGGGAGACACCTAAAAGTTTTCAATTCCTAAGTGACAGTGAGCCAGTCCTACAACAAATAAGGCCCTATGAACCAATTCCTAAAGAGCCCCCTACACCTCATAGCATTTCAGGCCACCAGAAAGAAGATAATTTTTGTCTTTTAGGTGTACTTTTTCATGATGATCATGAGGAACAAGTAGGGTTATTACATCCAGATGGATTTGAGCAGTCAGATAAGGATAAGAAAGAAAGTGAAGAGGGTGAAAGCCCGGTTGATCTATTTGAAGAGATGCCTTCTTACATTGAGAAGGATGAGGTAGTACAAGATTCACTAGTTGAGCCCTATGGTTGGGGAAATAAAGATGATACGATTGTTGCTGACTTAGAGCAACAAGATGATTTTGATTTGATAATTGATGCTTTTTGCTCAACTCTTGTTGATGTTCCTCATCTTCCTAAAAAGGATAATGGCTTCCATGTTCTTGAAGAGGAGTTTGGAGATCAGGGGGTTAATTGTGTTCCAACTACAAAAGAGGAAAGTGTATGACAGATTATCATGGAGGGACAATTTTTTGACCATCCTAATGAAGTTATTAATGAGATGAATCCTGACAACAATAAATGGAACCTCAAGTTCACTCTTTCCAGGGGTTTCCCCTTAAGGTACTTAGTAAGAATGGAGGCTAGCCATAAAAATCCAGTCATGTTTGTGTCCAAACATGAGTGTTCAAATGAGGCTGAAACTGAAGGTGAGCTTGCAGTTTAGCAGGGACAAGCTCAACTCACTTACCTACCCCTAGATAATGAAAATAAGAATCTATTGGTGGAGGTGAGTCAATTTTTTTGTCTTTCAAAAGGTAGTGCATCGGCTCTTCACACAACTATGCATCCTTCATTCGCTATTTGTTATCCTCATGCATGTAAAATATTGTATCTTAAGGAGGATGGGTAGTTATTTCAACAAACCAGTGAATGGTTTTGTTTGACCAATTTTTTGCACTAGTTAGTTTAGGTTAGGTTAGTTTTCCTGCTTTCTTTCCCTACTTTCAGTTTAGTTTTCCTTCTTTCTAAAAAGTGTCCATGCATAATTTTTTGAGCTAGCTCTAGGTCTCTCTCTGTCAGGCAAGTTTTATATTTTAGTGATGACCCCCATGCCCAATGAATATGTCAAGGCCACTAGTTTCAATGTCTAGCAGGCTGACATCTAGTAGAAATTGCCAAAATGTTACCCAGGTTTTTCTGTTCCATACAAATTTGGCTAGGCTCCATCCCTGGTCTACATTCAAACCTTGCTAAGAACCTCAAAAGTTTCATGCTTTTCTCCAGTTCTCCTAGTCTCTACAGATCTCTTGCTCTTTGGTCTGCAGGTTTTAATTCAAAAATGTGACCGTTGGCAAAAAACTCCAAAAGCCTTAACCCCTAACTATCACGGCCTTTCTATTTTGAGGTTACCTTTTTGGCCATTTAAGTGATCCCTTTTTCCACATGCTCATTATTTTTTCCTAACTAGTCGCAAGTTCTCCTATTCCTGGTGGCTTAGTCCTTAACACCTAGTGATCTGGAAAGCAGTTACATTTTGGTTGGCAGTCTTAGCTCAGCGGCTAAATTCAAGAATCTAGATCTAACAAATTTTGCATGATCACATAGGCCAATAATATTCCTTGCGATCATGCAATGGCCGTTGATCTTCATTGTTTGTAGTGGTTCGATTGTCAGTGGGTCCACTACCATGTATTTTGAGGTGTACACTTCTGATTGGTCAAAGGTTGGTGATGTGGTGCCATGTCAGAGTGGGCCCAGTGGGTTGTCAGTCGATGATGATCTAACAATTTTCATATGATCGCATGGAATATTCTTGGCCCATGCGATCATACACCAACTATTGATCTTACTTTATCTCCAAGATCTGTCAGGTGGATCCTCTTGTTCCGATGTGCTTGCATTCCATTGGCTAGCTAGGTTTTGATGTGGTAGCTTGTTAGTGGACCCACAGCCTTTGGGTTATGAGGTAGGTTAAAGCTCATGCCAGATTGACAATCATCATTATACCACTGAGGAAAAGTGTTTGAGAGTTAAAGTTGTGGTATAATGACAACTGTCTGATGAAGATTGATGCCGTGGGTCCGTGTTGCTAGAAGGCACTAACGCCCTTGTTTTTGATTTGTTGTCAGGTGAATAGTTGGCACTTGTCAGTGGGTCTAGTTGTCAAAGGATTTGCAGAGTCGATCAAGATCTATGGTCATCACATGATCTCATGGAATCTTCTGAGCCCATGAGATCATGCACCCACCATCCGATGCAAATTAAGATTCTTCTACCTAGTGAGGTGCTAGTCGTGCTGAAGTGTTCACTTCTCATTAGTTCCTGACCGATGAGTTGGTGCTTGACTTTTCAAAGGGGCTTGCAACTGCTTCAAGATGATCTAGGCCATTCATCTACCAGGAAAGGATAATATTGATGGCCACAGTTTAAAATTAGACTAGCTAGCCATTATTTTCAAATTTAAATATTTTTATAGGGTCTTTCTTGCTGGTTTCTTGATGTCGGTCGAATGCACCTTCAGGTAGCTCAAAATTTATTTCTTCAAGACAATTGTAGTTGGAAGGATGATGAAGAATATCTTATGGCCATCGCATATGATTTCTTAGGGTACCATGTTGATATTCTCGTGCTGAAGAAATATTAAAGGGTGGTGCCACCTATGGCCTTTTGTACTTCAAAATACAAATACCAAGACTAGTATCATATTTTGAGCTTCGTGATGAGCCCGAATTGTACAAAGATAGAAATTGCATTGAAGGCACATGTCTAATCAGTCAGGATACCTTCAAGATACATTTATGATCAGACATGATAGAATTAGGGTTTTGATTATTATCATCAAAATCTATGTAACCCTAATTAGGTTTTGACTCCTACCTGCGTGCAAAGGGAGATGTATATAATGTTTTGGAGCTTTTTAGAGAAGCTCAAAGTGGACAATTGTAAAAGAAGGATTTTCTCTTTCTTAGAATTTATCTGTGGCATTCTTTCTTCCCTTTGATTTCTATAGTTTGTAGCTTTCATTGATGGTTCAGATATTGCAAGGTACTTTGTGACATTTTTCATGTCCCTATGCTTTCTTGTCTGAGTTTTCTCTTAATGAATTGAGTATTTGAATGTTTTTAGTGATATCTTAGGGTTCTTGATACCTCTTTCTTTTTGTAGTTTATATGTATATCTGTGAATGATTTGATTTGAATGCTCTTGTGGGTATACTTCCACCCCTAGCAATCTGTCTCATTCCTATACCCAATTATAGAGGTGAATGTCTGTTTGCAGGTTATAGTTTGTGTCTAAGTTCTTAAAAGTTCTATTGCCTTGTGAAATTCTCTCTTTCCCTACATATCATCTCTCTATTGTAGACCCTTCTATGAAATATTGATGTAAGCCTATTTAGTAAGTTCTAATCTCCTAGACCTAAGCTTATGTATTGATTTCATCCTTTATGCTACAATTCATACCATATTTTTAGTGTATCACCTAGTAGGTAGTTTGATTTTCAAGTCATTTCCCTTTCATGCCCTCCTTCTATCCCTTTTCCCCTCAAGATTTAATTTCTTGTCGAAGAAGAAAATTAAGGTGATTATCCAAGAGGAACCAGCCTAGAACCTGGAGGTCTCATCTTAGTTAGCATAGGTACCATAACTTGGAGATGATTCCCATGATATAATAGGTTATCAAGACCAAGAGATTTTGAAATGAGGGTGCAAAATTAGTGTATAATAGTTGGCATATGTGAACTAATTGGGTTTGAAACCTATTCATTACATTTGGTGAAATAGTGTAACTGTCTTGTGAGGATACCCATGTCTCTGGTATGCAGAAATAGTCATATTCCATGAGATGTTGTTTCATTCTTCAATTTCATCAAATATTTTAAGTGCATCCACCAGGCTTCTTGACCTATCATACATGTTTATAAGCTTATTTTGAAACCTTGTAGAAAATATAAATTGCCTGGGAACTATGAAAGAGTGAACATTTTTTCTTTGTGAAAGGGCATTTTTTAGATTGTCAGTTTGTGACAATTGAAGATATGAAAATAAGGCTCCATCAAGTTTTTGTGTAGTGTGTAGAATGTGTAGGGCTTCCTTCAACCATCCCTCTTTACATAATGGTTTGAGATTGATGTGAGTTGTGGATATCAATAGCATTGTACATCTGTTATTCAATTGACCATAATGATATTACAAGTAAGATGAGAAGCATTTCCAATATCACTCACTCACCTGGTTCCTCATTGTATAAATTATCTCTTTCAAAGCAATGGCTGAGTTTTACTAGTTAGATTTTTGTTCAAAATGCTACTACAACAGTGGACCCTTCAAAACATATTCAACTTCCATTTCAACTTTAAACCAATTTGAATAGGGTTTCTTCTAAATTTAACAACACCAAACCCTCCTATCCCACTACCAAAAATGGAATAAATCCCCTAATGCATGCATTCATTGAGTTTTCCCCCAATACGCACATTCATTGAGTTTTCTTGTTTAAGAAGTGGAACTTCCATGGGGAGAGACTCAATCTAGAAGCTTTCATATTACAATGTTGGGTTTTGGATGATAGTATTTTGCTGATGATTTTAAGGGATGTTGGGTTTTGGATGATAGTATTTTTTAATGATTTTAATGGATGCAGTTAAGCTTCCTACGAAATGTAAATGGAAACTGTGCTCAACCGGCTCGGCTAGGGCATCATTGCAAACATAGAAAATGAGCTTCATAGGGCCCCTCCTTCTCTAAACATATAGTACATGGAGTCTCCTGACCCATTCTAAGAGCTCATTCAAAACCAATAGTGGAATGATGAGCTAAGATTCAATTTGTTTAAGTTGCCTCATTCAGACCAATGATAGGGTACTTAAAAAAAGAATTAACAAAATGAGTTGGAATGCTTCAAAACTCAAAACAAACACAACACAGAATCACAAAACAACCTGTACTAACTTGTCCAATAAACGTTGCCAACTATCTAATCCATTAATCAACTGAAAAAAAAGAAACATAAAAACTCAAGAATTCATTGAAACTGTGTTACTCTACAAATCTTATGAATTTCAAATTTGTTTCCCCCAACCTTTTGTATGGGTGAAGGGAGGCCTCTTATAGTCAAAGATGTAATGGATCATGTCAATTGATCTTGTCAATTTATCAAGAAGAGACATAGTATAACTTGTGATTTATCTTTAGTAACTGATCCAAATAAAGAAGAAAAATCATTTACAAGATCAACTTAGTTGTCTCAACTGGAGACAAGGACATCATAGAGACAGGGACATTACATAGAAGATTTTATTATGATAATATTGCAACAATATGATCTTCATGATATCTAAAGATTACACTTTATAGAAAAACACTAGATTTAATTGAAGTCTATGGTTCAAGAAGATAAGGATATTAGTATTTATTTCATAGAAACAAGATCCTTGCAATTTTAATATAAGAATTGAGTCCCAAATCTCATAAGATTAGATAAGGGACAATACAGGGATAGTTTAACTTGTTTGTCAAACCACTAAACTAGAACTGAATAAAATCAAATAAACAAAATAGAAAATGCTTTTGGTTGATGTTTCTCACCGATTCACCAAAGATGCTCTTGCATCAAGTGCTTTGTTGGTTTACCCATTGGTTCATTTTTGTAATTTTTTTTCAGGAACAATCTGGCCAATCACTATCTATACAATACCAGTTACTCCTTTGGTATCACAAACAACAAAAACAACAAAGTTCTTTTTTAAACAAGTAAAACTAATGCTTGGAAATGTTCCTACATTAGCACCAAGCAAAGATCACATTCTAAACTTTCAAATCAATATGTTGGTCTTTCGATTGTACCTATAGGATAGTGTACTCCAAAATTGTAGAGAAATTAAGTGTACACTAAATAGACTACCCTCTACAAAGAACCAACTAGAATCCATTAACCAACCTTCTAATTGTTAAATTATTATGCTTTCAAATCAATTACCTATTAGCATATCCCTTGCGAGGGAGAGAAGCCAAACACATAAAGAACATGCACACAAACATGACAGCTTAAAAACTTAAACAAAATACACCAAGAAGTACCAAATGATGAATGCTCAATTGTTGTAATGGAAAAGCAATATCAGAACCGTCCATTTCTAGAACTTAATTTTTCTATAGTCCTAATGATTTTTCTTATTTCTTGTCTGTGCTTGGTGACATGATTTTGAACATTGTTGACATACTTAAATGGAATACACAATACCAAATGATGAATGCTCAATTGTTTTAATGGAAAAGCATTACAACCCTCCATTTCTAAAATTTTATTTTGTATAGTCTTAATTATTTTTCTATAGTCCTAATGATTTTGAAAATTGTTGACAAAGAGTGTTTATTTTTTTTATTATATTATAAATGATTTTTCTATAGTCGTAATGATTTTTCTTATTTCTTGTCTTTTGTCACTTTTTGATTTCCTATGTCTATGCTTCATGATAGGATTTTGTCACCTTCTTTTAATGGTATATTTCATTCACTCTATGTGGAATACTATTTTGTTCACTATTTTATTTCAGCTTGATATTTCTTTCATTTTTCATATACACAAATACTACACATGCTAATAAAAAATGAGCTATTTTATTTAGGTTTACTTTTCATTATTGTAAATGCTTAATATTTTTTGTGGTACTCCTTGGTGTACTCCATATAAAAATAATCATATAAAAATAATAAATGTAGTAACGATGGTGTGGTGCATTATTGATATAGGTTTGATGACTCTTGTCAATGTGCCAAACTGTCAATGTGGTGGTGGGAAGTGTGTGTTGAAGACTTCACAAACACAGAACAACCCTAGATGATGATTTTAGTGCTGCCCAAATAGAAAAAAGGTTGCTAATGTGTATATATTTAATGTTTATAATATAAATACCATTCATTATATTATAAGAACTAATGTAGACTAGGCATCATAGGGAAATAATGGCTACGGATACTTTATTTGGGTCGATGAAAACTCATCTGCATCTATTGGTCCATCTCCAAGGTAAAAGCACAATAAGATGTCACCCTTTTATAAAGGAAAAGGCTAACAGTTATTCAACTTCAACAGTATAAAAATGACATTTATGTTTGGAATTTGAAGATGATGTAAGCTAATTAAATGTGATAAAATGGATGAAGTTTATGATTAATATTTTTAATATTTTTTTTGAATAATAATTGATATGTTTTTTATTTTTTAAAGATGATTTTTCAGTTACTCAAAAATACTAAAAATTAGGGGTTTAGTTCTCACAAAAATATTATATGTACAAAAAACATTTTTTCCCCTAATTGTAAAATATGTCATAGATGACATATATAGCTAGTGCTTGAAGAAATAAAAATTGGTTTGTAACCTATATTTTCTCTTTTATAACAATTCAAATTCCAACTCACTGAAATTGACAGTTTTCATCTCGCAACAATATTTTCGTAACAAATCTACCCCAATCAAAAGAATAAATATATATTCTTGAAGATGACTCTCTCCTCTAGTGCACAATATGTTTTTCAAATTTATTTAATATGATTTACTATTTTTTTCTTTCTCCAAACCAACATCTCCTTGATTGTTAAAATACCTACTTGCAATATTTTTTAATTACAATAAACTATGTCTAATTAAAATGCTATAAAATCTATATGAGGATATTCTTGACTCTGATCTCTACATAAGGGTATTTTTTTAATTTTTTAAAAAATATCATTAAAAATATTAGGAGTTATTGAAATGCCACTTTTTTGAAATAATTTTTTTTTTTTTTTTATGGTAATTGGACCCAAAGTGGTATAAAACATGCATTTAATAAATATTTCCAATTGGAAAACTTAAAGAAATTATCTAACTTAGATAGAATGAATCTAGCTAGACCATATGTTTCACCAAACTTAATGTTTAGTTAGAAATACTAAAATTTAGCTGTGCTGATAAGTTAGCCTAAAAGGTGACACCTGATTGTGCTTTTACTCTCCACTTATCCGTGATGAAGGATTTGAGTGAAAAACATGTCATATCTTTTTTTATCTCATATCTTTGTTGCAACCATATGAGGACATGAGCTCAGGAATTAGTTAGTTTAGTATTTTCATATTATAACTAATATTTTAATATGGATATGGTGTAACTTCTCTTTTCCTCAAGTGCACATATATATGGTTTACATCTTTTTTCTTTGTTATTCCATTTGTTCCTTGATACATCAATTCGACCACACCCACTCCACTTCGTGTGGATGTCTTTGAAATAGACTCCTAGCTCTAATAAATTGATTGTAACTAACTACTAATCTTATAAAATAATAGTAGCTAAGAATGACTACTTGTCAACATTTGCTGAATACAAGGTCCTTGAGAGATCAATCAATCAGGTTTAGTGGATGAGGATGATGAGATGGGGGAAGTGGAGTTGAATCTTGATGAAAAGAAAGGACTGGTTACAATTAGGAAGAAGAAGAAGAAGATGCTTATCGTCAAACATAGATTGAAGAAGAGTATTACAGAGAGTAGGCCTACCGTACCAAGGAAGTTTTACAAGAACAAGGAACATGGCTTAAATGGAATGGGAAGACATATTTCTAGCTTGGGCTTGGATCCTTTGACAAATAGCTTGATAATAAATGAAGTACATGAGAGCTAAGCAATTAGCTCATCTATCATCTACTTCATTATTATGAAGCTAATTTCCAAAGAATCCAGGCCTAGGCTAGAAAATGTCTTCCCAAACACATAAAAAATATGCACATAAACACGACAATAGATAAACATAAATATAGATTTCACAATATCTGAGAAACATAATTGTAGATATCATGGTCATAATTTTTTGGTGACAACATAATTCAGTTGTATACCCAGATGATGGAGAGAAACTTGTGCTCCTCTGATTCCAAGTTGACACTACAAGATCCAAAGACCATAGATAAATTTATAGAGAAGAGGAGGGCCATAACAACCAAAATAATATAGGATGAACCTCAAGTTAAATGAGGTAACTGCAAACATTTTAATAGATTTTTATTATTAAATAATGAAATTTTCATATACTAGTGTTCTAAGCCCCCTCATTACATGATTTATTATTGTAAGCCCCATCTAACTTATGCATCTATAAAATGAAACTACAACCTATTTGGATTGAGAAAAACCTTATAAAAGAATAGAAGCTAAGAAGGATCCCTTGCCAACATCTATTGAATACTTCTGTTGCTCATGATTACAAGGTCCTCTAGCAAATCTATTCAACAGATGTTGGAATGCCATCCTTCTTAGTTGTTGTTATTTTATAAGGTTTGTCTCAATCCCAATAGGTTGTAGTTTCATTTTCTAGATGCCTAAGTCAGAGGGGGCTTACAATAATAAATCATGTAATGAGGGTTCTTAGAACATGAGTATATGCAAATTTTATTATTTAATAATAAAAATTTATTAAATTGTTTTTAGTTGCTCCATTTAATGTGAGGTTTTTCCTATATTATTTTTGTCGTTATGGCCCTCCTCCACTCTCTAAATGTATTCTTTATCTATGGTCTTTGGATCCTACAATGTCAACTTAGAACTGGAGGAGAAGAAGTTTCTCTTCATTGTCTGGGTATACCACTCAATTACGTTGTCTCAAATTTTTTTTGACCATGATGCCTACAATTATGTTTCTCAGTTGTTATGTCCCAAGACCCCTTATGACTCTTTACAACTATTTATGATCCCTAAGAATACATCGTAGAGGTCTTAGAATGTCGTAAAGGGTCATAAGAGGCTCCTAGGATGGGCCAGATGAGCTTCCACCTTCACGTGGTTAGCCCTGTTAAGTAGAGAATATTATTGTTAGGAATGACTGATGAAAATATAATATGGGGAGTATCTATAGTCATTCTATAGTATTTGTTGTTTCATTCATGGTTGTGATTGTCATTGATGTCAACATAGTGATCTACTAAAGATTAGCAAAGAAGTAGATAGTGTTTGAGTTAACACACTTGGGATATTGCAAATGAAGCTATGAGGAGTTGAGGAATTACTTTATGATGTTATATTAGATCATGATTAAGAGTACAAATAGAAATTCATTTATTCATGATAGTTATGAGGAAATTAGTGGAAGTAGTATTTAGGTAGTGTTCTTGAGTAGTGGTTTGTGGAAATCGAATGATATCCCCTAATCAGGAATGAATCTAATCATGCATAGTTATGAGGTAGTTGAAGACATTTCATTGATGATGTGGATGTGAGTGCAAGATCCGAGGTCACATGAGTGAAGAATTATCTTAATTGGAAGCTGACAGTTTTGTATAATTTTTATGTAATGCATGACAACTTTTATTTTGTAATTTGTATGATGACTCATTTTTAATTACTTGAGTGTGGTATAAAGGAAGGAATTTTTTCCTTGTTTTAGTGTGGAATATGAGAATGAGATAATTATGAATTATATTTGAAAGTGATTGTGGATTTGTGCAATACTTGTATAAAGATGATATGCGAAGTATAGAGATTTGAAGATCTAGTTGGTGTGGTTTGGCACAGTCAGAGGAGTATTGAATTGTTGAGATTAGTAATCTTTTGGTATTATTCTATGAGTAATACAAAGATTATTTGGATAGTGGGTTCAGTGATCTTCACCTGAAGTTGTTTGGGCAGTGGGTCCTTCTATCTTCGATAACTCCTAACAGAGTTAGAAAATTTTAGCGAAGATTCAAAGTCTTATAAGAGGGACTCATATGTGTTGAATGTATTTCATAAGATTCCTAACAGATTCCATCCTCTCACAAGGAACTTTCATATTAGTGCATCTTTTCTAGGCATCATTCGCATCGGGGTTTACTCTTTGATCAAAAGGTTCCCTAGTCAACATATCCTTCATCATTGTGTTAATGTGTATGAATATCTTTCTATGGCTGTTGATTACATTGCTTACATGGTTAAATTATTTTAATGTTGATAAAGGAACTGTATTTATCAGATAATTGATTCACCCCCCCCCCCGCCTCTCAGTTATCTTGGGGGACTTTACTTTCTAACAATTGGTATCAGAGTAGCAGGTCCTTGAAGGAAATTTTAAATAACTTAAGGAGATCCATGGTGAATCATTTCAGGAAAGAAAGCCCTAAGTTTGATGGAGTAAATTTTGATAGCTGGAAAGAAAAGATGAAGATAGACTTACTTTGTTTAGGATAAGGTTATTGATTATTCACAAAGAATTAGAAGACTATCATTGATGAGGAAAAAATTGAAGAATGTACTAATGAGGAAAGTGATCTATTCATGTATAACATACTTGCCAGAGAAGCACTTTTGTCAGCCCTTCTAGAAAATGAGTATAGTCAAGTAAAATATCTGAAGACATCTTATGAAATTTGGTTAGCTTTACAATCTACTTTTGAAGGTGATGAACATGATAATAAAGTCATATTACATAATTGGATATG
The DNA here is from genome assembly GCA_027943335.1 of Chamaecyparis obtusa. NCBI lineage: Eukaryota > Viridiplantae > Streptophyta > Pinopsida > Cupressales > Cupressaceae > Chamaecyparis > Chamaecyparis obtusa. Next base: position 205,999 of record BSBK01011272.1, on the reverse strand, counting down.
TGCATTTGAGGATATAAGAATGATGGAAGATGAATCTATTAGAAGCTATATTGGTAGAATGTCAGAAATTGTTGCAGGTATAAAATCTTGTGGAGGAACCAAGACAAATAATGAAGTGATATGGAAAATCATAAGGACATTGACTCCTACATTTAATCAGACAACATAGATGATTGAACAAGTTATACCTTGTACTATGAACTTTACCAGAGAAACTCTTCTTGGAAGATTGGAAGTAGCAAAGATGAACTTGAGGTATTAGGAGATTTACCTAGAATGGTGACAACATTCAGTGCTCTTAGTGTTTTCCCTACTTTGTCAATAAGCATCAGTGTAAGAGGAGATTATGCTAGTAGTAGTAGATATGGAAATGAAGAAGAGATGAAGATTGAAGAAGGTATTGCCTTGCTTGTGAAAAGAGAACTAGATGATAAGAAAATTTATAAATGTTGGACTTGTCAAGAATTTGGTCATTTTGCATCTAAGTATCCTAAGAGAGTTAAGAAGTATAGAAAGAACTTTACACCTAGAAGATCTAAAGAATGTCACTATGAAAATGATGAAGAACTTGAAACTAGTTTGGAGAAATCTTTGAGTGAAAGTGAAATTGAGAATGATGATATAGGATTTGTAGGAATTAAAGAAGAAAATCATGAAACAAAAATTAAGGAAGAGAAAGCTTTACTTTATCAAGTAGAAGAGAAAGCTGATTGGATTATAGACAATGGTTGTTCACATGATATGACCAGAGACATGAAAAAATACATAAAGTTTAACAATTATGATGGAGGAGTTGTTAGAGTTGGAAACAACGCACCTTATTTGATTAAAGTTATAGGATCTATTACTCTTGATGGAAAGACTAATACTGATGATGTCTACTTTGTGGATGGTTTGAAACATAATCTTTTGAGTGTTGGACAACTAGTTGATAAGGGATATCAAGTTTGGTTTAGTGAGAAAACTTGTGTAATGAAAGACAAGGATGGAAATTTGATTGGTATTGGATCTAGAACTAGAGGTAACATATTTCAGTTGAATCCCACTGAGGTGACATGTTTGGTTACTAAGATTGATGACAGTTGGTTATGGCACAAAAGATTTTGTCATATAAACTTTGATAACATTGTGAAAGTGAGTACTAAATTTGTAGTAAGAGATTTGCCTAAAATTATGAATCCTACTAACATGATTTGCAAAGAATGTTTGATGGATAAACAAAAGAGAAGCTCATTTCCGAACAAGAAATTTACAATAGTATAGAAGTTAGAAATCTTTCATACAGATTTGAGCGGTCCCACAAGGACTAGAGGATTCTATGGAGAAAGGTATTTTATGATTCTTGTTGATGATTTTAAAAGAATGATGTTGATTGCATTTCTTAAAGAAAAATTAGAAGCATTTGATAAGTTTAAGATCATTAAGAAACAAAGTTGAGAATGAATCTAGAATGAAGATTAAATGTTTGAGATTAGATAGAGGTCAATAATTTACTTCAAAAGAATTTAACAATTTTTGTGAAGTGAATGGTATTAAGAGACAGTTTTCAGCCCTGAGAACTTGGTATGCAAGATTGGATAAGTATTTGATAAAATTAGGATTTGTAAAAGGCACATCTAATAGAACTTATACACAAAATAAATTGAAAATGGTTTTTTGGTTATTTTTATTTTTGTTGATGATATTATCTTTGGAGGAGAAGAAGAAGCTAGTGATAAATTTCTAGATGAAATGAAGACTGAATTTGAAATGAGTATGACTAGAGAGATGAAATACTTTTTAAGATTGTAGATAACACAGAATAGTGATGTTATCTTTGTAAGTTAGAAAAAATACTTGAATGATTTATTGAAGAGATTTGGAATGGAGAAATGTAAAAAAGTTGGAATTGTTGCCCAAAATTTCGCATCCTATACATTTTGGTTAGAGAGATTCCCAAGGTCTACAATTTTATCTTGCCAAGCACCCCAAAAAGTTTCATGGTTTTCTACCCTGTTCTCTGGTCTCTGCAATTTCTTAAAACTCCCTGGTCTGCAGTTAAAAAAAATTCATAAAAGTAGCCATTATAGGCCAAACCCTTTGAAAAACCCTAGGCTATGTTCTAATTCTTCATTACTTTATCAGCCACTTAAGGTTCCCTTTTTGCGTGTGTGGTTTAAAAATGCCTTCGGTCACTGAATCACCAGGTCAGAGTTGGGTCCCATTTAGAAACATCCAATGGCTACCATAACTTTGCAAGGGGTGGGGTTAGAGGTATGAGGTCTTATGATGGTCGTCGATCTTGCTTTTTGTTAGAGCTCTGTCAAGTGGGTCCTCGTCATCTGACATGCTCACATTTGGTTGGCCCACGAAGTGATGAATGGGATGTGTCAGTGGGACCATTGTCAGAAGGTCTGCAGGGATGTCAGCAGGGATGAAGATCTACAGTTGTCTTATAATCTGAAGGAATCTTCAGGGGCTATCAGATCATACACCTACAGTTAGATTCAAATCCAGTCCTAGGTGGGTCCAAACTTCTCAAAAGGTGCATCGATGGCTATCATAACTTCGCAAGGGATCTATCAGGGCTTTGAAATCATATGCACATCATTGGATGAGGATCTAAGGATGCAGTGGGTCCATTGTCAGAAGATAGCTGAGGTGTTTATTGATGAGGCCAATGGGGTGAATGAAAGGCTGATAGGTGGCTAAGTGGGGCCAAGGTTTTAGGTAGTTCTACAGAGGATCAATATCAAATGGTTGTCATAACTTCACAAGGGATCTATCAGAGCTATAAGATCATGCGATAGCTGTTTGATTTAAAAGGCCTTATTGACTATTTTGAGTTATTCTGAGGACCATTCATCTACAAGGAAAGATATGCATCGACAGTTGTGTTTTATTTTTTAGACCCGCTAGCCGTTAATATTTAAATTTGAATTTCTTGTGAAGGTTTTTGTTAGGTTTTTGATCTTTTCAGCCATGCATGATGTGAGGTAGCTCAACATTGATGTCTTCAAGATGTTGCAATTGAAAAGGATGATGACAGGGGTTTGGGTGCCCATCTTTGGTCATTTTTTGTTTTCTGAGAGTAACAAATTAGTGCATTCATGGTGGGCCAATTTACAGAGAGGTAGATGAGTCTGGGTTTCTTATCTGTAGGTTGATTGTAAGTACAGGGAGGGGCACTCAAAGAAATATATGATTAGCTATGATTTTGTAGAGATATATTTATGGTCAAACTTGATAGAACTAGGGTTTGTCATTATTCTAATGCAAAATTCTTTAACCCTAGTTAGATTTTTTACTCTTGCCTGCGTGCAAAGGAAGATGTATATATTATATTTTTAGAGCTTTTGAAGCTCAGAGTTAGAAAATTGTAAAAAGAGACCCTTTCTTTTGGAAATTATCTCAGGCATTATTTCTGCCCTCTAACTTCAGTAATTGTAGAATTTTCATGGATAGTTTGGATATTGCAGAGGCATTGTGTGACATCTTCTCTATCCCCATGTTTCCTTGTCTAAATTATCTCTCATTGAATATGATATGCTGGCTTTGATTAGAGAAATCTTAGAGTTCCAGAACCCTTCTTTCTTTCAACTTATATGTGCATTATTATGTTTGATCTGATTTTAATGAGTTTGTGGGTATACGTCAACCCCCTGTCATCCTATCTCATCTGTATGCCCTTCTGCTGAAGAGAACATTTTCTTGCAGGTCATAGTTTGTGCCTTATGCTCAGGGCCCTCTATGAAATACTTATGCAAGCTTGTTTAGAAGGATTGTGTTCTACCAGATCTGAGGACTTTCATGCTAATTTGGTCAATATATTGTGTTCATTTCAATTCGGTGTATCACCTAGTAGGTAATTTTCTTTAAGTTATTTCCCTTTCCAAGCATTCCTTCTATCCCTTTCCCTCAAAGAATTTTACTTTTCATGTCAAGAGAAAATTTGATGAAGGGTGCTCCCCTTAATACCACAAACACATAACAGAAATAGAGAAACAACAACAATAATATGCAAGAACAAAAAATTGGCTTTTTATTATCTCCACAAATGTGGAATTACAAACTTTCAAAATTACAATATGCAAAGCTACATGGGCATTCCCTTACAATATTTTGTAGGACAAAGCCTCGAATCAATACCCAGATCTACTACCCAGAACTGCCCTAGACAACACTATGGGCCTTCTTTATATAGGCAATTTCCACTGCCCGAGAAGGTTCTAGAAATTTAGCCCTTAGGGCCGACCAAACTTAGAATTATTTTATTTTACAATTTATTACATCAAAGTCAGCTCAAAATGAGTTTTGAAACCCAAATAGAAATTTTGCAGAAAAAATATTTTTCGCCATTTCAGGTGACCCAACTTCCGAAGACCATAAGTCATCACCCGTTGACCCGATTGGCTATTATAACCCCATTTTGGAAATGCCACAAAGTGCTTTATAGGCTTGACCTGTGCAAAGCACCCGTCACAAAAATTTTCAAACTCATGCGGGGCCTCTAAAGCCTTCAAAATTGAGTTCAAAGTTTCTGTACCCTGCTACCAATATCGAAAATCTTCAATATCTTCAAAACTAGACCTAATCTAGCCATGAAACTTTGTTGGCAGGCTGATATGACTGAGATGAACCTCCATATGTAAAATTAGAATATTTCGAGATCGTAAGACCAACTTACTAAAAATAGCAAGTTTCCATAAATAACAACTCTACACAAGATAGCCCTTATTGAATACAAATACAAAAATATTTTTGGGTGATGCAAGATTACTCTTACACCCAGGATGCTCCTGCATCAGACACCAGGGGTAATTTGAGAAGTGATCCTATCACGACTCAAGTGTGCAAAGGAAAACCAAGATGGTTAACCTCCTCCTTTGTTAGCGATGATGAATCTTCAATGGGTCATCCTTTCTATTTGACCAAATACTCTTCATATGTCTTGTTCCTTGTGCTTCTGCCAACACAACTATCCAGTATGTCTTCAATCTCCTTGAAATCTGAACTAGTCGTTGGAATACTCCACCGTGTTGCTGCAACGTCATCTTCAACACCTCCTTCGTGATACTTTGTCAAATCTGAAATGTTAAACACTGGTGAAATATTCAGCTCACTAGGAAATTCTACCTCATATGCATTTCCTGAATCATGCTTCTTCAATAGCTTACATGGTCCAAACTTCTTCATTTTCAGCTTGTTATATGTGCCAACTGGAAATTGCTCCTTCCCCAAATGAACCATGACTTCATCCCCAACCTAAAATTCTTTGTCTCCTTTTCTCATTTTCCTTAGCCTTATACTGCGCATTCATCTTGGTAATATGCTTCCTCACCTCCTCATGGATGTTCTTCAAGTGTTCTACAAAATCCTCAGCTTCAGCACTACTTATTTCTCCTTTATCTATCTTTCTCAATTCAGATGCATTTCTTAGACTACTTCCATGTACAATCTGGAATGGTGATTTACCAGTGATCCAATTGACAAAATTATTGTATGAAAATTCTACCTGTGGTAAAATCAAATCTCATCCTGTTGGCTTATCTCCAACCAAACATCTCAACAAATTTCTCAAACTTCTATTCACCACCTCTGTCTGTCCATCAGTCTGTGGATGATGTGATGAACTGAACTTCAAATCTATCTTCAACTTCTTCCAAAATGTCTGCTAGAAATATCCAACAAACTTAGTATCTCGATCTGACACTATGGTTTTTGGCAAACCATGTAGTCTCACCACTTCTCTGAAAAACAATTCTACTACATGAACAACATCATTAGTCTTCTTGCAGGGAATGAAATGTGCCATCTTCAAAAATCTGTCAACTACTACAAAAATTGAATCATGTCCCCACTGTGTCCTCGGTAAACCAAGAAAAAAATCCATACTGATATCCTCCCAAGGCTTCTCTGGTATAGGTAATGGTTGATACAACCCTGTATTCTGCTTCACTCCTTTCACCATCTGACATACTCTACAACTCTGTACAAACCTCTTCACATCTTGCTGCAATTGTGGCCAATAATAATTTTCACCAACCAAAGAAAGGGTTTTATCACAACCAAAATGTCAAGCCAATCCTCCACTATGCTTCTCCTTGATGAGATTCTCCCTCATAGAATTTTGTATAATGCACAACTGACTCCCTCTGAATAGCATATCATCTTAGATGATAAAATCTAGCTATTTCATCCTGTCTAGAGTAACAGGTTCTGTACAAGCTTTCCAAGCTTCACCAAAATCAAGATCCTCTAGATACAAATTCTTGAGTTCCTTGAACCCAACCACCTCAATCTACATCTCTATCAGCAATAGTTGCCTTCTGCTAAGAGCATCTGCAACCCTGTTAGACTTTCCACTTTTGTGTTTCAAAACAAAAGTATAACTTTGCAAAAACTCAACCCATTTCAAATGCCTCTGATTCAACTTTCCTTGACTATTCAAATATTGCAAAGCTTGATGATCAGTATACAAAACAAACTCCTTAGGAAGTAAATAGTGCCTCCACTTCTTCAATGCCTGAACTATAGCATAAAATTTCTGATCATAAACAAAATATTTTCTCTTGGCATCATTTAACTTCTCACTGAAATAAGCAATAGGTTTACCTTCTTGGCTCATAACAGCTCCTATTGTAGTACCACTAGCATCAGAATCTACTTGAAACACCTTATTAAAATTTGGAAGTGCTAAAATAGGTTGTTCTGTAACTTTATGTTTCAACAATTGAAAACTCTTTTCTACCCCATTAGTCCACTTAAACTCTTTTCTATCCCCTCTCATTGTTTCAATCAAGGGTCCACAAATACTACTAAAATTTCTGATAAACTTTCTGTAAAAGCTAGCTAGACCATGAAAAGATCTTACCTCAGTAGTACTCATTGGAGTAGGCCATTCAAGGATAACCTGTACCTTCTATGGATCCATTTTTAGACCTTCTGGTGAAACTACAAATCCTAAATACACTAACTCTTTCTTCACAAAACTACACTTCTTCAAATTAATCAACAATTTCTCATCTCTCAACTTCTCAAATAGCATACGAATATGCATCATATGTTCCTCCAATGTCTTGTTAAAAATCAAAATATCATCTAGGTAAACAATAACAAACTTACCCAGAAATTCTTTCAAAACCTCGTTCATGAGCTGCATGAAAGTGCTCAGTGCATTGGTTAGCCCAAAAGGCATGACCAACCACTCATATAGTCCTTCCTTTTTCTTGAAGGTAGTCTTCCATTCATCTCCTGCTTTGATCTGAATCTAGTGATATCCACTCTTCAGATCTATCTTTGAGAAATACATAGCTCCACTCAAACAATCCATAATATCATGCATTCATGGCAATGGAAACCTATACTTGATTGTGATCTTGTTTATTGCTCTGGAATCTATACACATCCTCCACTCTCCATTCTTCTTTGGTGCTAATACCGCTGGTACAGCACAGGGACTCATTCATCAAATCTGTAACCTCTACAGGTACATCCTCTACTTCTTCTTTACCAACTTTTGGAATTAAAGCAAAACACACATGCTCATACATCATACCATCTAGGAATTTTCTTCCATCAACAAATGTTATTCTTGCATTACCACATACCTTTTGTTCAGTCTCCTTGAATGGATTTAGCTTATGTCGCACTCCATCCTTTGTCAGGGAATAGGTATTCACATGACCATCGTGTACAACACATCTGTCAAATTGCCACAGTCTACCCAACAACATATGGCATGCATCCATAGAGATGATATCACATAGCACCTCATCTTGGTACCCCCCAATCTTGAACTTTACCAGGCACTGTTCACTGACCATGACCTTGTGGTCATCCTGCACCCAGGCAATCCGATATGGATGTGGGTGTTTTTGTCTCTTGAGCTTCAACTTTGTCACCATCTCTTCTGACACCAAATTGTTAGTGCTTTCACTATCAATGATCACATCATAGCATTTACCCTCACACTTGCATCTAGTGTGAAACAGGCTCCTCCTTTGTTTAGGTTCATTCTCACCACTTAGCAAGACTCTTTTGTTAATTACCGTTTCTCCTCTTTTAGCATCTTTAAAATTTGATGATCTAGCATCTTCATCTACATGTGCAACTCTGGCCTGGCCTTCATTTCTCCTATCTATTCTACCTTGGCACTGAGGACATTCAAATCTCGTATGACCTTCTTCTCCATAGTGAAAACATGTTCCATGGAAGCCTCCTCTTCCAGATCCTTGTCCTCTTCCTCTTCCTCTCTGATCTCTATTAGTCTAATCCTGGAAACGATTGGGATTATTTCCTCTTTGATTCAGACTACTACTGGCCTCATCCTTCTTATTCAGATCTTCATTTCGGCCACCGTATGACCGTCCACCAGATCTTCCACCATGACCTCTTCCATTTTGTCTACTCTGAAACTTCTTGTTCAGCTTTTCCTCTACTTTTAGGGCAAACTGGTATGCCTCCTCAATACTATTCATATGAAACAAGATTCAACTCCTCCTAAATGCTTGGCCTTAACCAATTAAGGGATCATGCAACTTTCTCCTTATCAGCTTCTGCATGGCCTACTCTGATGAGGAGTCGATAGAACTCCTTTGTATACTCCTGAATAGATCTTCCTGCTTGCTTCAAACTTTGCATTTTCTTTAGTAGGTCAAGCTCATAATCAACAGGAATGAACTGTCACTTCAATTTATCCACCACCCGATCCCATCTTGTGATTTTATCTTTCCCTCTTCTATTTCGCTCTAATTGAATTTCTTGCCACCAGATCTTCGCATGACCTTTCAATCTGGCCTTCGTAAATTTGACCCTATTAGGATCCTCAACATCTTCATACTTAAAATATTCCTCACGTTCATTGATCCAGTCGATTAATTCTTTTGGGTTAAGATTTCCAGAAAATGTACGAACCTCAATCTTAGGTCTTTTCCCAATCTTGGAAATTGCCCGAAAAAGTCTTTCTTCCTCCTGGTTCATAATTTCAGCTTCTCCTTCTTGATATTCTTCTTCAGCTTCATCCTCACTTTCATCTCTAACATTAAGATTCATTCCTCTGTGAATCTCTTCTTGCAATGCTCACACTTGTCTCTATAGCTCTCTAACCTCAGGTGTCACAGCACTAGCTCTTCTGCCACGTTCTCTTCATAGAGGCATTTTCACGATGTGCACCGAAACCCTAACCACGGTCCTGGTGCAAACTACCTCATAGTCGGTGATCTATTTACACACTCAAGAACTCCTACTCTGATACCACTTGATGAAGGGGGGCTCCACTTAATACCACAAGCACATAACAGAAATAGAGAAACAAAAACAATAATATGCAAGAACAGAAAATTGGCTTCTTATTATCTCCAAAATGTGGAATTACAAACTTTTAGAATTACAATATGCAAAGCCACATGGGCATTCCCTTACAATATTCTATAGGACAAAGCCTCGAATCAATACCTAGATCTACTACCTAGAAGTGCCCTAGACAACACCATGGGCCTTCTTTATATAGGCAATTTCCACCGCCCGAGAAGGTTCTAGAAATTTATCCCTTAGGGCCGACCAAACTTAGAATTATTTTATTTTACAATTTATTACATCAAAGTCAGCTCAAAATGAGTTTTGAAACCTAAACAAAAATTTTGAAGAAAAAATATTTTCTGCCATTTCAGGTGACCCAACTTCCAAAGAGCATAAGTCATCACCCATTAACCCGATTGGCTATTATAACCCCATTCTGGAAATACCACAAAGTGCTCTACAGGCTTGACCCATGCAAAGCACCCATCACCCAAATTTTCAACCTCATGCAGGGCCTCTAAAGCCTTCAAAACTAAGTTCAAAGTTTCTGTACCCTGCTGCCAATACCGAAAATCTTCAATATCTTCAAAACTAGACCTGATCTAGCCATGAAACTTTGCTGGTAGGCTGATATGACTGAGATGAACCTCCATATGTAAAATTAGAAAATTCTGAGATTGTAAGACCAACTTACTAAAAATAGCAAGTTTCCATAAATAGCAACTCTGCACAAGATAGCCCATATTGAATACAAAAATAGAAATATTTTTGGGTGATGCAAGATTGCTCTTACACCCAAGATGATCCTGCATCAAAATTAAGGTGATTATCCAAGAGGAACTAGCCTAGAATCTAGAGGTCACATCTGAGTTAGCATAGGTCCCACACCTGGAGATGATTCCCATGTTATACTAGGTTATCAAGACTACAAGAGCTTGAGACAAGGGTGCAAACTTAGTGTATAACAATTTCTAGCACACCCAGTGGGACACCAAAAGAAGTTCATTGTTCAAAAGATTATGTTATCTCTGATATATAGATTGCATAATATAGACTTTTAGAAGTTTTTCTATCAAGTATATCTGGTGACTCCACTGATTTCAAAGATCTAGGCCAACCTTGTTTAAGGTTTATGAGAAAGATTGAGACTAGAAGCTCAAAGCCTACCAAATTTTTAGAGTTGCCCTTTTAAAAGAGGCTACAAAGGCAGGTTAACTCAAAGAACATGTCCTACAAGGAGAGTTTAGTCTACACCTCCTGATACTTTAGAAAGAAGATCTTTACCCTTTCATTCCAGAAGAAGAGGAAGATCTCTAACCAGAGATCTAGAAGAAGATTTAAATCAAGTAGTAAATACAACTCACATAGTTGTTAATCTTTAGATCACAACTCCTACAATGGCTAGAGAGTATTCTTTTGCACTGTTCAACTAGGGAAGTCCATTGACTTTTGTTGTGCATCATGATGTCCCCTTGGTGGCATTGAAGAGCTTACCTGATTTCACAGGTGAAGGACAGACAACAGCCTTTGAGCACATTAGAGATGTGACCACCATCTACAACATACACAACATAACTCAAGAAGATGTGGCCACCAAATTATTAGCAGCCTCTCTAAAAGGTAAGGCTCTTGAATGGTTTATAACTCTAACTATTGGTTCTATTAATTCATGGGATGGGTTAGGAGAAGCATTAAGTAAGAATTTTGAGGATAAATCAGACAACCTATCTTTGGTTGAGCAGTTGACAACCATAAAAAGAGACCCTCAAGAGCAAATGACATATTACAATAGTAGATTCCTCAAGACATGGAATAGAATTCTAGTCTCTGTGAGACCATCAACTAACCATGCTTTCCTATATTACTTGCAAAGTCTAAATGGTCAAATTTCTATCATGATCTAGTCTATGGGCAGTACTTCTTTACCCTAGGCTTTTGACATAGCTGTCAGAGCTGAAAATTGTCTGATTCAAGAAGGCATGATAGCTAGAAGGCCACCAATGCCCATTTTTCCTAGTCTTCAACCCATTGCACCTGCACAAGTACCCCCATTCACCCCTATTCCCACCATACTAGCACCCCAAGCTAGTACTAGCAGTCAAGAGCTAAGAGCAAGTTTCTCTCAAGAGCTGCAAGAAATAAAGAATAGCCAACAAAGAAGTCAGCAAGAAATGACAAATTTGTTGTAGACCTTGACTAAAGAGGTCACAAATCTAAAGAAACAAGGTCAAGGAATCAGACCACCATTTTAGCCACAAGGCCAAGGTCGTAGTCAACAATATCAGAATCAGGGACAACCTTAAGAACAAAATAGGCCACCATACCAAGGAGGTTATCAAGGACAAAGGAAATATTTCAATAAAAGACCATTCCAACCATACAACCCTGCACCTCTTAATTATGCAAACCCAGTTAGAGAAATTGTGCCTGGTCAAAATAATATGGCTATGGATAATGAATGGTGTTTTCCTTGTCATCAGCCTCACAATCAGGCTACATGCTCAAATGGGTGGATGAATAAAGCCTTAATGGTTTAGAATGTGTCCCATGCTTAATCAGAGGCCTCATCTAGTGGATCAGTCCCTCAACAAGAATCATAAGAGAATGAGACTACTCTCTTTAATTGGGAGTAGCCAGACTTCAATGGAATCAATGATGAAGTTGCTTTTGTTGCCTATACAAGATAAAAAAGAAGAGCTCAAGACATGGAGAGAGAAGATTCCAATGCCAAAGTCACTACATCTATAGAGCCATTGCAACAAGCTTCTTCCACCACACCTAAGAAGGTTCTTGTCATTACAAGCAAAGGATATCAAATTGTCAAGGAGATGGAACCTGTCATGGTGAAAGCACAACAAAAGGTACATGCTATAACACCTTTCAACATTGTTTACATCATGAAGAAGTTCAACATTACCATGTCTATGTGGGACTTCTTAGCTATTCTAGGGCAACATGAGATTTTGAAGAAAGCTATGACAGAGGTATCAACTCTTCAACCTACAAAAGAGACTGCAAAGCCAATGTTGGTCAACACTGATAAAAAACAAGAGGCTCCAAGTAGCAACTCCAAAGGTAATACCATGCAAGGTAGGAATTCAAAGCCTCCTCCCTTTTATGTATCTTTAATTATTAGAGATTCTTTAGTACATAATTGCATGGTAGATAGTGGAGCTAATAGCACTGTAATGCCCAAGAAAGTAGCTAACCAATTAGGACTCAAATATGAACCTTTCCAAAAATAGGTCACACAACTTGATGGATCCTTAGTCAATAATATAGGTGTGGCCAAGGATACCAGTCTAATCCTTCATGCTAGTCCTAATTTTTCCATCCTCCTTGATATATATATCATAGATCTCCCTGCATTATTTTCTATATGTCTTTCAAGGGAGTTCACAGCCAAGATAGGAGGCTGCTTATCTTCTGATCGGTCTCACATGCTTTTTCATACTGTTACCATAATTTTTATATCCATGGGCTCATTTTTTGTTTCCTGGCTTCTGCAATTATTTCAAGTCCCTGGTCTTGAGGTCAAAATATTCATAAAATGAGCCATTGTGTAGGGAACCTTTTAAAACCCTCAAAACCCTTTGGCCCATTATAATTCTTCATTACTTTTTTCAGCCACTAAAGGTTTACATTTCTTGTGTGTGCTAATTTCCTATTGGCCTAGTCACCAGTTCTCTATTTCTTTCCAGTGGTCCCCTTTTTATTCAGTGACTTAGCGAATATAGCAATTCTCATAATTGCTAAGTATTTCCCAGTCACCGTTTAACTTCTTGCGACCTAACAATGGTTAGCTTTTCTTTATTCACGTATTCATGTCTTAGTCCGGTGGTCACTTTAGTGGGGTCCCAATTAGAAGGATCCAATGGCTAGCATATCTTCACATAGGTTGGTGTTAGAGCTTGAGATCTTAAGAAGACTGTTAGATCTTCCATGTTTGCAGTGCTTCAGTGTGTCAGTAGGACCGATGTCACCTCATCTGATTTGGAAGCTTCTAATTGGTCCACATAGCGATGACTTGGATTCTATAGTGGGGCCGTGTTAGAATGTCTATATAGATGTCAGAAGGATGAAGATCGATGGTTGGCGTATCTTCATGAAGGGTTTTTTTTGACACATTAGATTATTCGCTAGCCTTCAATTTTGCCAAGTGTTCAAGATTTGTCAGTGGGTCCAGTGCTAGGTCAGGGTGATTTGTTGGCTTCTTATTGGTTGAAGTAAAGAGATGGATTGTGGGATCATGTTGCCAGGTGCACTGATGTGCTGATGAAGACTTCCAGATGGACCCACGTGTCAGTGGGGTCCCAGATTAATGAAGATCTATGGTGGGTGTATGATCTGAAGGTATATTTGGGGGATATAAGATCATGTGCCCACCATTAGATTGGAATCTTAGTTCAAGTGGGTCCATTGTCAAAGAGGCTTGCCGAGGTGTTGCTAATAGAGCGATCAAAGTGAATAAAAGATTGACACATGGAGATGGGTCTAGGTTTGATAAAGGATTTGGCAGTCCTGATAAATTTCTACATGTTCGCTCATTCACAGAATGGTTTAGCGGTGCTCCAAATGACTTAGTGATTCAGTGAACACTTTGTTCACTTAATCTCTAAATAAATTGGTGGAGGTAGGAAGGATTTTGCCAATAAGAGAGGTCTTTAGTCGTGTAGACACTAAATGACTTGAAAGAAAAGAAAGTCAAAGCGGGTTCAAGCTGGTAAATATGCTGACATGTTGCATTTTGATTGGCCCAAACATGTTGATATGGAATTTAACTTTTCTAAGGGGCTCGTGATTGTTGTAAAGTTAATCTGAGCCGTTTGACTACCAGGAGATAAAAGAGATCGATGGTCATGTTTTAAAATGACCAACTAGCCATTTTATTTCAAATTTAAAATATCTCTGCAGAGGGTGTTTTGCCAGTTTTTTGATTCAATGGGATACAATAGTCAGGTAGCTTAGAATAAATTCTTCAAGGACATTTGCAGTTGAGGGAATGATGATAGACAATCTAATCATCGGTGCCATGGATTTTACAAGGGAATGTGTCCTGAGGAAGCATTTAATAGTTTGGCACCACCTTTGTAGGGTTATCATTTTGAAATATCTATAAGATCAAATTTTTGAGGCATTCATGACTTGGTGGAATTGCAAGTGGGTAGATGGATCGAGGTTGTCATGTCTATAGGAGAGCTTAGTACAGGATCAATACGTAAAAGAAATGACATGATCTGTTTGCCAGATATTTTTAGGAAAGTTGATATTTTGTGTACCTTTAGGTTTGTTTAATGCATTGTAAAAATTTGTAACCCTATTTAGGTTAATTTTTGACTCCTGCCTGCATGCAGTTGAGGAGGTATATATTGTTTTTGTAGAGCCTTAGTGCTCAAAGGTTCATTTTTTAAAGGAGAGAAGCCCACTTTTGCAAGGAAGTCATCTTTTCTTAAAAATCTATTTGTGGTATTTTTTCTACCCTCTGATCTTCTACTCTTTATTTTCTCCCATTGATGATTAAGGCATTCTTGAGGTACTCGTGATATTTTTTCTATCTCTATCTTCACTATCTTGATTATCTCTTATTAGATTAAAGTTTATGAATGCTATTAATGGAAATTGGGGTTCCTTGTGTCTCTCACTTTTTGTGACTTTGTGTGTTACTATGTCTGATTTGATTTAGATGTTTTGTGGGTATAATACAACCCCTAGCAATCTTGTCTCATTCCTACACCTAGTTGCAAAAGAGGATGTTTGTTTGCAGGTCATAGGTTCAGTCTTTTGTTCAAGCCCTCCTATGAAACACTTGTGCAAGCCTATCTAGTGAGTTGTGACTTATTAGACCTGATTCCTCCATTGGTTTCATTCCTCTATACTGAGATCCAAACCCTAATTTTGGTGCATCACCTAGTAGGTAGTTTGCTTTTCTATCATTTCCCTTCCAAGAATTCCTTCTATCCCTTTCCGTCAAAAAGTTTTACTTTCATGTGTAGAAGAAAATTAAGGTGATTATCCAAGAGGAACCAACCTAGAACCTAGAGGTCTCATCTCAGTTAGAAAAGGTCCCACAACCTAGAGATGATTCCCATGTTATACTGAGTTATCAAGACTACGAGAACTTGAGCTAAGGGTGAAAACTCAGTGTATAACATTTCTGGCACCCCTGGTGGGACCAGAAGTTATTCAAATTCAAAGATATGCTATCTCTGATATGCAGATTACATAGTGCAAGCTTTTAGAAGTCATTCTATCAAGTATATCTGGTGACTCCACTTTTCAAAGATCAGAGGCTACCTTGTTTAAAGTTTTATGAGAAATATTGAGACTAGAAACTCAAAGCCTACCCAATTTTTAGAGTTTCCCTCAAGAAGAAGTCATAAAGGTAGAACAACTCAAAGAATATCCCTTGGAAGGAGAGTTTGATCTACACCTCCTAAAACCTTAGAAAGGAGACCTCCTTTTCAGTCTAGAAGCGGAGGTAGATCTCTAACCAGAGATCTAGAGGAAGATTCCAATCAAGCAGCAAATACAGCTCACATAGTTGTCAACCTTCAGATCCCAATTCCTACAATGGCTAGATCATTTGCTTTTCCACCATTCAATCAGGGTAGCCCACTAAATTTTTCTCAACATCATGATGTGGCCTTGGTGGCACTTAAGAGTATATCTAATTTTACTGGTGAAGGGTAAACAACTACTTTTGAGCACATAAGAGATGTGACCACCATATGTAGCATACACAACATTACTCAAGAAGATGTGGCCACAAAGTTATTAGCAGCCTCTTTAAAAGGTAAGGCTCTAGAATGGTTTAGAACTTTAAATATTGGTTCTATTACTTCTTGGGATGAGTTAGGGGATGCATTAAGTAAACATTTTGAGGATAAATTAGATAATTTGTCTCTAGTTGAGCATCTAACAACTATTAAGAGAGGCCCTCAAGAACAAATGATAGATTACAATAGTAGATTCCTTAAAACATGGAATAGGATTCTAGTATTAGTAAGACCATTAGCTGACCATGCCTTCCTTTATTATTTACAAAGTTTGAATGGTCAAATCTCTATCATGATCCAGTCTATGGGTGGTACTTCTCTGCCCCAAGCTTTTGACATAGCTATCAAGGCTGAAAATTATTTAATCCAAGCAGGCATGATTGCTAAAAGGCCTCCAATGCCCATTTTTCCTAGCCTTCAACCCATTGCACCTACCCAAGTCCCCCCATTTACCCCTATTCCCACCATATTGGCACCCCAAGCTAGTACTAGTGGCCAAGAGTTAACAACAAGTTTCTCTCAAGAGTTACAAGAGATAAAGAATAGCCAACAAAGTAGTTAGCAAGAAATGACTAACTTGTTGCAAACCTTGACTAAAGAGGTCACAAATCTAAAGAAGCAAGGTCAAGGAATCAGACCACCATTTCAGTCATAAGGCGAAGGTCCTAATCAGCAATATCAAAATCAAGGACAGCCTTATCAACAAAATAGGCCACCGTACCAAGGAGGCTATCAAGGACAAAGACAAAGTTTTAATCAGAGACCATTCCAACCATATAACCCTGCACCTCTAAATTCTGCAAATCTAGTGAGTGATGTGGTTCCTAGCCAAAACAATTTGGCAATGGAGAATGAATGGTGTTTTCCTTGTAATCAGCCTCATAATCAGTCTACATGTTCAAATGGATGGATGAACCAAGCTCTAATGGTTCAAAATGCCTCACAAGCTCAATCAGAGGTTTCATCCAGTGGGTCAGTTGTTGGAAATATTCAGGAATTAACTGAGTTACTGAGAGGGGAGGGGTGAATCAGTAACTCCAAATTTTCTTTCAATTATAGATGTATTAACATGTAATTTACTTTAACCTTTGCATATGAAACTTAAGAGCATTCACAATGATGACACATAGATTTGGTTACCCAGAAACTTTCCAAAAAGAAAGTAAAACTGGGGTGGGGATGAAACCCACAAAGCTTTAATACTGCAGAATAAAGTTGGCCAGTTAAGGCTTACAATTTGATCACTTCTGATGATCTACCCTGTTAGGAGCAATAAGGATTGCTAAATCCACCCTGTTAAAGGATTTACAAACATACAATGAAGTATGCACTCGGTAAAGAGATTTTACAAAAGACTGTTAAGTCTACCCGGTTAAAGGATTTAGTACTGATTCACCTGTTAGGATGAAACAGTAGATCTCTTGCTTTGCAACTGGATTGCTAATTGAGATTCGCTGATGTACTGATCACCTTCTGCGAGAATTTGTCTTTGCTGTTCCTTATACTGCTGAAGCCCTTTGTAATTCGCTTATCTCTGCCTTTCTTTCTTTTTCACATATATGTTTCTTACATTCTTCTTGACATTTTTACAACATTTTTTATATACAAGTCTTAAATAATTAATTACAATTACAATTACAAAGTCGGCTTGACAAATAAACATAAGTGCTACTAAGTCGGCCCAAGTATGGTTACACGGTTCCTGCAAACTAACTCGGTGAATTTCTGATACTCGGCGTCCACTGCATTACTCGGCATCGTCATGCACTCGGTAGAAGTAAAGGCACGGTTCATACTGATCACTCGGTAGGTTTTGAACTCGGTAAATACTCGTGACTCGGTAGACATGATGTTACTCGGTTTACACTGTCCTGCTTGATTTGTACTAACTTGCTCGGTTTGCACTGTCTGCTCGGTTTGCACTGTCTGCTCGGTTTGCACTGTCTGCTCAGTTTGCACTGTCTGCTCGGTTTGCACTGTCTACTCAGTTGGCACTCATAATGCAAATAAGTGTTGTCACTAGTGGTAATTCTGTTTAATGCCAACAATCTCCCCCTTTGGCATTAGTGACAAAAAACACTTATTGGCCAAAACTTATATATATGAATCATGCTGTGTTTTATTTTGATTTTTCAAAATTTGTCTTTGTTATAGGGCTTTATACATTGTCTCCCCCTTTCAATGTGCTAACTGTTTCTATACAAATCTTCTTCTATACATATATCTCCCTCTATACATATCTCCCCCTTTTTGACGATAATGCCAAAGGTGTATATACAAGTTATTTACTAAGAGAATCCAAAATTTGATAGAAAATCAGAATGTACCTTCATTATTAGTGCCAGGGTTCTGTCCCAACTTTCTTGCAGAATCTTGCATGTTTGGATTGCAATTTGGACTTCTGTAGAGAGTTCAATCATGTGATCTACTATAGAGAACTGATTGTCATGAATCAATGTTTTGGAATATTCAATGTGCTTATACATTGTATTCATGATGGGAAGGATCATGTGTTGGATGTCTAGCAGTGTGGACCGGATCCTTGTGTCTTCTTTCAGTAGATCTGACTGCATATTTGATAGGTGTGAGATTTTCATGTGATGAGCAGAGCTTGAACTTGGTTCAAGTTGCAGCTTCTGTATGCTAATCTTCATATCCTCATCCATTTTATTCATTTTATACTTAACATCCTTTGTGAACTCGGCAATATTGCACAATCTGGCCAAAAGAGAGGTAGCATTCGAATAGATAGATTCAATGTTTGACAAAACTGAAGACAATTCTACTTGGCTAATAGCTATGTGCTGAGCAATGTGCTCAAGCACTTTATTGTTGAATCTCTTCTCAGCTCTTTCAACTAACTTTTCTATCCCAGATGAATCCTCATTATATTTGTTAACTGCTTCTGCTAATTGTAGTAAAACATGTTGGGAGGAGTCTACTTTAATACCTAATGCATCAGACAAAATGTCCTTAGCATCCTTGATGATTTGATATTCCTTGTCTCTCTCCTCTTTAAGCTTCTTTTGTTTTGCTTTCCTTTGGAGGATCTCACCTATATTTTGCATTTGGTCCGCTAATAGATTTTCAAAATCTAATGTTGGAATCTCTATCTCTTCATCTAGGTCTATATCCTCTACTATATTCTTACCCAAAAATTTTATACTCGGTAGAGCCTTAGGCTTATCTGTACTTAATGCTTTAGTAGTAGTGACAATAGATATAGTAGGGCTGGCTATAGAGACTGGCACACTGTCTACTGGAGAGCTTAAAATATTTACACTTGTAGATTCAAAAACTGGAAAACTTACTACTGGAAAACTTGATGAAATGGGAGACTGCAACTCAGTAGAAGAAATGGTAGTTGCTTTTGTTGTTGCTATAGATGATTGGACAAATGTTGAAGTTGTCACAACCATGCTTGAAGGTGTCTCCGGGCTAGATGTAGAAACTTTTACTGGAGAGGTAGGAAGGGATGCAATGACTTCTACTGCTATCCTCACAGTATCATCTACCTCAGTGGCTTCTTCTTGTTCATCACTATCATCTTCAATGTCTTTTATTATGACTGTTTCAATACTCAGTTGGTGAAGGTGGTATATGTTCTTCCATGTAGCATTTGCAGCCTTCACAACCGATTCAATATTGTTGATCAGAATCAAACAAGTATTGAACTTTAATGTCATCTTGCTTTCATTTTCTTTTAATGCCTTCTTTACTTCATTATTTTTCAAGCTCGGCATTAACTGTCTCAGGGTTTGATCAAATATGTCTATCACAGTTTGCTTTGCATTGCTCCATCTCATTTTTATTGGATTTAATAGAACTTGTGGAACCTGTGGTGCTATTTCTTCAGGACAGTATTTCCACTGTCCCATCTTTTCAATAACAGCATCTTCTATTTCCTTCTGTTCTGTTTCCAATCTGGTTTCATATTTAAAAGATTTTATGTTACTTACTCCAGATCCTGATCCGTCTCTAAAGAGTTTGATCTTTTCTTGAAAGTTTAGAGGAGGCCTTTTGAATACTATGTCTTTAGCTGCCTTGTTTGCCTTGCCTCTTGCATTTCTCTTTGTAAATATAACAGTGGGAGGCTTAGGTGCCTTAGTGATGAATACCTTTCCTTTCTTCTTTGTAGGTTCTGGTTCCTCTATTTTCTCATCCTTTTCCTCTTCTTCTTCATCTTTTTCTTCTTTGTCCTCAGTTATCATTTGCATTTTGGCTATCCTCTTCTTTCCTTTGTTTACCACCTGTGGAAGCTTTATGCTTAGTTCAATTCTTACCTTAGCTTCATCATATGTTCCAAAATATGGAGCTTTGGGATTGACAGGCTGATTAAGAAGAGCTTCGATGATATTCTTGGTTTCATCAATATTTACCTCATAAGGAAGAGGTTTTACATATACAGTCCTCAATTTAGCTGCTTGAATATATACATTATCACAATCCACCATAAAAAAAATGTCATCCTTGTAATCTTCGACCAACTTCTGTGGAATCCAGAATCTGTCATTCATTTTCTCTTTGAAAGACTCAAAATAATTATCCATGATGCTTTCAAAATTTTCACCCATTTTTGAGATGTATTCATTTATTTCATAAAGGGCTGGCACATCTTTTCTCCATACAACTTTTCCTTTAGAAGGGAAGAATTTTTGAACATAGAAGAATAAACAGACCAATAAGGATCCAAACTTACATGGATTTTTTTTGGAAGTTTGAATGCTTTCCATGTTTTTGTTAAACTGCTTTAACAATAAGTCTACTAGGTCAAATGTTAAGTTATTCTTGACCACTTTGTATGCTAGGTCAATAGCTTCATAGGAGACACTATTTTGTCGACTAGAACTGTAAATCTTATGGGCAATAATGTGTGTACCAAACTTCAGTTCAGCATCGGTAATGCTGCTAACTTTCATGCCTCTACCGTCCCACTCGGCTAGGGTTTTCTTCTCTAGTTCCATCCGACCTAGGGTTTTGGTAGTTTTTGCTTTGTTCAACATGGGAAGACCGGTGATTTGATGAATCATCTTCTTTGTGATCTCTATGGGTTGCTCAAGCCAAATCTTGCCATCATGTACACGGCTGAGAATGTATCTAACCCATTTATCTCAAAAGTTTCGAGGTAGATGTGCAATGTGAACTAAACCTTTATCTTCCAGATGTTTGTGCTTGGGTTTCAGAATACCATCCACACACAGTTCTTCATGCACAGTATCTAATTCTAGGTTCCCTATTTCATGAATTGAATAGTTGAAATGATTGCGGATATCGTTAATAAGTAGTACCTTAGGAGGAATCTGAGATTGAGCTCCATTCAGATCTAGGGCTGCTGCAATTGCAGGCACGATCTTGAAATCTGGTGCTTTCCATTCCCCTTGGACTAACATATCAGATCCTTTCTTCACTGAAGTGCTGGATGATGCCATGGTAGCTCACAGAAAATTCCTTTCGTAAAAGTGTTGAATCATTGGGTTGCTCTTGAAATTTTCTGCTCTCAAAGTGCTAAAGGTTCGCAGTGAAGAATGAGTTTGATTACTTGCTTTTTGTTTATAACTCTGTCATTAATGCTCAGTTCAAATTAGGGTATGAATTCCGACAGAATGTCACCCACTAAGAATTAATTGCTCGATAAAGACTTCACAACTTGGTGAACGTGAGAATTCATATTGCTCCGACCTCGCTCAGTAAAGATGGGTACCGACCTTGCTCGGTGAAGACTGATACCGACCTCCCTGTGATCTTACTGCATCTTGTATGCTGATTTAGATCTTTCTTTTAATTCGGTTCTGGAACTGCTTGAGATTGGTCTATGAGAATACAGTTCCAGTGCTTTCTTGGAAATTTAGTTTGAGTCGGTAGAGCCATCCATTCCATTACTTGGACTGGATTGCTCGGTAGATTTAGGGATCCATTTTTGTCTCACCTATTTCCTGACCTTAGTTGGTTCATTCTTCTTTCAATCTTCAACTTCACTAGCATTCATGCAGTTTCTGGCTATGTGACCAAGTTTAGTGCATTTGAAGCATCTTACAGTAGTATCTCTTTTCCTTAGATGATGTTTTATGCAATTCATGCCAATGTGTCCATATTCTCCATAGTAATGACATCTACACCAGGTGTTGTAGTCCCATCAAAACATTTCTTTCATAATTTGTTCTGCTGGATTGAATATTTTGGATCTGCACTCGGATGCCTTGTGACCTTGTTTGTTGCATTTGTGACAATTACCTCTTAATCTTGGTTTTTCCCTGCATTCATTTGCTTTGTGACCAGGTTGATTGTAGCTGTAACATTTTCCATTGAATTCTACTTTTTCATTCTTCCAACATTTATTTGAAGTATGTCCTATTTTACCACAGTGATTACAAGTAGGTTTTTGATTTCTTTGAGTACCTTGCTTAGAGGATTCGCCTTCTCCTTTATATCCAAGTCCTGCTTTTCCTTTTTGCCTATGAAGATTTCGCTCATACAGCTGATTCAAGTCTTCTTGACTTTTCAGCATTCCTTCATTGATTTGTTTTTCAGCGTTTAGGTCATCCACCAATCTTAGATTGATTTCCTTTTCAGATCTTAGTTCTTCTCTTGTGCTTTCTATTTCTGATCTTAGATTTAGAATTTCCTCATTTGTATGAGAGATCTGATCAATTAGGTTTTCTAGCTGAAGGGTTTTATTTTGGACTTCAATGTTCCTTCCATCTAATTCATCTTTCAACTTGTTTCTTTGTTCCAAGATCTCACAGAATCTTGTAGAGTGTAGCTCTTGTTCTCTTTTTAATTTTCTCACTTCTTCCTGCAGAGACCCATTCTTTTCTAGGAGTTCTTTGATAGCATTGTTTGCTTCATCTGAGTTATTTGAGGGAAAAAGATCTTCAATCTTTTCTTCAATGTAATTCTGATCATTCATCTGATTTGCAAGTTCCTTTCTTCTTCTTAGGGATTGGGAAAGATGTTCTTTTGCTTCTTTGAGTTTAGCTATGGCCATTTTCAGATCTAGCTTTTCATTTTCAATCACCTTGTTCAGTTTGAATACCTCCATTGTCCTGGATCTTTGCTCAAGCTAGTTAAGCTTTGTCTTGAGAACCAATGCTGCTCTGATACCAATTGTTGGAAATATTCAGAAATTAACTGAGTTACTGAGAGGGGAGGGGTGAATCAGTAACTCCAAATTTTCTTTCAATTACAGATGTATTAACATGTAATTTACTTTAACCTTTGCATATGAAACTTAAGAGCATTCACAATGATGACACATAGATTTGGTTACCCAGAAACCTTCCAAAAAGAAAGTAAAACTGGGGTGGGGATGAAACCCACAAAGCTTTAATACTGCAGAATAAGGTTGGCCGGTTAAGGCTTACAATTTGATCACTTCTGATGATCTACCCTATTAGGAGCAATAAGGATTGCTAAATCCACCCTATTAAAGGATTTACAAACATACAATGAAGTATGCACTCGGTAAAGAGATTTTACAAAAGACTGTTAAGTCTACCCGGTTAAAGGATTTAGTACTGATTCACCTGTTAGGATGAAACAATAGATCTCTTGCTTTGCAACTGGATTGCTAATTGAGATTCACTGATGTACTGATCACCTTCTGTGATGAATTTGTCTTTGCTATTCCTTATACTGCTGAAGCCCTTTGTAATTCGCTTATCTCTGCCTTTCTTTCTTTTTCACATATATGTTTCTTACATTCTTCTTGACATTTTTACAACATTGTTTATATACAAGTCTTAAACAATTAATTACAATTACAATTACAAAGTCAGCTTGACAAATAAACATAAGTGCTAATAAGTCGGCCCAAGTATGGTTACACGGTTCCTGCAAACTAACTCGGTGACTTTCTGATACTCGGCGTCCACTACATTACTCGGCATCATCATGCACTCGGTAGAAGTGAAGGCACAGTTCATACTGATTACTCGGTAGGTTTTGAACTCGGTAAATATTGGTGACTTGGTAGACATGATGTTACTCAGTTTACACTGTCTTGCTCGGTTTGTACTAACTTGCTCGGTTTGCACTGTCTGCTCGGTTTGCACTGTCTGCTCGGTTTACACTGTCTGCTCGGTTTGCACTGTCTGCTCGGTTTGCACTGTCTACTCAGTTTGCACTGTCTGCTCGGTTTGCACTGTCTGCTCGGTTTGCACTGTCTGCTCGGTTTGCACTCAGAATGCAAATAAGTGTTGTCACTAGTGGGAATTCTATTTAATGCCAACAATCTCCCCCTTTGGCATTAGTGAAAAAAAACACTTATTGGCCAAAACTTATATATATGAATCATGCTGAGTTTTATTTTGATTTTTCAAAAATTGTCTTTGTTATAGGGCTTTATACATTGTCTCCCCCTTTCAATGTGCTAACTGTTTCTATACAAATCTTCTTCTATACATATATCTCCCTCTATACATATCTCCCCCTTTTTGACGATAATGCCAAAGGTGTATATACAAGTTATTTACTAAGAGAATCCAAAATTTGATAGAAAATCAGAATGTACCTTCATTATTAGTGCCAGGGTTCTGTCCCAACTTTCTTGCAGAATCTTGCATGTTTGGATTGCAATTTGGACTTCTGCAGAGAGTTCAATCATGTGATCTGCTATAGAGAACTGATTGTCATGAATCAATGTTTTGGAATGTTCAATGTGCTTATACATTGTATTCATGATGGGAAGGATCATGTGTTGGATGTCTAGCAGTGTGGACCGGATCCTTGTGTCTTCTTTCAGTAGATCTGACTGCATATTTGATAGGTGTGAGATTTTCATGTGATGAGCAGAGCTTGAACTTGGTTCAAGTTGCAGCTTCTGTATGCTAATCTTCATATCCTCATCCATTTTATTCATTTTATCCTTAACATCCTTTGTGAACTCAGCAATATTGCACAATCTGGCCAAAAGAGAGGTAGCATTCGAATAGATAGATTCAATGTTTGACAAAACTGAAGACAATTCTACTTGGTTAATAGCTATGTGCTGAGCAATGTGCTCAAGCACTTTATTGTTGAATCTCTTCTCGGCTCTTTCAACTAACTTTTCTGTCCCAGATGAATCCTCATTGTATTTGTTAACTGCTTCTGCTAATTGTAGTAAAACATGTTGGGAGGAGTCTACTTTAATACCTAATGCATCAAAAAAAATGTCCTTAGCATCCTTGATGATTTGATATTCCTTGTCTCTCTCCTCTTTAAGCTTCTTTTGTTTTGCTTTCCTTTGGAGGATCCCACCTATATTTTGCATTTGGTCCGCTGATAGATTTTCAAAATCTAATGTTGGAATCTCTATCTCTTCATCTAGGTCTATATCCTCTACTATATTCTTACCCAAAAATTTTATACTTGGTAGAGCCTTAGGCTTATCTGTACTTAATGCTTTAGTAGTAGTGACAATAGATATAGTAGGGCTAGCTATAGAGACTGGCACACTGTCTACTAGAGAGCTTAAAATATTTACACTTGTAGATTCAAAAACTTGAAAACTTACTGCTAGAAAACTTGATGAAATGGGAGACTGCAACTCTGTAGAAGAAATGGTAGTTGCTTCTGTTGTTGCTATAGATGATTGGACAAATGTTGAAGTTGTCACAACCATGCTTGAAGGTGTCTCCGGGCTGGATGTAGAAACTTTTATTGGAGAGGTAGGAAGGGATGCAATGACTTCTGCTGCTATCCTCACAGTATCATCTACCTCAGTGGCTTCTTCTTGTTCATCACTGTCATCTTCAATGTCTTTTATTATGACTATTTCAATACTCGGTTGGTGAAGGTGGTATATGTTCTTCCATGTAGCATTTGCAGCCTTCAACATTTTTAGATTGCTAAAAGGCCTCCAATGCCCATTTTTCCTAGCCTTCAACCCATTGCACCTACCCAAGTCCCCCCATTTACCCCTATTCCCACCATATTGGCACCCCAAGCTAGTACTAGTGGCCAAGAGTTAACAACAAGTTTCTCTCAAGAGTTACAAGAGATAAAGTATAGCCAACAAAGTAGTTAGCAAGAAATGACTAACTTGTTGTAAACCTTGACTAAAGAGGTCACAAATCTAAAGAAGCAAGGTCAAGGAATCAGACCACCATTTCAGTCATAAGGCGAAGGTCCTAATCAGCAATATCAAAATCAAGGATAGCCTTATCAACAAAATAGGCCACCGTACCAAGGAGGCTATCAAGGACAA
The DNA here is from genome assembly GCA_027943335.1 of Chamaecyparis obtusa. NCBI lineage: Eukaryota > Viridiplantae > Streptophyta > Pinopsida > Cupressales > Cupressaceae > Chamaecyparis > Chamaecyparis obtusa. The sequence continues at coordinate 179,758 of BSBK01011272.1, read as the reverse complement.
AGACAAATTTTTAATCAGAGGCCATTCCAACCATATAACCCTGCACCTCTAAATTCTGCAAATCTAGTGAGTGATGTGGTTCCTAGCCAAAACAATTTGGCAATGGAGAATGAATGGTGTTTTCCTTGTAATCAGCCTCATAATTAGTCTACATGTTCAAATGGATGGATGAACCAAGCTCTAATGGTTCAAAATGCCTCACAAGCTCAATCAGAGGTTTCATCTAGTGGGTCAGTGCCTCAAGAAGAATCACAAAAGAGTGAGATTGCCCTTTTCAATTGGGAGAAACTAGACTTCAATGGAGTCAATGATGAGGTTTCTTTTGTTGCCTATACAAGAGAAAAAAGAAGAGCTTAGGACATGGAGAGAGAAGATTCTAATGCCAAGGCTACTACATCTATAGAGCCACTGCAAAAAAATAATCCCATCACACCTAAGGAGACTCCTGCCATTGCAAGCAAAGAAGGCCAACATTCCAAAAAGGTGGAGCCCATCATGCCAAAGATACAACAAAGAGTACACACTGTGACAACATTCAAAATTGTAGATAACATGAAGAAGGTGAATGTCACCATGTCCATGTGGGACTCTTTGGCTCTTCCAGGATAACCTGAGATTTTAAAGAAGACTATGTCAGAGGTGCTAGTTCCTTAGCCTACCAAAGAAACTACAAAGCTAGTGTTAGTTAACACTGATCAAGCAAAGGAAGCTACAAGTAGTGACTTCAAAGTCAATGCCATGCAAGGTAGGATTCCAAAGCCTCCCCCTTTTTATGTATCTTTAATTATTGGAGAATCTTTAGTGCATTATTGCATGGTAGATAGTGGAGCTACTAGCACTGTAATGCCCAAAAAAGTGGCTAACCAATTAGGACTAAAATATGTACCCTTCCAAAAGAAGGTGACTCAACTTGATGGATCCTTAGTCAGTACTATTGGTGTGGCTAAGGATACCAGTCTAATCTTTCATGCTAGTCCTAATTTTTCCATCCTCCTTGATATATATATCATAGATCTCTCAGCATTATTTGCTATATGTTTGTCAAGGGAGTTCACAGCCAAGATAGGAGGCTATTTATCTTTTGACTGATCTCACATGTTATTTCACACAAGTTATGGGATCAAAGTCACCATTAAGTTAGAACCATTAGCAACACACCATATAGAACCATATGTGTCCAATGCCATCAATGTGAACTGCCCTATATTTGATAGCGGTGACTTCCAAGCCATTAGTGAAGCAAGAACAAAGATAGAAAGTATCCCTGATATTTTTCTAAATGAAAGAGCTTCAGAGGCCCAAGAAAGTCTTTTTTGGGATTTTGATTTGGGAAGTTATTTGATACAAGAAAGTAATGCTATAGAGCCAAGCCTTCTCAAAGAGGATATTGATTTAGAAAATTAGAGCAATCAGGTTTGGGAACTATTTTTTGATGGAGTTAGAAGTAGACATGTTTCTGGTGTTGGTGCTATGCTAGTTTCCCCAAGAGGAGAAAGGTACTATACTACCTTTGGATTTAGTTTCAGCTACACTAGAATATTGTAGAATATGAAAGTCTAGTCAATGAGCTAGAATGGGCTAGAAAAAGAGGGCTTAAGGCCTTGAAAGTTTATGGTGACAGTGAGCTTGTTGTCAGCCAAGTGAGGGGGATAAGTGCAACAAAGAATGATACCATGAAAGAATACAAACATAGAGTTTGGGATGCAATTCAAGATCTCCATGCTTTCAACATTGTTGCCATCCCTAGAAAATTAAATCAAAATGCAGATAGATTAGCTGCTACTGGATCTCAGTTTGACATCCCCAATAGCATTTCAAAAGAAGTAGACCAACATCATATCAAAGTGGTTGTCAGACCTTCTATTCCTGATAATGATGTTAATTGGAAAGTGTTTGACAATGATGAACAAATTTTATAGTTCTTGTTTGAAGAAGATGTTTTCTTAGAGCATAATCAGGATAGGCTATCTCAAAACTATGGTGACCAGAAAATACAACTTAATTCAAACAAGATGCCTAGAGATCTTGTCACTTTAGAAGCTATCTTCAACAAGGATGATGAAGTCAAAAAAAACAAAGCTATCTTGGTAGTCCAAGAAGAACATTGTGTTGAACTAGAATTGGAACTAGGTAAAAGCCTACAATTTGGAAAGGTGAACACTGAATTGGAAAAGCAAGATTATAATCAATTATTCAAAGAATTTAGTGATGTATTTTCATGGAAATATGAAGACCTCAAAGGTTTTGACCCAACCCTTGCTTGGCACACTATTGAATTGGAACCTAATGTTAAACTAGTAAGGCAAAAGCAAAGGCCTATTAATCCTAAGCTTGAGCCACTTATGCATAAAGTACTCAAATTAATAGAGAGTGGTATCATCTACCCCATCAAGCATACTAGTTGGGTTTCCAACCTTTTTCTAGTCAGGAAGAAGAATGGGGAGCTGAGGTTATGTGTTGACTTCAGGGATTTGAATAGAGCTTCATTGAAAGACTGCCATCCATTACCCTCAATGGAACAAATCTTACAATGTGTCTCTAGATTTGAGATATTTTCATTGTTGGATTGCTATTTAGGGTACAATCAGATCTTGGTAAATGAAGAGGATCAATATAATACTGCATTCACAACCAACTAGGGAACCATGGCTTATCAAAAGATGCCCTTTGGTTTGTCAAATGTAGGTGCTACATTTCAAAAGGCAATGGATATGGCTTTTAAAAGCCTCATGTACAAATTTGTGCTGGTCTACCTAGATGACGTAACTATCTATTCAAAATATGTAGTAGACCACATCAAACATTTGAGAAAGATTTTTGAAAGGTGTAGAGAATTTGGGATATCTCTTAATCCCAAGAAATGTGTATTTGTAGTTCATGAGGGAAAACTGTTAGGATATATAGTGTCCAAGAAAGGAATCACAGTGGATCCAAAAAGAATTGCAGCTATCCTAGATCTACCCTTGCCACCTCATAAGAAAAGTCTTCAATCTTTCATAGGAAAGATAAATTTTGTTAGGAGATTCTTGCCTAACATTGCAGAGTTACTTAAGCCTTTAACAACCATGTTAAAGAAGAGTTCAGCTTTTAGTTGGACTAAAGAAGGGAAAGCCAATTTCCAAGCTATTAAAAAGGCCCTAACAGAAGCCCCTGCTCTCCTAAACCCAAATTTTAGTAAGGATTTTATCTTTATTCTTATGGAGTTCATGGTGCCATATCTGCAATGTTGACCCAAGAAAATTTAGAAGGATTGGAGTAGCCTATTGCTTTCTTTAGCAAAGGTTTAGAGGAGTATGAACATAGATACTCTTTTGTAGAGAAACATGTGCTTGCTGTGGTGAAGAGCCTTAAAAAGTTCAGACATTTGTTGACCCATAGCAAGGTACACTTAAAAGTTACTCATCCAAGTGTCAAAGAATTTTTGCTTTACAAAGACCTAAGTGAAATTAGAGCTGGTTGGATCACCAAGGTGATGGAGTATTACATAGATATTCAAACCACCAAGCTGGTCAGAGGTGGAGGTCTTTGTGAACATTTGGTAGGGGGTGAAGGTTGAAAGAAATTAGAGAAAATAGATGCATCTTTGGTGGTGCTTTCTGCTGAGGAGCAAGACAAAGCAACAAGTTGGTTGCCTAACATGGTTCATTATTTGAAAATAGGACAATGCCCTATAGATTTAGATTCAGCAAAAAGAAGGTATTATATATTGCAATCAGTTCCTTTTTTGCTAGTAAATGCTATTCTTTTTAGGAAGGATCACAATGGTGTCCTCCTAAGATGTATTGATTCAGAAAAGATAAGCAATGTCCTATTTGAGTTTCATGACGGACCTGCTGGTGGTCATTTTTCTCCTAGGACTACTACTTACAAGATCATGAGGGTTGGATACGATTGGCCATCTATCTTTAAGGATAGCCATGATTATGTTAGAAGATGCATCAAATGTGCTATGTTTACAGGAAAAGAGAAATTTGCAGTTTTGCCCTTGCAACTGATCAGAACAGAGCAACCCTTCATGAAGTGGGGTATTGATTTCATTGGGATGATCAATCCTCCATCTAGTGTAGGTCATAAATGGATCATCACTACAAAATATTATTTCACTAGATGGATAGAGCCAATTGCCTTAAAGAATCAAATGAGAGTGTTGTATTAAGCTTTTATGATGACTTAATTCATAGGTTTGGCACTATTGATTCCATCATTTCAAATAATGCCTTGGCATTCATAGGTCTTAAAGTCTTAGAGTGGGTAGTCAAGTATGGCATTTATCTGAATACTAGTTCAAATTATTACCCTCAAGGCAATGGCTTGGCAGAGTCCACCAATAAGAATTTGATTAGGATAATTAAGAAGTCTCTTCAGGACAATCAAAGGGACTAGCATACTAAATTGAGATCTGCCTTGTGGTTAGATAGAATTACCCCAAAGAAGATCATTAGTAATTCCCCATACATGTTGGTGTATGGCAAAGAGGCTAAGTTGTCTATTTCAACTAAATTACCAGCCTTGGACTTGGCCACTCAGTATGCCCTATTTGAAGAAAGTGATCCTCTGCAGATCAGGTATGCCCAGTTGATGGAATTAGAGGAAATCAAAGGAAATTCAATGCAAGATATGGAATTTCATCAAAATCAAACAAAGAAGAGTTTTGATAAAAGAGCCAGGGTCAGGAACTTCAAGGTTGGTGATATAGTCCTTAAATGGGATGAATTTAGAGCCAGACCTGGCAGGCACACAAAATTTGATTCATTCTATGGTGGGCCATTTGTTATAATAGAGTGTAGAGGATCCAATGCTTTTTAGCTATCAACTATTGAAGGTGATCCCCTGCCGATATCAGTCAATGGTTTCCATCTGAAAGCTTTCTTTGAGGTTAATCCCTCCTTGTAATCTTTGTATGTTTCCTTGTTTTCCCTACTTTCTAGGTTAAATTTTGAGCTTTCTAAGAAGTTCCCTAAGCATGGTTAGAGCCCTATTCCTCTAAGAAGTTTTGAGTTTTGACCCCATGCCCAATGGATATAAAATTTGATGTCAATAGGCCACTGGTCTAATGTCTAATAGGCTGACATCTAGTAGAAATTGCCAAAATGTTACCCTAATTTTTATATCCATGCAATTTGGCTAAAATCTATTCCAAAGTCTATGTTTTACCCTTGCCGAGCATCCCTAAAAATTTCATGGGCTCATGTTTTTTTTCTTGGCCTTTGCAATTATTTCAAGTCCCTGGTCTATAGGTCAAAATATTCATAAAACTATTTGTTGTGTTGGGAACCTTTTAAAACCATCAAAACCCTTTGGCCCATTATAATTCTTCATTACCTTTTACAGCCACTAAAGGTTTACATTTACCATGTGCACTAATTTCCTATTGGCCCAATCACCAGTTCTCTATTTCTTTCTGGCAGTCCCCTTTTTATTCGGTGACTTAGCAAATACAACAATTCTCATAATTGCTAAGTATTTCCTAGTCATCATTTAACTTCTTGTGACCTAGCAACGGTTAGCTTTTCTTTAGTCGCGTATTTGCATGTTAGTCTGGTGGTCACTTTAGTGGGGTCCCGGTTAGAAGGATCCAATGGCTGGAGTATCTTTGCATAGGCTGGTGTCAGAGCTTGAGATCTTAAGACAACTGTTAGATCTTCCATATTTGTAGTGCTTCAGTGTATCAAAGGGACTGACTTGGATGTTGCAGTGGGGCCATGTCAGAAGGATGAAGATCCACGACTGGCGTATCTTTGTGAAGGGTTTTTTTGGACACATAAGATTATGCGCCAGCCATCAATTTTTCCAAGTGTTTTAGATTTGTCAGTGGGTCTAGTGCTAGGTTAGGGTGATTTTCTAGCTTCTTATTGGATGAAGTAAAGAGATGGATTGTGGGACCCTATTGCCAGGTGCGCTGATGTGCAAAAAAATGATTGGTTGATGCATGCTGATGAAGACTTCCAAGTGGACCCACATGTCAGTGGGGTCCCAGATTAATGAAGATCTACGGTGGGCATATGATCTGAAGGAATATTTGGGGGCTATGAGATCATGCACCCGCCATTAGATTAGAATCTTAGTTCAAGTGGGTCCATTGTCAGAGAGGCTTTCTGACGTGTTGTTAACAAAGCGGTTGGAGTGAATAAAAGATTGACATGTGGAGATGGACCCAGGTTTGATAAAGGGTTTGGTGGTCCCAATAAAGTTCTACATGTTCGCTCATTTGCAGAATGGTTTAGTGGTGCTCCAAAAGACTTAGCGATTCAGTGAATGCTTTGTTCGCTAAATCTCTAAACAAATTGGAGGAGGTAGGAAGGATTTTGTGAATAAGAGAAGTCTTCAATCGCATAGTCATTGAATGACTTAAAAGAAAAGAAAGTCAAAGCGGGTCCAAGATGGTAAATATGCTGACATGTTGCATTTTGATTGGCCCAAACATGTTGATATGGACTTTGACTTTTCTAAGGGGCTAGTGACTGTTGTAAAGTTAATCTGAGCTATTCGACTGTCGGGAGATAAAAGAGATTGACAATCACATTTTAAAATGACCGGCTAGCCATTTTATTTCAAATTTAAAATATCTCTGCAAAGGGTTTTTTGCTAGTTTTTGATTCAATGGGATATAGTGGTGGGGTAGCTCAGAGAAAATTCTTTAGGGACATTTGTAGTTGAGGGAATGATGATAGACAATCTGATCATCAGTGCCATGGATTTTATAGGGGACTATGTCCTCATGAAGCATTTAATAGTTTGGCACCACCTTTGCAGGGTTATCATTTTGAAATATCTGTAAGATCAAATTTTTGAGGCCTTCATGACTTGGTGGAATTGTAGGTCAGTAGATGGATTGAGGTTGTCATGTCTGCAAGTGAGCTCAGTACAGGATCAATACACAAAAGAAATGATATGATCTTTTTGCTAGATATTTTTAGGAAAGTTGATATTTTGTGTACCTTTAGGGTCTGTTTAATACATTGTAAAAATTTTTAACCCTAGTTAGGTTCATTTTGGACTCTTTCCTATGTGTAGTTGAGGAGGTATATATTGTTTTTGTGGAGCCTTAGTGCTCAGAGGTTCATTTTGTAAAGGAGAGAAGCCCACTTTTGCAAGGAAGTCATCTTTTCTCACAAAGCCATTTGTGGTATTTGTTCTACACTTTGTTCTTCTACTCTTTGTATTCTCCCATTGATGATTAAGGCATTCTTGAGGTACTTGTGATATTTGTTCCATCTCTATCTTCATTGTCTTGATTATCTCTTATTGGATTAAAGTTTATGAATGCTGTTAATGGAAATTGGGGTTCCTTGTCCCTCTCACTTTTTGTGACTTTGTGTGTTACTGTGTCTAATCTGATTTAGATGTTTTTTGGGTATACTACAACCCCTAGCAGTCTTGTCTCATTCTTACACCTAGTTGCAAAAGAGGATGTTTGTTTGTAGGTCATAGGTTGAGTCTTTTGTTCAAGCCCTCCTATGAAACACTTGTGCAAGCCTATCTAGTGAGTTGTGACTTATTTGACCTAATTTTTCCATTGGTTTCATTCCTCTATACTGAGATCCAAACCCTAATTTTGGTGCATCACCTAGTAGGTAGTTTTCTTTTCAGTCATTTCCCTTCCAAGAATTCCTTCTATCCCTTTCCCTCAAAAAGTTTTACTTTCATGTCTAGAAGAAAATTAAGGTGATTATCCAAGAGGAACCAGCCTAGAACCTAGAGGTCTCATCTCAGTTAGCAAAGGTCCCACAACCTAGAGATGATTCCCATGTTATACTAAGTTATCAAGACTACGAGACCTTGAGATAAGGGTGCAAACTTATTGTATAACACATACAAGATATGGTACCAAGGTTACCATTAAATCAGATGCAAATTGCTTTGCATTTGATAGCAGTGACTTCCAAACTATTAGTGAGGCAAGCACTAAGATAGGAAGTATCCCTGATATTTTTCTAGATGAAAGAGAATCATAAAATGTTTGGAATTCTGGTTTGGGAAACTATCTAATACAAGAAAGTAATGCTATAGAGCCCAACCTTCTCAAGCACACTGATTCAGAAGATCAGAGCAACCTAGTTTGGGAACTTTTCTTTGATGGAGCTAGAAGTAGACATGGGTCTGGTGGTGATGCTATGCTAGTGTCCCCAAAAGTAGAAAGGTATTATACAGCCTTTAGATTCAGTTTCTCCTACAATAGAAATACTAAAGAGTATGAAAGCCTTGTGAATGGACTAGAGTGGGCTAGGAAAAGAGGGCTTAAAGCCTTAAAAGTATATGGTGACAGTGAATTGGTAGTCAGCCAAGTGAGAGGGATAAGTGCAACCAAAAATGATACTATAAAGGCATAAAAAAATAAGTTTGGGATGCAATTGAAGAGTTCCATGCTTTCAATATTGTTGTCGTCCCTAGGAGATTAAATCAAAATGTAGATAGGTTAGCCACTATTGGATCTCAGTTTGATATCCCACATAGCATTTCAAAAGAAATGGATTAGCAACACATCAAGATTATTGTTAGACCTTCTATCCTTGATAATGATGTTAATTGGTAGGTGTTTGAAAATGATGAACAAATTTTGTAGTTCTTGTTTGAAAAAGATGTTTTTTCAAAGTACAATCAAGGTAGGCTATCAAAAAACTATGGTGATCAAGTGATACAACTCAAGTCCAATAAGATGCCTAGAGTTCTTGTCACTTTAGAGAATGTCTTCAATAGGGATGATCAAGTCAAGAAAAGAAAAGCAGGCCAGGTAGTTCAACAAGAACATTGTGTTGAATTAGAGTTGGAACTAGGTAAGAGCTTACAATTTGGAAAAATGAATTCTCATTTAGAAAAATAGGATTACACCCAATTATTCAAAGAATTCAGTGATGTTTTTGCATGGAAATATGAAGACCTCAAAGGTTTTGACCCTACCCTTGCTCATCACACTATTGAATTGGAGCGTAATACTAAGCTAGTAAGACAAAAGAAAAGGCCTATTAATCCCAAGATTGAGCCACTTATGCATAAAGAAGTACTCAAATTGATAGAAAGTGGTATCATCTACCCCATCAAACATACTAGTTGGGTTTCCAACCTTGTTCCTGTCAGGAAGAAGAATGGGGAGTTGAGGCTATGTGTTGACTTCAGGGATCTTAACAAGGCCTCCTTAAAGGACCGCCATCTATTGCCCTCAATGGAAAAAATCTTACAATGTGTCTCTGGATCTGAGAGATTTTCATTATTGGATGGCTATTCAGGATACAATTGGATCCTAGTAAATGAAGAGGATCAATACAAGACTGCATTTACAACCAAGTGGGGAACCATGGCTTATCAAAAGATGCCCTTTGGTTTGTCAAATGCAGGTGCTACATTTCAGAAGGCAATGGATATGGCCTTTAAAAGCCTCATGTACACATTTGTATTGGTCTACTTAGATGACATAACTATCTATTCTAAACATGCAGCAAACCATATCACACATTTGAGGAAGATATTTGAAACGTGTAGAGAATTTGGGATATCTCTTAATCCCAAGAAATGTGTGTTTGCAGTCCATGAAGGGAAATTGCTGGGATATATAGTATCCAAGAAAGGAATCATAGTAGACCCTAAGAGGATTGTAGCCATCCTAGAGCTACCCTTGCCACATCATAAGAAAAGTCTCCAATCTTTCATAGGAAGGATCAATTTTTTTAGGAGGTTCTTGCCTAACATTGTAGATTTACTAAAGCCTTTGACAGCTATGTTGAAAAAGAGTTCAGCTTTTAGTCAAACCAAGGAAGGGAAAGCCAATTTCCAAGCTATCAAAGAGGCCTTAACAGAAGCTCCTACTCTCCTAAACCCAAATTTTAGTAAGGATTTCATCCTTTATACTTATGGAGGTTCAGATGCTATATCTGCAATGCTAACTCAAGAAAATGTAGATGGATTGGAGCAACGTATTACTTTCTTTAGCAAAGGCTTAGAAGAGTATGAACAAAGATACTCTTTTGTAGAGAAACATGTACTTACTGTGGTAATGAGCCTAAAGAAGTTCAAACATTTGTTGATCCATAGCAAGGTACATTTAAAATAAAAGTTACTCATCCAAGTGTCAAAGATTTTTTTCTTTCGAAGGACCTTAATGAGAAAAGAGCTGGTTGGATCACCAAGGTGATGGAATATGACATTGATATCCAAACCACCAAGCTAGTTAGAGGAAGGGTTCTTTGTGAACATTTGGCAGAGGATGAAAGTTCAAATAAATTAGAGCAAATGGATGCATCTTTGGTTGTGCATTCTATAGAAGATCATGTTAAAACATCAGGTTGGTTTCCTAATATGATTCATTATTTGAAGACATGACAATGTCCTACAAATTTAGATTTAGCAAAAAGGAGGTATTATAGATTGCAATCTATTCCTTTTGTGTTGATAGATGAAGTTCTTTTCAGAAAGGATCACAATGGTGTCCTTTTAAGATGCATTGATTCAAAAAAGGTAGAAAACATCCTATTTGAGTTTCATGATGGACCTTCTAGAGGTCATTTTTCTCCTAGGACTACTGCTTTTAAGATCATTAGGGCTAGATACTATTGGCCATCTATCTTCAAGGATAGTCATGATTATGTAAGAAAATGCATCAAGTGTGCCCTGTTTGTAGGGAAGGAAAGGATTGCATCTTTGCCCCTTCAACCAGTCAGAACAGAGCAACCTTTCATGAAGTGGGGCATAGATTTTATTAGCATGATTAATCCTCCATCTAGTGCAAGACACAAGTGGATAATTACTACAATAGATTATTTCACCATATGGATAGAAGATTTTGCTTTAAAAGAAGCAAATGAGAATGTTGTATTAAGTTTTTATGATGACATAATTCATAGATTTGGCATTCCAGATACTATAATTTTGGATAATGCATTGGCATTCACAGGCCTCAAAGTCTTAGAGTGGGCAATCAGAAATGGCATTTATATCTGAATACCAGTTCAAATTACTACCCTTAGGGAATTGTCTTAGCAGAATCAACAAACAAGAACCTGATTAGGATAATCAAGAAGACTCTGCAATACAACCAAAGGGATTAGCATACCAAGCTGAAGTCTACCTTATGGGTAGATAGAATTACTCCAAAGAAGATTATTGGGAATTCTCCTTATGTACTAGTGTATCGAAGAGAAGCTAAGTTATCCATTTCAACTGAATGGCCAGCCTTGGACTTAGCTACTCAATATGCCATGTTTGAAGAAGGAGACCCCTTGTAGATCAGGTATGCTCAGCTGATGGAGCTAGAAGAATTTAAAGACAAATCCATGAAGGATATGGAGTTCCATTAGATTCAAACAAAGAGGAGTTTTGATAAAAGAGCCAGGGTCAAAAGTTTCAAAATTGGAGATGTAGTCCTCAAGTGGGATGAGTTCAAATCAAGGCCTGATAGGCATACAAAGTTTGATTCCTTTTGGAATGGACCATTTTTTATCAAGGAGTGCAAGGGACCCAATGCTTTCTAGCTATCAAATCTTGAAGGAGTTCCCTTGCCTATATCAGTCAATGGTTTCCATTTGAAGCCCTATTTTGAGGTTAGTCCTTTGTAAGTCTCTAGAAATATTTACCCTATTTTCTTCCCCTACTTTCTAGGTTAGTTCCTCTATTTTCCAAGAAGTGCTTGTGCACATTTTCATCTGTCTAGTTTAATTTTTATTTCTCTATCAAGAAGGTTGTGCTTAGGATAGACCCCATGCCCAATGGATTTCTTTAAGGCCACTAGTTTCTATGTCTAGCAGGCTGACATCCAGCAGAAATCACCAAAATGTTGCCCTAAATTTCCCATCATATACATTTTGGTTAGAGAGATTCCCAAGGTCTACAATTTTGTCTTGCCAAGCACCCCAAAAAGTTTCATGGTTTTCTGCCCCGTTCTCTGGTCTCTGTAATTTCTTAAAACTCCCTAGTTTGCAGTTAAAAAAATTCATAAAACTAGCCATTATAGGCCAAACCCTTTGAAAAACCCTAGGCTATGTTCTAATTCTTCATTACTTTATCAGCCACTTAAGGTTCCCTTTTTGCATGTGCGCTTTAAAAATGCCTTCGGTTTCTGAATTGCCAAGTCATAGTGGTTGTTGGTAGTTTGCTTTGATCTTCAACTTGTAGATTTATACTTTGATGGATAATTTTAATAACACCTTGACTCTATCACCACTCCAAAGTCTACAAGGAAGAGGGCCAATTAACAAGGATCAAAAGAGATCCTCCTACACTTTGAGCTCTAATGCTTAGGCAGGTGTACCCTTGATTCACTTCTTCAAAGGAATCCTAAAATTTTATACCAATATACTCTTTACTAACTGATTTAAGGATTTCATCATTCAAATTTATGTGTGATTGATTATGATGGACTGCCTCTAGAGAGTGGACCAGTGCCTTAACCAAGGCATAGAGTCACTCACCAACATATATCAACTGAACCCTAACTCAAATACACATGAACTTAGAGTAAGTATTGTGGCTATTACCCCCCTCACTCCCAAACATGATCATTAAATTCCAATCTAACAATGAATTCACTGAAATCACCCTAAAGGCTTTAATCCTAACTTTGTTAGGAACTCCAAGCTGATCTCACAATAATCTTTTTTTACCATATGCTAATCCACTTTGTGACCTTAACATATATGAATCCAAAATTAGAAAAAGAAGACAATCAAAGATTTGAGATAGGAATTCAAGTGTATTCTCATTATTTTTTAGAGTCAATACATTACCAAACAACAAAATACCAAAGGAATAGACCCAAAATCCAGGCTCTCCTTTCTCAGTATAATACCATCAACAACAAGTAGGGACCAAAGAAAGTTTTGGAACCTCTACTAAGTGAAAAATCCTACAATATATACCCCCTAGTCATCTTGGAAACCCAAAACATGTTGCAACAAGCTATGGATGACTAGGGTTAGGGTTTCACCCACTAAACCCAATAGAAATGATCACAAATTTATTATAGGGGGAGAAACCCGGAAAACCAAGAGAAAATAAATCCTGAAGTGATCCATAATCATGATAAATCTCACTAAGAAGGTACTAAGAACCACAAAGATTCCTAAATGTCAACCTATTCGGCCACCTGCAACACACCTCTAGCACAAAGCCACACAGTACAAACCCCTGCAAATGATCATGGCACACCCTGGATCACACTACAATGGAAAAAAAATCACCTCTTACTAGCTCCAGTCACTTCTACATTCAATTTTAGTCCTTCTGGTCACAAGAAACCCTCAGAAATTTGAATTTGAAATCAAACAGTCAGTTTCATAGCGCCAGCAGCGAATCGGTGGTCAGTATTTAAACCTGAGCTATCTTTAAGTCATGACTATCAGATCTTTATGCTTCACGAGCTTTATGAATTACCCTTTATAGGAATCTTGGTTTACATTTAGCGACCATGTGACAAAGCATTTCTTATTTGCAAAGTGAAAAATTAACTCACTGCTTAACCTCATGACTTAGCGAACAAAGGAGATCTAACCTACCCTGGTTACATTTGGCGAATTGGTGACAAAAGGCTTTCACTAGTTAAAAGAACATTTTAAGTCACCACTAAAATATTTAGCAATCACACGACCTTCCTTCGCTGAATCACCAATCATTTTGGAACACCACCATTTTATTACGCGAATGAACAAACCCATTGAATTTTGTCAGGCCACTAACCTTATTTATCTAGACCGCCAAGACCTTAGACCCCACCTAGGCCCACTTTATGCCACTTGTCATCACCTTATTCACTGCAATCACTCAGTCATCCCTGACACAGGACCCACTTTCTGTAAGCCTTATAAACAAATGACTGTCGCAAGTTTGCATAGCCCCAAAAGATTCTATGCAAACATTAGACAGTCGTTAGATCTTCTATCTTGGCATCCTTTAGAATCTCTTGGGCCCACTGACGTGTCTACATCTGCTTTCTAGCTCGGCCACTCACAATGTGACACCTAGAAAAATGGTCCCACAATTCTTAGCAAACCTTTACTCTTTGACCCATTTGGTGAATACGTGACTGCAAGAAATTTCAAGTCGATAGATACATTAGTTAACCCATGTTAGATCAAATGATTCAGCGAATGACTACATTCGCTGAATCGTAAAGTCCCTTCTTAACCTCAAGTTACTATTTGTGAACTGGCAAATACATAAGAAAATTTAGGGCCCACTTCATATCTAGTGAATTAGCCACCAAAGACATTTCACCAATTTGTAGAAAGACTTGAAACACTACCACTTTATCAAGAGATTCAGCAAACACATATTCACTAAATCGCTAAAAGATTTAGAACCCTACCATAATACTCTACGAACAAGCGAACACTGCAAACATTTATCATGATCGCCAAAGATTTAACTGCTCTGCCAAAATCCTAGACCAAAAACTAGGCCCACTTGAAATGAGACCAACGGTTGTCGTAAGATCTCATGCATCTAACACATTCCATAAGAACTTACACTCGCCACTGATTTACTAACAATGTCAGGACCCTCTAACGCATCCGAAAACTAGGTCCCACATACAATTTCCACTTTGTTGTTATATGGACCAATCAGAGACCACCAACTGTGCTTACGCATTACCGTGGACCCACTGACAGCCTTCATATTAGATTCCAAATTGACAGCAGTCACATGATCGCGAAGGGGATGAATATTCCTTGCGATCATGCGACAACCACCAGATCTTTAGTCAACTGACAACTGTTGGATACAATTGTCTAAGGGAGATTGTTGGATACAATTGTCTAATTTTGTGTTGTCTTTGATGTCACACAAATGTCATATCAATAAGCAGCTATGTGTGTCTACTGAGCTCAATTGGTCAGCAAGGTGGTTTTCAGTGTCTACCGAGATCTCTTGGGCATCAAAGGAAAGTATGGCAGAAAATAGTGTTAACTGAGCTTCCATGGTTATCGAAGGAAATTTAGTGTCTACCGAGTTCACTCGGTCTCCAAAGGATGTTGTAGAATTCACAGTGGTAACTGAGTTCACTCGGTTACCAAAGGAAATCTTTTTTAGATTAGTATTTACTGAGCAAGGTCGACACAATAAAGGATTTTGTTAATTTGAGAAATAAAGTTTGTTTATTCTAGCTGACTATTGTAATGAGTGTTAATGTTTGTAATGATTATTAGTGCTGACTTTACAATTTGAATGGACAATCTGAATGGTATATATAGAAGGTCAAGTGGTGAATTCAAAGTGTGAAGAATAATGTGCAAGTGTGGAAGTTTGTGAGCGAACATGCAAATCATTTTGAAGGAAGGTGTGTGTGAATTTTGAAGGATGGTTAGATATCCTTGAGGAGCAACAAAGATTTATTTGATCAGGAAGGATCTAGTGAAGTAGAATAGAGATCTGTAATCAGCAATTCAGTTGCATCATTATTCAGGTCATTTCATTGTTACTTTCTAACCATTGTAGCAGTGATTTCAAAATCTCTTAACCAAGTTGGTTTAATAGCCATTTTGTAAATCCTCTAACAAGGTGATAGTTCTATTGAATTGTTTCAAGACCTCTTACAAGGCCACTCCTAATAGGGTGATTAAATCCTCTAACAAGGTCACACCTAACAGTGTGTTTTGTAACCTTTTACCGGGTTGGCTCCTAACAGGGAATCACTTCAGAAGAGTGAAAAATAGTAACTAGTTACATTGGTGGTTTTTCCTATATTGGGTTTCCATGTTAAATCTGGTGTCTCTTGTGTTCATGTTATTTTCTTTATGCATGCATGTTAATCACTGATGAATGCTTAAGAAAAGTTATAATTAATACTGACTACAATAACCGAGTTACATCATTTCTCTATATGTTTACCGAGTGACGGTAGTAAATGAATTAATAAGACATCTAAGGGATCTATGGTAATATTTTTTTCATTAACTGATTCACCCCGCCCCCCCCTCTCATGTACTCCATCTATATTTCCAACAATTGGTATCAGTGCTTTTGGTGCTTGCAAGAAAGGTTTCAAGGACCTAAGCTAAAGATCAGGATGTCTTACAAGAGAGAAATTCCAAGGCTTAACAGAGATAACTTTTTAGCATGGAAAGGTCTCATGAGACTTCATTTGGCTTCCATTGGTGATTCAGGATGCAAATATCTTGATGAAGAATATATAGTTCCTAATGGCACATTATCTATTGAAGACATTATAGAGAAAAAGAACCATAACACCATGATGATAGACATTGCATCAGCTCTTAGCTATGAAAAATTTGATGAGATCAAAGACTGCACAATTGCTTATGCAATGTGGAACAAGTTGAAGAAAATTTATGGTGGTGATTGACAACCTTTGAATTGGATAACTATGACAACTATGTTCCAACTTCTAAAAATATTGAATCAGCATTTGAGGCTAAACTTTCACTTATGAAGGGCAAAAAAATCCAATCAGAAAGTGAAGAAGAATCAGAGGAAAGTTCTAATAGTGATCGTGAAGTTATTGAAGCATTACTTGCAAAGAAATATTCTAGAGGTAGAGGTAAATACAAAGATAAAGCTCCCTTAATCTATTTTTCATGTGAATAAATTGGTCATATTGTAGCTAGGTGCCCAAACAAGAAAAGAAAGGATGAGAAGAAAGGTCACAAGTACAATGGCAAGAAGAATTCAAGGATAAAGGTAAGAAAACTTGTTTTTTGGCTAAGGATTCTGATGATAGTGAAGAAGAAATTGTCTTCATTGTTGTAAAAGATGAATCTGATGATGATGAAGATGAGATGGCACTTATCTCTCATATAAGAAAAAATGATACATGGATCATAGACAGTGGATGTTCACATCATATGACTCATGACAAAACAAAGTTTGAACATTTTGAAGACTATGATGGTGGTAGTGTAAGGTTTGGAAACAATGAACCTTGTTGTATAAAAGGAAGAGGATGAATCTCATTGACCAAAGAACTTATATGTGATAATGCATATTGGGTTGAAGGACTAAAGCATAATCTTCTAAGTGTAGCATAGCTAATCAACATTGGATTCAAAGTTGAATTCATGCATGGAAAAGCAAGACTGCTGGATGACAAGGGAAAACTGATTGGATCAGGCAAACAAACCAAAGGTAACCTATTTTATCTTGATCTTGGTGAATGCTCATGTTTTGTTGCTCAAATTGAAGAAAGTTGGTTATAGCACAAAAGGTTATGTCATGTAAATTTTGATAATATGGTGAAAATAAGAAAATTCAAGAAAGTAAGAGGTATTCGTACTTTGAAGAAACCTGATGTTGCTCTATGCAAGAATTGTCAGATTGGTAAAATGGGAAAGACTAGCCTTAAAAGTAAAAAATATCAGTCTGAAGATATTTTGGAAATTGTGCAAACTGATTTATGTGGACCTATTGGAATTGAAAGCTATACTGGAGAAAAATTATTTATTCTCTTTATTGATGATTACTCTAGAATGATGACTATTATGCATTTAAGAGAAATGTCAGAAGCATTTGAGAAGTTCAAATGGTATTTTGCAAGAGTAGAAAAGGAAACATGGAAAAGAATGAAGTGCTTGAGATCAGACAGAGGTGGTGAATTCATCTCCCATGAATTCAATAATTTTGCATTGAAAGAGGAATCAAAAGATAGGTATCAGCCCTAGGAACTCCTGAGCAAAATGGAATAGCTGAAAGGAGGAATAGATCTATCATGGATTGTGCAAGGACTTTAATGATTGAAAAGAACATTGCTATGAAATACTGGAAGGAAGCTATCAACATTGCAGTTCATACCTTGAACCAAGTACAGTTGAGGAAAGACACATTCAAAACTCCTTATGAGTTATGGTATGGCTATAAACCCAATGTAGGCTACCTGAAAGTATTTGGTAGTAAGTGTTACATCTTAAAAGAATCTAGAAAAGGAAAATTTGATGTAAAAGGTGATGAACGAATATTTTTGGGATATTCTTGCAAAAGTAAGGCATATAGATGTCTAAATTTGTCTACTCACAAAATCATAGAAAGTGCACATTTGAAAGTTGATGAGTTTGCAAAAAAGACTAAAGAAGAAAGCAAAAAGGAGCTAGAGGATTACAGAAGATTTGTTTACATTGAACCTAATACATTGCCAGGCACATCTGTCAATAAGGAGACTGCATCTACCGAGCCCAGTACAGTAACCGAGTCACAAGAAGAAGTTCAAACCAAGTCACAAGGAACCGAGTCTCAGTCTGAAGCTACCAAGCAAATATCTACTGAGCCCGAGCAACCTAAACCTGAAGATGAAATTCAAGAAGATGACAATGTAACTCATTCAAGAGGAAAAGAACCTGTATTGGCCAAGTATGTCAGGAGGCATCATACACCAGATCAGATTATTGGAAACAAATCAGATGGTACTATGACAAGAAGTAAACTAAAAGGTACATGTTTACTTGCTAATTTTGAACCTAGAAATGTCAAAGATGCATTGGAAAATGAAAGTTGGATTGAGGCTATGAATGAAGAAATAGAAAAAATAGAGAAGAACAAAACATGGACTCTTGTACCTAGGCCTAAAGATAAAAATGTAATTGGAACAAAATGGGTATTTAGAAATAAGTTGAATGAAGATGGTCAAGTATCAAGAAACAAAGCTAGATTGGTATGTAAAGGATATTCTCAAGAAGAAGGTATAGATTATGGAGAGACTTTTGCTCCTATTACAAGATTAGAAGGTGTAAGGACTCTACTTGCATATGCAGCACATAAAGGATTTAAGGTATATCAGATGGATATAAAATCTGCATTTCTCAATGGTATTCTTGATGAAGAAGTCTACATTGAGAAACCTGAAGGTTTTATTGATCCAAAGAAAAAGGATATGGTATGCAAGTTACACAAAGAATTGTATGGTATGAAACAAGCCCCTAGAGCATGGTATGAAAGATTACATAACTATCTTATTCAGATTGGTTTCAAAATAGCTAATGATAACAGTAATTTGTAAATCAAAGAAGGACCAAATAAAAAAATTGTTTTGGCAAAAATATTTGTGGATGATACTATGTTTATAGGGAATGATGATCAGTGCAAAGAATTTTCAGAGAAAATGAACAAAGAATTTGAAATGTCTATGTTTGGTCAGATAAAGCTCTTTGTTGGTCTTCAGATTCAGCAGAACAAGAATGGTATCTACATTACTCGGTCTAAATACATCAAGGAAATACTTAAGAAGTTTGGTATGGAAGATTCAAAACTAGTTGGTACACCCATGTGTACTGGACTGAAGCTTACCAAAGATGATGATTCAAAAGAAGTAGATCAGACCTTATATAGATCAATGATTGGAAAATTACAGTATGTAGTGCATACAAGGCCTGATATTGCCTTAGCAATTGGTATAGTAGCAAGATTCTTAGAAAAACCCAGAGAAAATCATATGATGCCAATCAAAAGAATCTTTAGGTAATTGAGAGGAACTGAAGATTATGGCTTGTGGTATAAATTTGGAGGCAGTCTGGACTTAAAAGTGTTTACTGATGCTGATTGGGCAGGAAATGTTGATGACAGAAAGAGTACAAGTGGTGGAGCATTCTTTCTTAGCAAGAGGTTGGTATCTTGGACTAGTAAAAAGCAAAATTACACATCCCAATCCACAGTAGAAGCATAATATGTTGCTGTAGTAGTAAACTATTCTAATATTATTTGGTTTAAATAGTTATTGGAAGGCATGAAGGTTGAAATCAAAGAACCAATTGTTATGTTTTGTGATAATACAAGTGTAATAAATATTTCAAAGAATCCAGTAATGCATTCCAAAACCAAGCACATTGCTATAAAATATCACTTTGTTAGAGAATTGGTCTAAGACAAGGAAATCAGATTGGAATATGTTCATACAAAAGAACAGATTGCAGATATATTCACCAAGCCACTACCTAAGGATGCATTCTTGTATCTAAGAGGTAAGCTAGGGGTCATTCCCCTATCCAAAGCTCACTAAATAAAGTTTTAGTGATGCATCAACTAGAGCATGTTGAAGATCAGTGAGTTGATGCAGCATTGTCAAGGAATCATTGCATATGAATCAATACTTAAGGTAGATTGGTATTCACCATAAGTGTGTGAGTTGTCTTTGGCATGTGTTGTCAAAGAGGGAGAGTTTGATGTCATTTCAAGAAATTTCTAAGTAGGAGAATTTGAGAAGTTAAGAGGGAGAGTTTTCAGTTAGAGAGAGAATTTTTTTGACAGAGGAAGATGAGAATCAGAATGAAGCTAAGGATATGTTCCTTATTCTATGTTTTCTATGAAATTTCATTATGCTATGACATGTTGTGTTTCCATCAATGCCAAAGAGGGAGATTGTTGGATACAATTGTCTAATTGTGTGTTGTCTTTGATGTCACACAAATGTCATATCAATATGTAGTTATGTGTGTCTATCGATCTCAGTTGGTCAGCAAGGTGGTTATCAGTGTCTACCGAGATCTCTCAGGCATCAAAGGAAAGTATGGCAGAAAATAGTGTTAATCGAGCTTCCATGGTTATCGAAGGAAAGTTAGTGTTTACCGAGTTCACTCGGTCTCCAAAGGATGTTGCAAAATTCACAGTGGTAATCAAGTTCACTCGGTCACCAAAGGAAATCTTTTCAGGATTAGTATTTACCAAGCAAGGTTAGCCCAATAAAGGATTTTGTTAATTTCAGAAATAAATTTTGTTTATTCCAGCTGACTGTTGTAATGAGTATTAATGTTTTTAATGATTATTAGTGTTGACTTGACAATTTGAATGGACAATCTGAATGGTATATATAGAAGGTCAAGTGGTGAATTCAAAGTGTGAAGAATAATGTGCAAGTGTGGAAGTTTGTGAGCGAACATGCAAATCATTTTGAAGGAAGGTGTGTGTGAATTTTGAAGGATGGTTAGATATCCTTGAGGAGTAGCAAAGATTTATTTGATCAGGAAGGATCTAGTGAAGTAGGATAGAGATCTGTAATCAGCAATTCAGTTGCATCATGATTCAGGTCATTTCATTATTACTTTCTTACCATTGTAGCAATGATTTCAAAATCTCTTAACTGAGTTGGTTTAACAGCCATTTTGCAAATCCTCTAACAAGGTGACAGTTCTATCGAATTGTTTCAAGACCTTGTAATAAATTTTAATAAGACATCTAAGGGATATGTGGTAATATTTTTATGGTTAACCGATTCACCACCCCCACCCCCTCTCAGTTACTCCATCTATATTTCCAACAGGATATGCCCTCCCATGCACATCAATTGGTTCCATTTACCCATGAATTGAGTGAACCATGAGAGTCATTGAAGTCCTCTTTGAAGTGAAGAAGAGCATCAGATTCATGTGTGTGTGTGTGTGTGAGAGAGAGAGAGAGAGAGAGAGAGAGAACGCCTAGATGATCATGCCTCCTTGTATTCCTTGATGCCCTCTAGAAATGTTGTTTTGTCTTCCCTCCCATCTTTCAAAACCAGGCACCATTTGTTTTCCCCAGCCTCTATCCCCCAATGGATGCCTAATTCCCTCTTGTTATATTTTCAACCATCATTTTTTTCCTTTAGGCATACATTTTCTTCTCTCCATTTCCACTACATGAAATACTCCCCAAATTATGCACATATCTCCTCAAAAATAGTTGGTTAACTATTTGTTTATAATTACCAACTTGTGTACCATTTCCCCTCCTTTCTCATCACCATCATTAAGTCATCGATTGGAGTCGAATACCTCAGCAAACTGTTAGTCTTGGCAATCAATCCACCTCCTATTCCACTGTGTCTCCTTACCTTTTGATACCATCCAAAAATTAAGAATCCCAAAGCAATTTCAATCCCATAATTTCTGTGAAAAATTTTGCCCACTACCATCGTTTACGATAATTCAGGAGAAGTGCCAAATTTTTTGTTTCATTGAAATCGGTTGTGATGCTCAATAATGCTTGGAAAGGATCTAATCAATGCAAAGATTTAAATATTTCAGAATCAGAATTTTGATATGCATAGAAAATACTTCCAATTATAAGAAGAACTCCTAATTAGAAGGTATGGATTACGATACCTCAAAAAGAGAACAAATCCAAAAGTTCAGAGAAGAAGCAATCCCTCGATTCTAGGTGCCATTTCTGTAATTCCCATATGATCTACCTTCTCCCCATACATAATCCCCAACAACCATTGTTATTATTGAAACAAGTTGGCCCTCATCAACAATGACCACAGAACTACAATTCAGAATGACCAAATTTACATTAACAATCTGGTTAGGGATGTTTTGTCAACTGAATGGACGCTCAAGAGGCCAAGGAGGAGCATCGAGACTTTCATCTCCTTCAGTTTCAATGAGAATTCCCCAAGGATAAATGGGCACGAGGAAGATGAAAATTGGGGTCCCTTCTACTCCAACAAAACCATCCCAAAAAACCCCATCGTGTATCCTGTTGTCTTTTCTCCCCATATCCCTCATCCTTCATGCCAGTTGGACAACATGGAAGATGTCATTCACAACCCCTCCATCTTTCCACTTGCATACATTTTTTACACTAATAAAGGAAGGGTGGTTATTAGTACTTGTCGATAGGCTAACCAAGTACTATTGCATCCGTTTTTGAGTTTTAAGTGTTAATTAGTGATTAAATAAAACATTTTAGACCAATTAGAATTTTTTAGATTTTGTATTTTGTAATAAATTTCATATTTTGTAAAGTTAGATACAATATTTTTAACTTTATAATTTATAAAAATTATTTTTCTATTGATTGGTTAAATTAGTTTGGGTCTTATACACAAAATTTATGAATTTGTGGCCACATTGACATTAAGATATTTGGAAACTAATTTTGTTAAAATTAAAAGATTATATTCAGTATATTATTTAATATTATTTATTATATTAATAATTTTGTACTTCAATTATATTTTATTACCAATTTAAATTATTACAAATTTCATTATATGTTATATTATATTATATTTAGTATATAATAATATGTCAAAATTTAATAATATATATATATATATATATATATATATATATATATATATGATTATATAATATTGATATAATTATACAATAATATAATATAATTAATATATAAATTGTACTATAAATTTTAATATAATTAAGGTTTGGTAATAAAAGTTGAATTTATGTAAGTTTCAGATGATTATTCTTTATTATAAATTATATTATATTATTCTAAAATATTTGTTATATTACATTATTATATTATAATAGAAGATATTACATACTTATATTTTTACAAAAATATTTACATAAACCACGAATAAGAAAATAAATTTCAAACTATATTATTAATAGAATCATATTAAATTAATTAAATATAAACCTACATTTATTTATATATTATTGAATATAGAGTTAACTTTTAATATAAAAATAAAATAATAATTCAAAATTAAATTTATTAAATTAAAATTACTATTATTTAGTTAACTCAAAATTCATGATAAATAATTTTATTTCAACATTTACGATACTATAAGGAAAGTACTAGCCACTACGTGGCACTTGTTATCTTTAAGTTCCCACTCTCAGTTTCATTAATTTAATAACAACCGTTTTAAAAATAAAATGTTTAAGCACTCTTTGCGTTGGTAATTTAACTATCCCTTAACTTCGACCCGCATAATTATTATTAAATATTTAGGATGTGACAGTGGCACAATCCTTATTTATTGTTCTGCTGATCGCTAAGCTTTTGTGAAGTCAATTAATTCTGTTCTTATATATACCTGTACTGTTTTGTTATCAACAGCAGTGTCTAAATTATATTTTGTCTAAATTATATTAATTTATCCATTAATTTGTGAAAAGAAACAGGAAAAGTACTGTTCAAACTGTTAAATACTGAGGTATAGGCATTTTAAACGTAGGAACATATAAACACTCAGGTAAACAAAAGAGCACGGTACGTACTTAGTTATCTTCCTTAGATAGGCTTACAAAACATGTATTGAGTGGACAGCTCCAACAGCGAAGCAGAAATGACATGACGCAACACATACATAGAGTTTTGTTTACGCGGACTTTACCGCTCAGTCCCCTAAAACAGCTTTAATGTACCAATTATTGGTGCCCCCACTTTGGTTCCCAATGTTCTGCTGTTTGATCCCATTGCGTTTGTTGGACTGAATGTTCTGATTGCCCAGTACGTTATACTTATTCGTCTTCTTGTTGGTGTTCGCATTGATCTTCTGATTTTCTCCATTGTAAATATTGTGTCACAACCCACTTTCTTATATTGTAACCATCGCCTGCAGTGTTATTCACCTGCCCATTTCCGCTATTCTGCATACCATTGAACGACATGGTTGGAGATTCCTGACAGCCCTTGCTCAACTACTTTGCGACACAAATCAAAAGCTTGAAAATAAACGACGATGGATGCCAAATGCAAGGGGTTTTTCCCCTTATATAGGCTTACAGAGTGTGTATTTAGTGGAAAGCTCACTTCTCACTACAAGGCCATCAGAATCACCGAAAGCATCAGTTGTCACTACCAGAGCATCAGAACATTGAGCCGAAAGATATATGCGCTGACGTCAGCTGCTATCTAGATTACAGAATCGAAAGAGAAGAAAGATGCGATGACGTCAGAGGCTATCCAGAATACAGAATGACATGACCTCAGCGGCTAATGAGAATACAGAATGACATGACGACATAGGCTATCGAGAATACAGAATGACATGACGTCAGAGGCTAATGAGAATACAGAATTGCAATAGTTATCAAGTTGGAATCAGGATTGTGTCACCTTTACCTTGAAGCATTACGTGAGCGGCTAGCTTCAATGAATGAGGATTGAATGTCCATAGCTATTGAGTTGGAATCATGATTGTGTCACCTTTACCTTGAAGCATTAATTCAGCTATCTAGTGATTAAAATCAATTTTTTGCACTAATTATAATTTAGTATTTTCTTATTTTGTTAAAAATAACACATATTTTATAGTCTAAATGTAAATTTTTTAAGTTTATAATTTGTAAAAATTATTTTTTATGATATGATTGGCTAATACATTTGAGGTCTTATAGGCCACCTTTTTAGGAATAAAGAGTTTTTATTTATTATTTCTTAATTATTGAATATTTTAAAACTTTTGAAAATTTTAACTAGTTTTGTTTAATTTTTTTACAATTTTTTTTTTATCAAAAGTCTAATGTGTAATTTGTATCATATTATATTAAAATAATATTGACTATTTTTGTTATATTATAAAATATTGAATATTTTTTGAATTTATTTTAATATATATTATATAAATTTAAATTTAATAGAATAACATTATAATATTGCTAAAAAATAGTTATTTGGCCTAAATATTTAATATTAAAATTAATTATAAGTAGAACTATTTTATTATTTAAATTAATTATAATTTATATTTTATAATTATTTATAAAATTAAAAAAAATTATTAGAACTATAATTATAATAATTTTATAATAATTTATAATTAAATAATTACTTTACATAATTAAACTTAGTTATAAATTATTATAATTAAAAATTCACTTTACATATAAATCAAAATTAAAATTAAATTTATTTATAAAACTAAAGGCAAGTACTTGGCCACTAGGTGGCACTTGTTTTTATGTTGCTTTTTTTATTAGATTTTTATATTTATTGGACATTTATTAGTGAGCCTGATATATTATGATGTTTTAAAATATAGAGTTAAACATTTATGTTATTACATTTATTTAGAAATTTAATGAAATATATATTTTTTTTAATCATTTTTATATTATGTAATATAAGTGATTCAATTGTGGAAAGTTTGTGTAATATAAAAGAAAATTAAATAATATTTTTTTCTATTAGATTATTAAAATTAACTTTCCTTCTTATTAAACATTTTATTCAAGTATAAACTCTATTAAATGATGTAATTTAATAATTTAATTAGACTTTTAAAATTTAATTCTCCTTTCATAATTAACTCACACATTAATACTTATGTCATAATAATTAGATCAAATTTCAAAAAATATATCAAAGTTTAATAATTAAATGTATTATAGTATTTAAATTAAATTTTAAAAATTAAATCAAATTTAAATAATAAAATCAATTTATAAGTTTCAAATCAAACTTGAAACTCTAATCAATTTGAAAAAAATAGCAATTAAATTTAATGTTTGACCAAGTTTGAAATTGGACTTAAGTTTCAAATTTGATCTCAAGGATCCATAGCTATGCTTAAAAACTTAGGTTTAAAGTTGAACAATTTAGTTTAAATTTTAGAATTAGAGTCAAACGTCTTTAATAAAATTAGACAATAAAGTCAAGCTTAATAAATAAAGTTAAATTTTATAAAAAAAATGAAAAAAGAATACAAATTCATTAAAAATGTATAAATTTAGTTCAATTTTACAATGAAAGAGAAATATCTTAAAGAAAGTCAACCAATGACAAAGAAGTCAAGCTTGAGACTTAGATTAAAATTCAAACTTAGGAACAATTTCAAAATTACGTCACACTTCAAACTTAAGCCTGATTTAAATAATTTAAAACTACCAATAATTTAAAACTAGAATATAATAATGTTGAGCTCCCATGATAATCAGAAAAATGCCAAGGGATGATAGATATGTAGAGAAGAAGAAGGCATGATACATATATAGAATCAATATTAGTTTAGTTCTTTACAAAATTTTAAATCAAACAATAATATATAGAGATGACATTAAGTTTAAGCTATGTTCACGGTTAAATTCATTTTTTTATAAATATTATTTATTATTTTAATACTGGAATTAGTTTAGTTAACTTGAGAGATTCTTATCTAAAAGTAAAGTTGTAGATTTTTTAACAAAAACATATTCAATTTAAATTAGTTTCCTCAAATTTGATTGGTTAAAATATTTTGGGCTTTTTTCAAAAGTTTGTTAAAATATTTGAAAGCATTTGAAGTTTAATATTTTTAATAACTTTCAAATTATTATTTTAATTAAGTTTTATTATTTATAATTTTTATTTTTTGTTTGTTCAAATTGTCTTAGGTTTGTCTATTATTATTGTATATTTATGATTATTTTATTTATTTTTTACATATCTGTATTTTAAATTATGTTGTCTTGTTTGGTTGATTAAATGTAGTTATTTTTATTTTAGAAACTAATTTATTTTGAAAAAAGTTATTCAAAACATATAAAAATCGCTATTAAATTTTGTTTCAAATTACATTCAATTTCAAAATATCAAATATAAATTTATATCTAACTTCTGGTACTCTATTTCACGATTTCAAAATCAATTAATTTTTTTTTCATAGTTTGGTATGTACTACGATGCTCTTGGCCTTGTTTATATAGACTTAAAATTTATATTATTTTCTATTAAATTATTAAACTTAACTTTCTTTCTTATAAAATATTTTTCTATATTAAGTATAAGGAGTTCAATTTACAAAGAGAGACACAAAGTATCAAAAACAAGAGGCCAAGCCCCACCCCAACAAAAAGAGTCTACATAGGCTCAAACTGTCAAAAAAGAAGAGAACAACAACCACTAATGAAGCACATCCTCGTAGGTATCAATCCAAGCTGCCCAGCCCATAGGGCCTTCCATCCAAACTATACTTTTCTGCTCTTAAATCTGCTTTAACATGTATATCATATCTCTAGTAGTGCCTTGTTGATTCCTTTTTACTTCCTTGCTGAGAAGATTGACTGTGTGATTGAATGTTTGAAGGTTATCTGAATGCATCCTCCAAAAGTAACCATTCTTCACCTCATTAGCAAAGAAAGTAGCATGACCATCCTTTAGGAGTCTTTTGAACTTATCCTTATCAACTTTCATGGTGATCTGAACCTACGAGAAAATTTTAAAGTGTGTGAGACTTCGAAAAGACTCAGTA
The DNA here is from genome assembly GCA_027943335.1 of Chamaecyparis obtusa. Classification (NCBI taxonomy): domain Eukaryota; kingdom Viridiplantae; phylum Streptophyta; class Pinopsida; order Cupressales; family Cupressaceae; genus Chamaecyparis; species Chamaecyparis obtusa. Next base: position 151,929 of record BSBK01011272.1, on the reverse strand, counting down.
AGCAATCTGGGAGTGTTTTGAAACCTTTCCTCATTTTTGCATTTCTAAATTTTCCACAAAATGCTGGATGAGAGAATGTTCCAAAACATGTTAGTATCTTTTTTATCATTAATAATAAAACCAGTAATAATTTCAAATATGCTGAAAGTAGAAGGGATAGAGATACCAAACATCAACCAAACCTCTTTAACAAAGTTGCAATCAAAGAAAATATGTCTTCCCGTTTTCGGGGTTCCAAAAATACTGCAATAATTAATATCAGATAAATTGTTCCTAATAGGAATCTTGTTGAGAATAAGAAGCCATTTAAAGCATTTGATTTTGGGATCAATAGAACTTTTTCATAGCTTGTCAAAAAACTTCTTCCAGGAGGAAACATCAAGATCAGTGTACCAAATATTATTAACATGACTGATAATATCCTCAGTATGGTTGATAACAGAGTAAATATTTTTAGCTTTAAGCTTGGTGATCATGGTTCCTTCAGGCCAATTAATTTTTAGGAAACTGCTGGAGTTAACATGGAAAAGAGTAGGAATATTCTTACTAGCTTTGAATATCATATTATAAGTCTTCTTATGAGAGTTAGGAAGCTTAAATATCTGATGAAGGGTGCTCCCCTTAATACCACAAACACATAACAAAAATAGAGAAACAAAAACAATAATATGCAAGAACAGAAAATTGGCTTCTTATTGTCTCCACAAATGTGGAATTACAAACTTTCAAAATTACAATATGCAAAGCCACATGGGCATTCCCTTACAATATTCTGTAGGACAAATCCTCGAATCAATACTCATATCTACTACCCAGAACTGCCCTGGACAACACTACGGGCCTTCTTTATATAGACAATTTCCACCGTCTGAGAAGGTTCTAGAAATTTAGCCCTTAGGGCCGACCAAACTTAGAATTATTTTATTTTACAATTTATTACATCAAAGTCGGCTCAAAATGAGTTTTGAAACCCAAACAAAAATTTTGAAGAAAAATTATTTTCTACCATTTCAGGTGACCCAACTTCCGAAGAACATAAGTCATCGCCCGTTGACCCGATTGGCTATTATAACCCCATTCTGGAAATGCCACGAAGTGCTCTACAGGATTGATCTGCACAAAGTGCTCATCACCCAAATTTTCAACCTCATTTGGAGCCTCTAAAGACTTCAAAACTGAGTTTGAAGTTTCTATACCCTGCTGCCAATACCGAAAATCTTCAATATCTTCAAAACTACACATGATCCAGCCATGAAACTTTGCTGGCAAGTTGATATGATTGAGATGAACCTCCATATGTAAAATCAAACATTCCGAGATCGTAAGACCAACTTACTAAAAATAGCAAGTTTCCATAAATAGCAACTCTGCACAAGATAGCCCTTATTGAATACAAAAATAGAAATATTTTTGGGTGATGCAAGATTGTTCTTACACCTAGGATGCTCCTGCATCAGACACCCGAGATAATTTGAGAAGTGACCCTGTCACAACTTAGGTGTACAGAGGAAAACCAAGATGGTTAACCTCCTCCTTTGTTAGCCACGATGAATCTTCAACAGGTCGTCCTTTCCATTTGACCAAATACTCTTCATATGTCCTGTTCCTTGTGCTTCTGCCAACACGACTGTCCAGTATGTCTTCAATCTCCTTGATATTTGAACTGGTTGCTAGAATACTCCACTATGCTGCTGCAACCTCATCTTCAACACCTCCTTCATGATACTCTGTCAAATCTGAAATGTTAAACACTGGTGAAATATTTAGCTCAGTAGGAAATCCTACCTCATATGCATTTTCTGAATCATGCTTCTTCAGTATCGTACATGGTCCAAACTTCTTCATTTTTAGCTTGTTATATGTACCAACTGGAAACCGCTCCTTTTGCAAATGAACCATGACTTCATCCCCAACCTGAAATTCCTTATGCCTCATTTTCTCATCTACCTTAGTCTTATACTACACATTCATCTTGGTAATATGCTTCCTCACCTCCTCATGGATGTTCTTCAAATGTTCTACAAAATCCTCAGCTTCAACACTACTAATTTCTCCTTTATCTATCTTTCTCAACTCAGATGCATTTCTTGGACTACTTCCATATACAATCTAGAATGGTGATTTACCAGTGCTCCTATTGATAGAATTATTGTATGCAAATTCTGCCTGTGGTAAAATCAAATCCCATCCTGTTGGCTTATCTCCAACCAAACATCTCAGCAGATTTTCTAAACTTCTATTCACCACCTCTATCTGTCCATCAGTGTGTGAATGATGTGACGAACTGAACTTCAAATCTGTCTTCAACTTCTTCCACAATGTCTGCCAGAAATATCTAACAAACTTAGTATCTCGATATGAAACTATGGTCTTTGGCAAACCATGTAGTCTCACCACTTCTCTGAAAAATAATTCTGCTACATGAACAACATCATTAGTCTTCTTGCAGGGAATGAAATGTGCCATCTTCAAAAATCTATCAACTACTACAAAAATTGAATTATGTCCCTGTTGTGTCCTTGATAAACTAAGAATAAAGTCCATGTTGATATCCTCCCAAGGCTTCTATGGTACAGGTAAAGGCTGATACAACCCTGTATTTTGCTTCACTCCTTTCGCCATCTGACATACTCTGCAACTCTGTACAAACTTCTTCACATCTTGCTGTAATTGTGGCCAATAATAATTCTCACCAACCAAAGCAAGGGTTTTATCACGACCAAAATGTCCAGCCAAACCTCCACTATGCTTCAGCTTGATGAGATTCTCCCTCATAGAACTTTGTGGAATGCACAATTGACTCCCTTTGAATAGCATATCATCTTGGATGATAAAATCCAACCATTTCATCCTGTCTAGAGTAACAGGTTCTGTACAAGATTTCCAAGCTTCACCAAAATTAGGATCCTCTGGATACAAATTCTTGAGTTCCTTGAACCCAACCACTTCAATCTGCATCTCTGTCAGCAATAGTTGCCTTCTGCTAAGAGCATCCGCAACCCTATTAGACTTTCCACTCCTGTGTTTCAAAACAAATGTATAACTCTGCAAAAACTCAACCCATTTCAAATGCCTCTGATTCAACTTTCCTTGACTATTCAAATATTGCAATGCTTGATGATTAGTATACAAAACAAACTCCTTAGGAAGCAGATAATGTCTCCACTTCTTTAATGCCTAAACTATAGCATAAAATTCCTGATCATATACAGAATATTTTCTCTTGACATCATTTAACTTCTCACTGAAATAAGCAACAAGTTTACCTTCTTGGCTCATAACAGCTCCTATTGCAGTACCACTAGCATCACAATCTACTTGAAACACCTTATTAAAATCTGGAAGTGGTAAAATAGGTTGTTCTGTAACTTTTTGTTTCAATAATTGAAAACTCTTTTCTGCCCCATTAGTCCACTTAAACTTTTTTCTATCCCCTCTCATTGTTTCAGTCAAGGGACCACAAATACTGCTAAATTTTTTGATAAATTTTTTTGTAAAAACTAGCTAGACCATGAAAAGATCTTATCTCAGTAGCACTCCTTGGAGTAGGCCATTCAAGGATAGCCTGTACCTTCTCTGGATCCATTTTTAGACCTTTTGGTGAAACTACAAATCCCAAATACACTAACTCTTTCTTCACAAAACTGCACTTCTTCAAATTAATCAACAATTTCTCATATCTCAACTTCTCAAACACCATATGAATATGCATCATATGTTCCTCCAATCTCTTGCCAAAAATTAAAATATCATCTAGGTAAACAATGAAAAACTTACCCAAAAATTCTTTCAGAACCTCGTTCATGAGCCGCATGAAAGTGCTCGGTGCATTGGTTAGCCCAAAAGGCATGACTAACCACTCATACAGTCCTTCCTTTGTCTTGAAGGCAGTCTTCCATTCATCTCCTTCTCTGATCTGAATCTGGTGATATCCACTCTTGAGATATATCTTTGAGAAATACACAGCTTCACTCAAACAGTCCATAATATCATCCATTCATGGCAATGGAAACCTATACTTGATTATGATCTTATTTATTGCTCTGGAATCTGTACACATCCTCCACTCTCTATTCTTCTTTGGTGCTAATACTACTGGTACAACACAGGGACTTAGACTCTCTCGAATCAACCCCTTCTGCAATAACTCGTGTACTTGTCTGTTCAACTCTTCACTTTCTACTGGTGTCATTCTGTGTGTTGCCTTGTTTGGCAAACTAGCTCCTGGAATCAAATCCATCTGATGACTGATCTTCCTTACTGGTGGTAATCCATCAGGTACATTATCAAATACAATATCCTAAAACTCATTCAACAAATCTACAACCTCTATAGGTACATCCTCTACTTCTTCTTTACCAACTTTTGGAATTAAAGCAAAACACACATGCTCATGCCTCATACCATCTAGAAATTTTCTTCCATCAACAAATGTTATTCTTGCATTACCACATACCTTTTCTTCGGTCTCCTTCAATGGCTTTAGCTTATGTCGCACTCCATCCTTTGTCAGGGAATAGGTATTCGCATGACCATCGTGTACAACACATCTATCAAACTGCCACGGTCTACCCAACAACATATGACATGCATCCATAGAGATTATATCACATAGTACCTCATCTTGGTACCCGCCGATCTTGAACTTTACCAGGCACTGTTCACTGACCATGACCTTGTGGTCATCCTGCACCCAGGAAATCTGATATGGATGTGGGTGTTTCAGTCTCTTGAGCTTCAACTTTGTCACCATCTCTCCTGACACCAAATTGTCAGTGCTTCCACTATCGATAATCACATCATAGCATTTACCCTCACACTTGTATCTAGTGCGAAACAAGCTCCTCCTTTGTTCAGGTTCATTCTCACCACTCAGCAAGACTCTTTTGTTAATTAGCATTTCTCCTCTTTCAACATCTTTAGAATTTGATGATCTAGCATCTTCATCTACATGTGCAACTCTGTCCTGGCCTTCATTTCTCCTGTTTGTTCTGCCTTGGCACTGAGGACATTCAAATTCCCTATGACCTTCTTCTCCATAGTGAAAACATGTTCCACGGAAGCCTCCTCTTCCAGATCCTTGTCCTCTTCCTCTTCCTCTCTGATCTCTATTACTCTGATCCTGGAAATGATTAGAATTATTTCCTCTTTGATTCTGACTGCTTCTGGCCTCATCCTTCTTTTTCGAATGTTCATTTCGGCCACCATATGACCGTCTTCCAGATCTTCCACCATGACCTTTTCCATTTTGTCTGCTCTCAAACTTCTTGTTTAATTTTTCCTCTACTTTTAGGGCAAACTGGTATGCCTCCTCAATACTGTTCATTCAAACTAGATTCAACTCCTCCTGAATGCTTGGCCTTAACCCATTAAGGTATCGGGAAACCTTCTCCTTATCAGCTTCTACATGGCCTATTCTGATGAGGAGTCGATAGAACTCCTCTGTATACTCCTGAACAGATCTTCCTGCTTGCTTCAAACTTTGCATTTTCTTTAGTAGGTCAAGCTCATAATCAACAGGAATGAACTGTCACTTCAATTTATCCACCATCTGATCCCATCTTGTGATTTTATCTTTCCCTCTTCTATTTCACTCCAATTAAATTTCTTGCCACCAGATCTTTGCATGACCTTTCAATCTGGTCTTCACAAATTTGACCCTATCAGGATCCTCAACATTTTCATACTCAAAATATTCCTCACATTCATTGATCCAGTCGATCAATTCCTCTGGGTTAAGATTTCAAAAAAATGTAGGAACCTCAATCTTAGGTCTTTTCCCAATCTTGGAAATCACCTGAAAAAGTCTTTCTTCCTCCTGGTTCACAATTTTAGCTTCTCCTTCTTGATATTCTTCTTCGGCTTCATCCTCGCTTTCGTCTCTGACATTAAGATTCATTCCTCTGTGAATCTCTTCTTGCAATGCTCACACTTGTCTCTGCAACTATCTAACCTCAGGTGTCATAGCACCAGCTCTTCCACCACATTCTCTTCGTGGAGGCATTTTCATGATGCGCGCTGAAACCCTAACCACGGTCCTGGTGCAAACTACCTCACATTCGGCGATTTGTTTGCACACTCAAGAACTCCTACTCTGATACCACTTGATGAAGGGTGCTCCCCTTAATACCACAAACACATAATAGAAATAGAGAAACAACAACAATAATATGCAAGAACAGAAAATTGGCTTCTTATTATCTCCACAAATATGGAATTACAAACTTTTAAAATTACAATATGCAAAGCCACATGGGCATTCCCTTAGAATATTCTGTAGGACAAAGCCTCAAATCAATACTCAGATCTACTACCCAGAACTGCCCTGGACAACACTACGGGCCTTCTTTATATAGGCAATTTCCACCGCCCGAGAAGGTTCTAGAAATTTAGCCCTTAGGGCCGACCAAACTTAGAATTATTTTATTTTACAATTTATTACAACAAAGTCGGCTCAAAATGAGTTTTGAAACCCAAACAAAAATTTTGAAGAAAAATTATTTTCTGCCATTTCAGGTGACCCAACTTTCGAAGACCATAAGTCATCGCCCGTTGAGCCAATTGGCTATTATAACCCCATTCTGGAAATACCACGAAGTTCTCTACAGGCTTGACTTATGCAAAGCACGTATCACCCAAATTTTCAACCTCATCCGGAGCCTCTAAAGCCTTCAAAACTGAGTTTGAAGTTTCTGTACCCTACTGCCAATACCGAAAATCTTTAATATCTTCAAAACTACACCTGATCTAGCCATGAAACTTTGTTGGCAGGCTGATATGACTGAGATGAACCTCCATATGTAAAATCAGACTTTCCGAGATCATAAGACCAACTTACTAAAAATAGCAAGTTTCCATAAATAGCAACTTTGCACAAGATAGCCCTTATTGAATACAAAAACATAAATATTTTTGGGTGATGCAAGATTGCTCTTACACCCAGGATGCTCCTGCATCAATATGTTCTTTAATTCATCCCATTGGATAAGCTTGTCATTTTCAAAGATATCAATAAATTGTTTAATTCCATAGGTGGCCCATTGCTTGGCAAAGCACCCTTGGGTAAGAGCAAGGGGTTTATTACCCAGCATAAGGTTCCACCAAATGGATCTTTCACCCTGGAGAGTTTTGTTGTCATAAAAATCTTTATTCTTGACGAATTGCCTAACATGGTTCCAGGCTTTCCAAATGGATTGGAATACAATAGAGCCTTGAACAATGATAGGGAAGTCACCACAAATCAAATCAGTGAGAGGGAGATTCTTCCAGAATTTGGCATTCTTAGGATATCCCCTTTCAATATTGTTACGAATCAGAACTTTCTAGGGATCATCTCCCTCCAAAGCATGAAAGATCCATTTAGAGGCCAAAGAAAGACCACTTAGTTTTAGGTCTTTAAGCCCTAAACCCCCAACAAGCTTGTCAACATGGCACCAATTCCATTTAATAGAGTGAATCTTGTTATTTCCTTTCCCATCCCACTAGAGGTACTTTTAGATGGCTTTCTGAATTTCTTTATAAAATATTTCATTCAAGTATGAACGATATTAAAGGATTTAATTTAATAATTTAATTAGACATTAAAAATTTAATTCACCTTTCATAATTAACTCAATTTATAATTTTTTTAATAAAACTTTAATAATTAAATCACATTAATACTTAACTCATAATAATTAGATAGAATTAAAAAAACTATATCAAAGTTTAGTAATTAAATCTATTTATAATATTTAAATTAAATTTTAAAAATTAAATCAAACTTTGGTAATTAAATCAATTTATAAGTTTTAAATCAAACTTGAAAACTCTAATCAATTTGAAAAAATAAAACATTTAAGCTTAAAATTTGACAAAGTTTCACTAGTTAAGTTTAGCTTGTTTTTCGTTGAGGTTTAGTCAATTATTAGACACCAATTAGTTGACCAATCAACCATAATGGTTGCCGAAGTTTTTTCATCAATAATAGGACATATCAAATCTTTGTCTATTCTTTGTTTGTCGTAAAATCAACATAAAATTTAATCTTTTAAATTTTTTTTTATCAAATTGAGCACAACAATATTATGTCATTGTTGCTTACAAACAGTCACACATTTTCTGTCTTATTTCACACAAACATGTTCTTTCTTGAGGTCATTAACCTTTCAGTAAAACTTTCCACTTCTAAAGATTTTCTTGAGTCTAAACAAAAGAAAGAATAAGCCTCACAATATTTCAATGAAATTCATAGGAGATGAATAGGCGATTTACAACTATGGCCAAAATAATACTTAAAGATTATATCTCAAACCAATCTCCCAGTTTATTAGCTAGTCTATTTGCCTTCTTCTTGTTTGTGGGGTTGATGTGTCGGGCGATGAGAAAGAGGGGGATGCTGTGAGGAGTGAATGGGTTCTGGGAGAGTTTGGGAAAGGCTTTCTTGGACTGCCACTCTCCACCACACTCCATTTCCACCTTAATTAGCATTACCATTTCTTGGGGATGCTTCTCACCACGTATGACAACGCAGAGCTTCGTGTCCATTTCCAGTTGTACATCTTCTTTCCTCAATCCTACACAATACATATTTAGCTCCACCTAAATTACTTTGAAATTACAACCTTTTAAGGATAGGAACACAAAAATAATAGAAAACATAAACATAAGAAATAGTAGATTTATTTGGAACAACTTGTAAAGGGAAAAACCATGGAAAATATTTCTCTCAAATATATGGACACTGATTAAGGTGAGTTACAAGAAACAATAACTACCAAAGGGATTAAGAATAATTATAAGAGAGAATAAATCCACCTCTAATGTCCGACCCACTCAATTTTTTCAATACAACAGAAACTAAGATAAAGATAAATCACTTTCTTGACATAGGACTTTTCATATATCCAAAGATCACAATGACACCAAAGGCTTAATAGCATAGTTTGATATGATATGATTTGAACTAGATTGATAAATTAAGTCATAATAATATTGAGTCTAAGCAAAAATACTAATATAGAGTATTCTTTTTAACTAAGATTGGATCCATAAAATAAAGAGTTCCCCCTCTTAAATAAACCGATTCCTATTAAATAAGCTTTTCCATTGTAACAAAATTTTTTTCACCCTTGATACCATGTGCATATACGTGTTCTCAGAATCTAAAATCTCTGGCCCAACATTGATTCTCATCAATGTACAAATTTGGATAGTAAGTCTAATTTAATTTGTCTGTGGACTCAGACCTTAAATTATTGAGCTTCTCTTTGTTTCGAGAAGAGTATAACTGTTAGAAAGTAAAGTCCACCAAGATAACTGAGTGGGGGGGGGGGTGAATTAGTTATCTGATAAATACAACCTTTATAAACATTAAAAAAATTTAACCATGTACGAAATCTAATCAACAACCATATAAATTATTCATACACAATAACACAATGACACAAGATATGTTGAATAGGGAACCTCTTGATCAAAGAGTAAAGCCTGGTAGGAATGATGCCCATAAAAGATGCACTAATATGAAAGTTCCTTGTGAGAGGATGGAATCTATTAGGAGTCTTATGAAATACATTTAGTACATATGAGTCCTTGTTAGAAGACTTTGAATCTCTGCTAAAATATTCTAGCTCTATTAGGAGTTATGGAAGACAGAAGGACCTGCTGCCCAAACAGCTTCAAGTGAAGATCACTGAACCCACTGTCCAAATGATCTTTTTATTACTAAAAAAAATAACACTAAAATATTACTAATCCCAACAATTCAATACTCTTTCTCTGACTATACGAAACTGCACCAACTGCTTCTTCAAATTTCCTATACTTTACATATCATCTTTCTACAAGGATTGCACAAATCTGCAATCACTTTAAAATACTATTCACAATTACCTCATTCTCATATTCCACACTAGAAAAAGGAAAAAATTCCTTCCTTTATACCACACTCAAGTAATTACAAATGAGTTGGCATACAAATTACAAAATAAAAGTTTCCATACGTTACATAAAAATTACACAAAACTGTCGGCTTCCAATTAAGATAATTCTTCACTCATGGGACCTTATATCTTGTGCTCATGTCCATGCCATCAATAAAATGTCTTCAAATACCTCATAATTGTGCATAATCATATTCAATGCCGATTAGGAGATGTCATCCGATTTCCACAAACCACTACTCAGGAACACTGCCTGAATACTGCTTCCACTGATTTCCTCATAACTGTCATGAATAAATGAATTTATATCTACACTCTTAACCATGATGTAATATAACATCATAGAGTAAGTCCTCAAATCCACATAGCTTCATCTTAAATATCCCAAGTGTGCTAACTCAAACACTATCTGCTTCTCTGCTAATGTTCAGTAGATCACTGTGTTAACATCAATGACAATCATAGTCATGAATGCAACAATAACTACTACAGAATGGATGTGAATACTCCCCCATAGTATATATTAAGAATTCATTCCTAACAATCTCCCCCATTTGCATTGATGGAAACATAGATGAAAAAGCATCCAAATTCTATGAATACCAACACTGCAACACTACTGCTCTAAAAATGCTTTCAAATCCTCTTCATCAATCAAATCTTACTTTGTTTTCCTATTCAATTCACTCTAATAGATGATTTTTCATGTATACTTCTCCCTCATTAACATCAATGACGTATGTTTCATCATTATGTCAACAATAACTTCAATGTTAAAAGACATTGTTCAAAAAATACATTCACTAGAGTCCTCATGATTCAACTCATATACACATACTCCCCCATAGAGGAAGTACCACCATCTAGTCCAGAAGAAAGATCTAGGGCTCATATACCACTAGATAGATGCAACAATATGCATCACTTCTCAAAAGTAGGTTGTGGCATAACCCCAAGCATACCTCTCAAATACTCAAATGTATCCTTAGGAAAAGGTTTTGTAAATATATTTGCAATCTTCTCTTTTGTTCTTATGTACTCAAGTCTAAATTCTTTCTTAGCCACTTTCTCTCTCACTACATGATACTTTGTCTCTATATGCTTTATCTTAGAATGTAACACAGGGCTCTTAGAAATACTAACTATGCTGGTGTTATCACAATGCATAACAATAGGCTCAACAAATTTTATTTCAATATTCCTCAGCATTTTCTTCATCCAAATTATCTAATTACAATTATTTGTTGGGACTACATATTTTTCTTCTGTTGTGCTCTGTGAGATACAATTCAGCTTCTTTCATAGCTAAGAAACTAATCTTCCTCCAAGGAAAAATGTTCCACCACTGGTGCTCTTTTTATCATCAACACTACCTCCCCAATCAACATTTGTATATTCACATAGGGTAAAATCATCAGATTTTTCATACCACAATCCATACTCAATTGTGCCTCTTAAGTACCTCAATATCCTCTTCATTGCTGCATAATGTAATTCCAACTACATGTGATATATTAGGTCTTGTATTACTTAGATATTGCGATCCTCCAATCATAGATCTATACTTCTTTTGTTCTATTGCATGAGTCCCATCTATTGTAGATAACTTGTGTCCAATTAACATAGGTGTTCCAACTTGTTTACAATTCTCCATTTCAAATCTCTTCAATAAATCATTCAAGTATTTTGTCTGACTTACAAAGATACCATCACTATTCTGTGTTATCTGCAATCCTAAAAAGTATTTCACTCTCTAATCATACTCATGTTTCAAATTCAATCTTCATTTCATGTGGAAATTTATCACTAGCTTCATCTTCTCCTCCAAAGATAATATCATCAAAAAAAATAAAAATAACCAACAAACTATTTTCAATTTATTTTGTGTATAAGTTACTATCAGATGTGCCTTTTGCAAATCCTAATTTTATCAAATACTTATCCAATCTTGCATACCAAGTTCTAGGGGCTGAAAACTATCTCTTAATACCATTCACTTTACAAAAACTATTAAATTCTTTTGAAGTAAATTCTCCACATCTTTCTGATCACAAATATTTAATCTTCATTCTAGATTCATTCTCAACTTTGTTTCTTAATGATCTTAAACTTATTAAATGCTTCTGATTTTTCTTTAAGAAATGCAATCCACATCATTCTTGTAAAATCATCAACAAGAATCATAAAATACCTTTCTCCATAGAATCCTCTAGTCCTTGTGGGACCGCTCAAATCTGTATGAAAAATTTCTAACTTCTATACTATTGTAAACTTCTTGTTGGGAAATGAGCTTATCTTCTGTTTAGCCATCACACATTCTTTGCAAATCATGTTAGTAGGATTCATAATTTTAGGCAAATCTCTTACTGCAAGTGTAGTACTCACTTTCACAATGTTATCAAAGTTTATATGACAAAATCTTTTGTGCCATAACCAACTGTCATCAATCTTAGTAACCAAACATGTCATCTCAGTAAGATTCAACTGAAATATGTTACCTCTAGTTCTAGATCCAATACCAATCAAATTACCATCCGTGTCTTTGACTACACAAGTTTTCTCAGTAAACCAAACTTGATATCCCTTATCAACTAACTATCCAACACTCAAAATATTATGTTTCAAACCATCCACAAATTAGACATCATCAGTATTAGTCTTTCCATCAAGAGTAATAGATCCTATACCTTTAACCAAATAAGGTGCATTGTTTCCAACTCTAACAACTCCTCCATCATAATTGTTAAACTTTATGAAATTTTTCATGTCTCCAATCATATGATGTGAACAACCACTGTCTATAATCCAATAAACTTTATTTTCTACTTGAGAAAGTAAAGCTTTCTCTTCTTTAATTTTTGTTTCATGATTTTTTTCTTTAATTGCTACAAATCCTATATCATCATTCTCAGTTTCACTTTCACTCAAAGATTTCTCCAAACTAGTTTCAAGTTCTTCATCATTTGCATAGTAACATTCTTCAAATCTTCTAGGTGTAAAGTTCTTTCTATACTTCTTAACTCTCTTAGGACACTTAGATGCAAAATGACCAAATTCTTGACAAGTCCAACATTTATAAATTTTCTTATCGTCTAGTTCTCTTTTCACAAGCAAGGCAATACCTTCTTGAATCTTCATGTCTTCTTCATTTCTAGATCTTTTGCTACTAGCATAATCTCCTCTTACACTAATGCTTCTTGACAAAGTAGGGAAAACACTAAGAGCATTGAGTGTTGTCTCCATTCTAGGTAAATCTTCTGATAGCCTCAAGTTCATCTCTGCTACTTCCAATCTTCCAAGAAGAGTTTCTCTTGTAAAGTTCATAGTACAAGTTATAACTTGTTCAATCATCTATGTTGTCTACTTAAATGCAGGAGTCAATGTCCTCATGATTTTCCATATCACTTCATTATTTGTCTTGGTTCCTCCACAAGATTTTATACCTGCAACAATTTCTGACATTCTACCAATATAGCTTCTAACAGATTCATCTTCCATCATTCTTATATCCTCAAATGCACATATCCAATTATGTAATATGAATTTATTAGCATGTTATCACCTTCAAAAGTAGATTGTAAAGCTAACCAAATTTCATAAGATGTCTTTAGATATTTTACTTGACTATACTCATTTTTTGGAAGGGTTGACAAAAGTGCTTCTTTGGCAAGTATGTTATACATGAATAGATCACTTTCCTCATTAGTACATTCTTTAATTTTTTCCTCATCAATGATAGTCTTCTAATTATTTGTGATTAATCAATAACCTTATCCTAAACAAAGTAAGTGTTTCTTCATCTTTTCTTTCCAGCTATCAAAATTTACTACATCAAACTTAGGGCTTTCTTTCCTAAAATGATTCGCCATGGATCTCCTTAAGCTATTAAATATTTCCTTCAAGGACCTACTACTCTGTTACCAATTGTTAGAAAGTAAAGTCCACCAATATAACTAAGAGGGAGGGGGTGACTCAATTATCTAATAAATACAGTTCCTTTATTAACATTAAAATAATTTAACCATGTAAGCAATGTAATCAACCACCATAGAAAGATATTCATACACAATAATAAAATGAGGAAGGATATGTTGACTAGGGAACCTCTTGATCAAAGAGTAAACCCCGATGTGAATGATGCCCAGAAAAGATGCACTAATATGAAATTTCCTTGTGAGAGGATGGGATCTATTAGGAATCTTACAAAATAAATTCAGCACATATGAGTCCCTATTATAAGACTTTGAATCTTTGCTAAAAGATTCTAACTCTATTGGAATTAAGAGAGATAGGTACTAAGAGGGGATGGGTGAGTTAGTGCCCACAAAACTTTTCTTGTAAAAACCTTTATGATCTATAACTAAATATTGTGATAACCAATCAAAATAACTTGAATACAATTGTATAAATCAATCATCTAGTTAACTTAAGAAAGTAAACAACATGAAATCAATATGACAATCACATAACACAAATACTTTGGTAATGCAGAAACCCTTGTAAGAGGGTAAAAACTACGGTGGGGATAACACCCATGTAAATTCTTTAGTACTGCAGATAGAAAAGGTTTGCCTATTAAGGCTACAAGTTTTGATCACTTCTGGTGATCTTACCCTATTAGGAGTAACATGTCAAATCAGCTAGATCTACCTAGTTATAGGATTTAAACAACACTAATGAAGTGTGTACTTAGTTAAGAGATTTATACAAAGACTATTAAGTCTACTCTGTTAAGAAATTTATCAAAACTCTATCACAATTGTCAAAAGGTAATAGGTAAATATCTACTAGTTGACAACTCAATTGTCTGAAATAGATCTATAAGTGCTCATAAAAAATATCACCTTATCTATGATGATTCTCTGCTCTGTTCTACTTGGTAGCCTTCTCTGATTCTACTCAATCTGATATCCTATGTGCTCTATTCTACTTGGTAAAATGATTCTCTTGAAGATAGGAAATTTCTTCAAGTGCTCCATGATTCATATTTATTAGTTCACCTAACCTTGTAAAATGGTGCAAACAAACAAAATATATATTGTTCTATTTTGCTGCCTTAGCAAAAATTAGGTTATAGAAATAATCATAACCCTAAGATCTATGGTGCAAAATAACCTAGATCAACTATTATAATAAGATAAACATTACATTTAATGAGTATCTATTTACAATAAATGTTCATCAATCTTGGTAAACCATTTTGTGATTTGTTGTAACCATTTTCATAGAAGAGTGTGCCATTTTAGATTACTATGCCATTTTCTATGATCATCGGTAAACACTGTATAATCTTCTCGGTGTATACTGTGATGCTCAGTGTTTACTGACTATCGGTGTTGGTGTCACTAGTGCTCAGTTAACTATGTGATGCTTGGTGTAAGGACCTTACCAACTGCTCTATCTTACTTCTGGTTACTGACCGACTTAATATAAGTAATCGACCGACCTATTTACAATCCTTTGATACTAATGACAACCTAAAATGCTCAATAGAGATTAACAATCTACCCATTTGGCATTAGTATCAAAAATTTGAATGTAGATAGACAAAATGTTTCTATATGTTCCTTATGTCTCTGCCATATACATATCCACAAAAAAAATTTCTAAGTACAAAGTACTCCCCCTCAGTGCATGCTCCTGATAGTATGTAATATATATTTCAAAGTATACTTATCTGGCATATACATGGTTTCCCCCTTTTTGATAATAATGCCAAATGCAAAAAAATATATATATGTATATATAATGTATACTTACATCTTATCAAGAATGTGTGGATGGGTTTTCTTTACAGACTCTAAGAGGTTGTCCATGTTAGGACAATTTTCTGTCATAGCAAAATCTTGTGAAAATGGCCTCCTCCCTGCAAATATTTTTGTTAAATGTCCTGCCCTGTGCTCTTTTATGTTTCACTAGGCTCTGGTCCAATTTTCTCTTGCTGAATCATAAATCCTAGAAAGATATTCAAATTCTAAGGTCCGCAGGAAGAATTTTTAAAGTTCTATCACAGTGTCAAAAACCCATAGTGTTTTCAAAAATCCATGATGTTTTTAGTCTGTGTGTTTTCAGCCTTTGTTATTTTTGACCTTGTGTTTCCTACTTTTGTGTGGTTATCCTTTGGCATTGAAAACTCTATGTGTTTTCGGTCTTTCTCTGTGTCAAAAATCTTGTGTGTTTTCAACCTTGGTCTTAACTGCACAGGTGTGATGGGTGGTGGGCCTGAGCTTTCAAAGGCTCTTCTTGATTGGCTATCACATGTTCGCATGTCAAACTTTCCTGACATGCGATCATGCGACCACTTGCCACCTATCTGTCTGGGTCTCGCTTCTTCCTGTTATTCACTTGGCTGGCGGTAAAGTTCTTTCCGTGATCTGACGACTAGCGGTTTTCTCCTATTCACTAGTTTCTGGCAGTTAATCCCTTAGCATTCAACGACTTGGCAAGTGATCTTTTCTCTTTAGTTGCGCAGTCTCTTATTTCTTGGCGGTTAGCGGCTAACATCTCACGAACTTGCGAACAGTTAGTCGCGTGGTCACTGAATGCTTGGCGGTTGGTTTGTGGTTCCTAGTTCTTTTCATTGCTTGATGTTAGAGATTGAAGATCTCTGGTCAGCATGTGATCACATGAAATATTCTTTCCCCATGTAATGATGCACCCACCATCCGATTTGGTCGATGTGGGTGTGTTCGTTGTGGGCCCGCTATTAGTGGTGGTCATGTGGCAACTTTTGGTTGGCTGTCGCAAGATTACATAGCCCATTCTTTGGCTATGCGATCATGCGACCAGTCGACACATGTCCTTGGAGCTAGGTGTGAGGTGGAAGGTGGGTCCTGTGCCAGTGACTGGGTGTGGGTCAGCAAATGGATTAGTGACATGTGGCTTCAGGTAGGCCCGATTGGAGTCTAGTGTTTGGCGGTCCAAATAAAAAGGTGGCAGTGCCGATAAGATGTAGTCTTGTCGCGCATTTGTGAGAAGATTTGGCAATTCACTAATTTGTCTGGTGACTTGGCGAGTAAGGTTCCCTATGGCAGATAAGGCTGGTGACTGCACGGCCATGCCACTAAAGTTGAGGGTTAAGTTGCTGAGCCCGTGAAGGGAGATTGATCAGATGGAGGGGATATAAAGGTGGTAAAGGTTTAAATTATGACCTTTGATGTGCTACTAGGTACCAAAGAGGTAACCATTGGGATCAGAATTCAAATTTGCAAAGGGTTTCTTGCGACCAAAAGGATTGGTTTTCAATGCTTTCTCGATGATTTTTGATCTGGTTGGTGGCACTGGTTGTTGCAAAGTGGTCCAAGGGCTCTGTGGTCATTTGTAGGGGTGATTTTGTACCTGGTTCCATGTGGTTTTAAGCTTAAGGAGCTATTTGCAAGTGGTGATTTGACTGATTCTGATGGCATTCCCTGGTGTTCTATGCTAGGCTTATAGTTTGTCTTGATTACAGATCATTCTTGGATCTAATTATCCAGGTTGCTTTGTTTCCTTCCCTTGTAATAAATTCTAATGTAATTTTGATTGGTGTGGTGGGTGAAACCCTAGCCCTAGCTGTTTGTAGCTTATTGCAACCTATTTTGGGTTTCCAAGGTAGCTAGGTGTATTTGTAGTCAAGTTTTTGACTTTGTATGGGTTCCTTCTTCTGCAAAATTTTTGAGGAGAATTCTCTCCATGTGAAGGGTCTTTTTCCTATACATTTTCTCCTTCTCTCTACATATAGGGTGTTCTTCTTTCTCTTGCTAATTCAGAGAATATAATGTATATTGGAATTGATTTGTCTTATGTATGAGAATTTAATACATTCTTACTGTTACCAAGATATCTCCATTTGAATTTTGAATCATTAATCATGCATCAAGGGTGTTTGATTTGTCTGTTTGCATTGCCTAAGTGTTTGCAAGTGGAGTTGTCTTTGTAGGGATAACTGGTGCAGAGTAGTGTTCATGTATGTATGAGCTAAGGTGTCAAGGATATTTCATGCTTGTCTTCCAGTGGATGCTAGTCAATGTATTATCTATTCATAGGTCTCTTCTAAGGGGAGGGTCAAAATCCTTTGATGGATAATAACATATTTGAATGCACAGGTGGGTACTAAGTTGAGGTTTTTTCATGGTGTGTGATTGATGTCTAGCATCAACACATTGAATCTATTGTTTTCTTATTTCATAGCTTTCTCTTGCAGTAAGGTATTTGACTTTGTGGCCCATTGGACAAGGCACTGGTCTATTAGAGACTTAGGGTATCTTAGGGGTCCCTTCAAAATCCATTTAAAGTCATTTCCTTTCAGTCCCACCCTTTCCCTTTCTTGTTGTTAGGTTAGGTCTCTAGTTTTCATACTCACTCCATGCAAGTTGGGCTATTGCATGAGATATTGGCTTCATTGAGGTACAGGATACCTATAGGATTTTGAGAACCATTCCATAGTCAGTTACCTATAGGCCTATAGTGTGACACTAGTTAATATGTGTGTGCAGATGAGGTACACCCACCTGAGTGATGTGGAGCTCAAAGTGTAGAAGGATGTCTCTTTGATCCTTGTCAGTTGGCCCTTTTTCCTATCAGTTTTGGAATGTTGAGTGAATGTGACACTAGCTCTGTCAATCATAATGCCAAGCTGACCTTTGAGGAAAAAGAAACACCAACATGATGGTGACTCTACTGGGGAGAGTCTAGAACAGAGTTAGATAAACAAATTAGTATTTGCTGATATTTTCTCACCTAGTTGTGAGTGGCGGCTGTGATTTTCTTTGTTTGATTAGTGTTCCTCTTGATAAATAGTGTGTTTACCTAGTGTAGTTTTGTGTTGGCTGGAAGTAGAAAAAAAGAATATTCTTTCTTCTTCAGGGAGGTGGCAACTCTACACTACAAAAAAATTGATGGATCTGAATGGTGAGATCTAGATCTTCCTTGCCTTCCAATCAACAAGAAAGGTCTTCTGCTGTAGAACTTCCAAGTATTATTTTGTTGAAATGTATCCCTATCAAGTGTTAAGCACTATTGTAGAGGGATGAGTTGTAGTGGGTAGTTCCTCATGGAGGAATATAGGCCCTTCTATTTTGATGGCATTGAAGGTGCCCCTAATGAGTTCTCTACTGAGGATGGGAAGTGCTTACCAAGATTCATGGCTAGTGGATCTGTTTCTACAAGCTAGCATGTTGATGTTGTCATGGGTATTTTTGGAGATATGGATGTTGAACATGAAGATGTTTCCATGAGGTTATTTGTGCACACATTTTTTGATGGTGCAAGGAAGTGGTTTTTGTCCTTGCCTTCATGTTCAATTCCTTCTTGGGATGTGTTGAGAGCTAAGTTTGTTGAGCATTTTGATAACTTTCTTCTCTCAAGAAGGAATTAGGAAGGTTGAAAATGGTGAACTGGTAGCTAGCAGAGGACATAAGATTGCTAAGACTGGTGGCTCCTGATGATTTTCATGAGGAGGCCAGTGTTTTTGATGTTGAATCTCACTATGCAGAGAGTGTTGACTATGAAGCTGATTCTGAGATCAATGCATATGAGAGTGTTGAAGATGAATCTAAGGATGGCAATATTTCCTTTTTGTCTACAGATTTCTCTTCTTGTCAACATGAGAAGACAATTTTCTTGTCCCGGATTGAAGATGTTTTGTGTGAAAAGGAAGATATTGAATATGATGCAGATGATGATTCTTGCATTGGTTTATTCACACAAGATGATCTAAGGCCAGATGTCTCCATTCTTATCTTGGATAAGAATGATGTTTGCAATGATAGGGATGTAGCTAATGAAGGAGAAAATGAAGTCGAAAGTCCATTGAGCAGTGAAATGATTTCAGCACTCTTGGCTAAACAGTTCCAAAGGTATGCACCTTGTGTGGGCTTTGATTTGTAGCTCCCCTATGATATACACTTTGACATTGATAATGAGGCCGGTGCTCAAAGTGAGCATGAAGATCCATGTATATTAGGTTCCCCCTCTGGTAGTGACTTTGCAGAAAGAGAACTAGAAGGACATGACAGTGTGTTTTTTTGTCATCAAGATTACAATGATGAACAAGTTTCTTGTTCAAGCCCTTTCCCTGTTTCTACTAAATATGATACTGAGTGTGACAGTGTTGAGGACCTAGTCTTCAATAGTTGGGATAGAAATTCTTTTGGTGAAAGTAATGATGCAGTGTTCCCCTATCATAAGAGCTTTGAAGATGACCTTCACTTGGTTCATGGTCTAGTTCATGAAGACATCATGGAGGAACCAAGTTGCTTAGTGGCTAAAGCAATGTGTGAAGATAAATCAGAAGATTCAAGTCCTTCTCAGCCAAGTAATTGTATTGTAATGCATGATGCTCAATATGTTTTATTTTCTGATGCATTACAAGATAAAATTTTTGCTTCCAGCCAGCAGGGAGAAGTAGATGATGTTCCCTACTTCTTGGATTTTGAATATGAATATGATAGTCATGGCTGGAAAAAAAATGGGTGGTGATCAGTGCAAGTTTATTCTTCAGCCCATGAATATTCACATATGTTTGCAGCAAGGTGGTCATGAAATTTTTAGGTGGTTGGTTGCATATGTGGATGAAAACCATATTTTTGATGCAGGAGGGTCACTGGTTTTCTTTTGAGGCCTTGAGCGTGGTTGTACATATCTATAAATATTTGTATAGTCTTTCCCTTTCCTATTGTGTACTTTTCCTTCTAGTTCCATGCTTTTTTGAGTTCTTTGTTTGTGTCTTGTTGGTGGTTTGCTCTCCCAGAAATCCTAAATTCTCGTATGGGCACAAATTACCCATTGTCCTTGACCAGAGCCACTATTAGGCCAATTTTATATCATAGCAAAATCTTGTGAAAATGGCCTCCTCCCTACAAATGTTTTTGTTAAATGTCCTACCCCATGCTCTTTTATGTTTCACCAGGCTCTGGTCGAATTTGCTCTTGCTGAATGATAAAGCCCAGAAAGATTTTCAAATTCTAAGCTCCACGGGAAGCATTTTTAAAGTTCTACCACAGTGTCGAAAACCCATAGTGTTTTAAAAAATCTATGATGTTTTCAGTCTGTGTGTTTTTGGCCTTTGTTGTTTTTGACCCTGTGTTTCCTACTTTTGTGCGCTTATCCTTTGGCGTCGAAAACTCTATGTGTTTTCGGTCTTTCTCTATGTCAAAAATCTTGTGTGTTTTTTACCTTGGTCTTAACTACGCAGGTGTGATGGGTGGTGGACCTTGGTTTTCAAAGGCTCTTCCTGATTGGCTATCGCATGGCCGCATGTCAAAATTTCTTGACATACGATCATGCGACCGCTTTCCACCTGTCCGTGCGGGTCCCGCTTCTTCCTGTTGTTCACTTGGCTAGCGGTTTAGTTCTTTCTATGATCTAGAGACTAGTGGTTTTCTCCTATTCACTAGTTTCTGGTGATTAATCCCTTAGCATTCAGTGACTTGGTGAGTGGTCTTTTCTCTTTAGTCACGCAATCTCTTGTTTCTTGGTGGTTAGCAGCTAACATCTCACGAACTTGTGAACGGTTAGTCACGTGGTCACTGAATGCTTGGTGGTTGGTTCATGGGTCCTAGTTCTTTTCGTCGCTCGGTGTCAGAGATTAAAGATCTATGGTTGGTGTGTGATAGCATGGAATATTCTTTCCCCATGCGATCATGCACCCACCATCTGATTTGGTCGACGTGGGTGTGTTCATTGTGGGCCCGCTGTTAGTGGTGGTCGTGTGGTGGCTTTTGGTTGGCTATCACATGATTGCATAGCCCATTCTTTGGCTATGGGATCATGTGACCGGTCAACATGTGTCCTTGGGGCCTGATGTGAGGTGGAAGGTGGGTCTTGTGCTAGTGATTGGGCATGGATCAGCAAATGGTTTAGTGACATGTGGCTTCAGGTAGGCCCCATTGGAGTCTAGTGTTTGGCAGTCTAGATAAAAAGGTGGTGGTGCCAATAAGATGTAGTCTTGTTGTGCATTCACAAGAAGATTTGGTGATTCACTAATTTGTCTAGTGACTTGGCGAGCAAGGTTCCCTATGACAGATAAGGTTGGTGATCATGCGGTTGTGCCACTAAAGTTGAGGGTTAACTTACTGAGCCTGCGAAAGGAGATTGATCAGATGGTGGGGATATAAAGTTGGTAAAGGTTTAAATGATGACCGCCAATGTGCTGCTGGGTGCAAAAGAGGTAACTATTGGGATTTGAATTCAAATTTGTAGAGGGTTTCTTGTGACCAAAAGGACTAGTTTTCAATGCTTTCTCGATGGTTTTTGATCTAGTTGGTGGCATCAGTTGTTGCAAAGTGATCTAGGGGCTCTATGGTCATTTGTAGGGGTGATTTTGTACCTGGTGCCATGTGGTTTTGAGCTCAAGGAGCTATTTGCAAGTGGTGATTTGACTGATTCTAATGGCATTCCCTGGTGTTCTGTGCTAGGCTCATAGTTTGTCTTGATTACAGATCATTCTTGGATCTGATTATCTAGGTTTCTTGGTTTCCTACCCCTGTAATAAATTTTGATGTAATTTTGATTGCTATGGTGGGTGAAACCCTAGCCCTAGCTATCCACATCTTGTTGCAATGTATTTTGGGTTTCCAAGGAAGCTAGGGGTATTTGTAGTCGAGTTTTTAACTTTGTATGGGTTCCTTCTTTTGCAAAATTTTTTAGGAGAATTGGTTCCATGTGAAGGGTCTTTTTCCTGTAGATTTTTTGCTTCTCTCTGCATATAGGGTGTTCTTCTTTCTCTTGCTAGTCCAGAGAATATAATGCATATTGGAATTGATTTGTCTTATGTATGAGAATTTAATACATTCTTACTGTTACCAAGCTATCTCCATTTGAATTTTGAATCATTAATCATACATAAAGGGTGTTTGATTTGTCTGTTTGCATTGCCTAAGTGTTTACAAGTGGAGTTGTCTTTATAGGGATAACTAGTTTAGAGTTAGTGTTCATGTATGTATGAGCTGAGGTGTCAAGGATATTTCATGCTTGTCTTCCAGTGGATACTGGTCAATGTATTATCTGTTCATAGGTCTCTTCTAAGGGGAGGGTCAAAATCCTTTCATGGATAATAACATATTTGAATGCATAGGTGGGTACTAAGTTGAAGTTTGGTCATGGTGTGTGATTGATGTTTGGTATCAACACATTGAATCTATTGTTTTCTTGTTTCATAGCTATCTCTTACAATAGGGTATTTGACTCTGCGGCCCATTGGAAAAGGCACTGGTCTATCAGAGACTTAGGGTATCTCAGGGGTCCTTTCAAAATCCATTTAGAGTCATTTCCTTTCAATCCCACCCTTTCCCTTTCTTGTTGTTAGGTTAGGTCTTTGGTTTTCATACTCACTCCATGCAAGTTGGGCTATTGCATGAGATATTGGCTTCATTGAGGTACAAGATACCTATAGGAGTTTGAGAACCATTCCACAGTTAGTTACCTGTAGGCTTGTAATGTGACACTAGTTAATATGTCTATGCAGATGAGGTACACCCACCTGAGTGATGTGGAGTTCAAAGTGTAGAAGGATCTCTCTTTGATCCTTGTCAGTTGGCCCTTTTTCCTGTCAGTTTTGGAGTGTTGAGTGAATGTGACACTAGCCCTGTCAATCCTAATGCCAAGCTGACCTTTGGGGAAAAAGAAACACCAATAGTCCCAATCCTCTTTGAAGTTGGTAAGAGGAATATGCTCAAGAATGACTTGTGCATGCATGTCAAAGATATTATCTAACACCGAAATCTTTGGTGTTGCCACAAGTTGTTTAGCTTTGACAATGTGTGCTTCAAAAAAATTTAGGTAAGGAGTGAGTTCTTTTTGTAACTCTATAACCTGATCGGTGATGTGTGCTTCTAATTTCCTTAAGTCTGCTATTAGTCACCGGAGTTCTTGAACTCAATTAATATTCTTTAAGAAAGCAGTTGGCTCGGCGATAGTTTCTTATGTACACAAATTTATCTCTTCTTCTAAACCTTTTATCTTTTTAGTGATTTCTACAGTGAAGGTGTCTAAAGTACACAACTTGATTAGAAGCTGATAGATTATCTGGGTGATCAATTTTACCTCAGTAATGACCTCAGATAATTTTACCTTGTTCAATGCCACTTTTGTGCTAATCCTTTCTGCCAATTTGTTCTCAATCTTTTATTCTTCCCTTTCTTCTATTCTTTTGTCTACATATGTATCAGGGGAATTGATTTTGTCGGTGAGTGTGGCAAGTTGATCTAAGATGGGAGTATTCTCATCAATATTTGTTTCGGGTACTATCTATTGTAGAATATCCCTCACATATTTTAACACTTCTTTACATTTGTGTTCTTGCCTTAACTTCTCTTGTGCCACTTTCCTTGAACATAATTCCCCATATCTACTTAGTTCCTTGGGGCTTAGGGTTCTTAGGTCACACTCTGGTATAATGATAACTTTATCAATGGTGACCGGCCCTTTAAATTTCTTCTTCTTCTTCTTCTTCTGGACAAGAGGTGACTTCTTCTCACTTATGACAATTTATTTTTCTTCACTTCTTGGAGTATCTTTCCCATTTCACATAGTATCATCCTTCTTTTGCTCCTCAGTAGATTGTGTAGGAATCTCAGTTGTAGTGTCAGGTGGGTTCACCTTGGTTGACTTTGTTTCTTCTGGTTCCTTTGTTTCTGTAGAATGTGCCTCTAGTTTGGTAGGCTCATTTGTATCTACAGTTTGCTCGAGTGCTTGAATCTTAGTTTTATCTTTATTTGACTCAAGATGAGACACATCAGGTTGTACTTGTGAAATTATTTCAACTGCCTCTACAAGTACAAGTAGTTCACCCGGTAGAGATGTGAGCACACTATTAGTGTTTAATGCTTCATCTTTGTATGGTGCAATTGTCACATCTTCATCATCCTCATCATCAGGATCATTGTTAGTGATGTCCTCAATGAGTGCATCATCATCAATTTTCTTTTGTAAGTGGATCTTGACTTGATCCGGTGTATCCTGTGAAATTTTGATTTCTTCCTTTTGTTAGGTGATATCAATTACCTCGATAACTAATATACCAGTGTCTTCTATTTTCTTACCTTTGTTATCATCAATGAAAATACCTTTATCTTTTGAACTATGTCTCTTCTTAAACAGTTTCAGGAATGCTTCCTGTTCAGCTTTCTCTTCTACTTTCAGAATTGATATCCATAGAGAATCACATATGACATCCATATCATCCATATTCTCATCCATGATCTGCATAGCTCTATTCTTGACTAGAAATCTAGCATGATACTTTGTCATGTATTCACTTACCACAGCATAGCTAAAGTGTTAGGTTTTAGGGCTTAGTGACCGTTCTCTTTTCCTTTTCTCTATATCTAGTGCAATAGCCCATCTCTCACTTATTTTTTCATCAAGTTCTTTTGGAAATTGACATGCAAATTCCATCAACACTCTCTTGTATTTAATCATCATTTGGACGATAGCATGTTCTATCTTTGTCTTGTCCTCAATTGACATTTTGTCAAATTTTCCTATGCCTGGATCTATAAGATTTCCATTTTCAATTATATCTTTAATTATTTCTTCTATTGTACTTTCCCTATTATGAACCAACTTGAATTGATTAGGATCATTTTTAGTTTCTATCCTCTACATCTTCCATATTTCTTATATATTTCCTATTTTTCTTCGGTGTCTCAGCTACTTTCTTGTTCTTTCTCTTAACATATTTCCTAGTTGGTGTAGCTACTCTTCTTTTTGCTACTTTTACTGCTTCTACTTGCTCAATGGATTGTGCAGTAGTTGATGAACATGTCTTCATTCCTTCAAGTTCTGGTAGCTACATATCTTGTTCATCATTGGTGGGAGGAACTGGTGTGTGATCCTTTTCTTTGTCTGACTCAGTTTCCTTGCTATCATAGGGCTTGTTAGCCAACTATAATTGACCTTCAGTTGCCTCATCAACTAGTGACTCCTTAGGTGAGTAAAATGCATTTCTATATTTTTCTGTGAGATCTTTTCTCATTTTCTTTTCCCTTCTTGACATCTTTTCGATCTCTATGTTTGTTGTGATTCTAGACTTAGCTTCCTCATATACACCAAACATACTAGTAGTGATGTCTATCAGTAATGTCAACAATGCATTGATAGATTTGAAAGTGAAATCATGATTCATTTCATATCCCATTGGTGCTAGCCATTTTGTTCTCAGTTCTACTACCTTTATCATTGAGTGGTCTGTGCTGACTACAAAGCATATATCATCTTCAAATTTACTTACTAATTCCTTTGGAATTCTACTTCTTTGTTGTATTTTTGTTTGAAATTCATTGAAATATGCATTGAATTCCTTATTCAGATTGTCTCCTAGACTTTTCATCATTTCACCGATTTGAGCAGTTATCTATTTGTCTAATTGCCAATTTACTTTACCGATACTCGATACATAAGTTTTTAGATAGAGGAATGTACATAAAAGTAGTGATCCATTCTTACATGTATTAGAATTGTTTTCTTTTATTTGCCTTCATATTGTCATGCAGTTGGTGTAGGAGTAGCTCGACAAGATCAACCTGGTGATCTTTATTCAAAATTTTGTAAGCCATTCCACGTCACTGAAGGGTACACTATTTGGTCTGCTAGATTGGAATATCTTGTAGTCGATGACATGAGCTGCAAATTTTGCTACTGGCTCTTTGATAGTTGATATCTTCAGTTCCCTATAGCCCCATTGAGCTCTGGTGTTCTTTTCTATGTCAGGATGACATGAACTTTGAAAGGCTTTGGCTTTGTCGGTTGTAGGGTACCTAGTAACCCTATTGATAATCTTCTTGGTGACCTCAATAGGTTTATCTAACCAAAATTTGCCATCATGAAATCTACTTAGCACAATTTTTATCTAGTCATTGTGAAAGGATTGCAGGAAGTGTGTAAAACATCGTAACCCTGACTCCTCAATCTTCTTGTATTTGGATTTAATCTTACCATCTAGTCCACACATTTTCTAATAAGTAGTAATGGTTTCAAAATCACACACTTCACTGATTTTGTAGTGAATATAGGCCCTAACATCTTCTATTAACAAAACCCTATCTGGAATACTCAAAAATGCGCCCATATTGTTTATTTGTGCTGCGACCTTGGGATGAGGTTTGAATTTTTCCTCAACAAAATGTTCCCTAACAATTAATTCTACTTCCTCCTCAATGTTTTGTGATTGTCTTGTAGTCGATGTCGATGCCATAAATTGCTTCTAGGGTTTTAACAAATAATAGATAACCAGTGTTTGGTAGGCAAATGAACTTACTCATTATCATCAAAGAATTGTCGTCGATTCGATCTACAGTAGCTTGGAATCTTTTTTGAAAATCTCTAGCTCGAAGTCTTCTCTATAAAATATCTATTCTTTGAAATCGCAATGTAACAATGAACTTTGTTTCTGTGTATTTATAGATTTTTTGATATTCCCACTCAAACTTTGATGCATTAAATGCGTGACCTAACTTTTGATACAAAATAGCTGTCAGCTCAGTTATGTCTATAATTTCTTTTTCTCAGTTAACATAGAATTTATTCATTGGTTAACCTTTTATAGTGATTACCGATGGGTAACCAACTCACGTTTCTTCTTTTACTGACTATATGACATTTGTAAACTCGTAACACATAAACCATGGTGCATATTTATTCATGTAGATTTGGTATTTTTGCATCATATATAAGGAACTGTATGTAAAATGTGATCATTTAAAATGTCAGTTCCATACATACCTTTGACATCTTAAGTGGAGGTACCAATGTCGCCCAATCCAGTGGACAAGGTTTCACCGACAGTGTTACTTGACTCAACATTCTCATTAGATGCCTTCTTCCACATTGTGTTCCTTAACTTCATAATTTCTACAATATTATATCCACTTTCAAATATATGGTTTTCATCTAGCTCTCAATCTCTATAGTTCTTGCTTACATGACCGAGCTTGTGACAGTGCATACATGTCATTCCTACATTTGTCTAGTTTCTTGATTGCCCAATTTGACTTTTTCTGTAACAGTTTCTTGCAATATCTCCATACTGACCACATGCAATACAATTAGTGCATGTATTATAATCCCAAAAATATGAGTTACCTTGTCTATCCAGTTGATATGGTTTTTGTTGTAGTTTCTCTTTAGGTGTCCAGACTTGTTTCATTTTCACCTTGCAGTCCCTTGTAGTGTGTCCATGCTTATTACAAGTATAGCATATTTTCTCCTCAGTAGTATTATTAGCAATGTCATTCTTCTTAGCTCTACATTCATAAGTTGGATATCCAAACTTACCACAATAATAACAATATCCATTGAACTTAGGAATGACAAGAGGTTTACCTTGTGCTTTGCTTTTTCACACACTAGATGTATGTCCTAGTTTTCCACAATGGTAACATGTCATCACTTTAGGTTTTTGAGTTTGATTGTTGTTGACTTTTTCATCTTGTTGTGATGATTTTCCTTCACTAGTGTACCCTATACTGGCTCTGCTTTTGAATCTTCTTTGATTAGTCAGGAAATCATCAATCTTTTTAGAACTATCCTCAGCTATCTTCATCATTTCATTGTGTTTCTTTTGTTTCTTTATTTCATTTCTCAAATTTTCATTATCTTCTCTGAGTATTGCAACATCTTCAAGTCTTCTTGATAATTTTCCATTTAATCGGTTCATTTCTTGATTGATTGTCATCATCGGATTTGATACTTGGAAGTGACGATCAGTGAGTCTCTAGATTTCACTTTCTTTTTCTTGAAGTTGTTCAGTCATTAGTCTTCGGTCTTCAATAGCCAGATTATGATCTTGTTTAGCTTGTCTACCATTGTTCATGATTTCCACCATTGTCACCATTTGAGATTCATGACTAGTTTGGAGTGCTTTCACTTGCTCAGATAGATGCTGATTCTTTTCAGATAACTCAGAGATTATGCTTCCAGATCCATCAGAGATGCTTCTAGAGCTTGATCCAATATGATAAAATATTTCATCAATAGGTTCTTCATGATAACTAATTTCACTCAGCTGAATTGCAAGGTTCTTCCTTTCAACAAGTAATTTCTTCAGTTCTTCCTTGGCTTGTTTATACTATTCCACAAACATCTGTATTTGTATATTCTGATTCTCAATAGTCTTGTCAAGTTTGTATCTATCCATGACTTAGATTTTTACCCTTCAGTGGTTAGACTATTCAACAAGAGAACTATGCTCTAATACTAATTGTTGGAATTAGGAGAGATAGGTACTAAGAGGGGAGGGGTGAATTAGTGCCCACAAAACTTTTCTTGTAAAAACCTTTCTGATCTATAACTGAATACTATGATAAATGATCAAAATAACTTGAATACAATTGTATAAATCAATCATCTAGTTAACTTAAGAAAGTAAACAACATGAAATCAATATGAAAATCACATATCACAAGTATTTTGGTAATGCAGAAACCCTTGTAAGAAGGTAAAAACTACGGTGGGGATGACACCCACAAATTCTTCACTACTATAGATAGAAAAGGTTTACTTGTTAAGGCTACAAGTTTTGATCACTTCTGGTGATCTTACCCTGTTACGAGTAACATGTCAGATCAGCTAGATCTACCTAGTTATAGGATTTAAACAACACTAATGAAGTGTGTACTTGGTTAAGAGATTTATACAAAGATTGTTAAGTCTACTCTATTAAGAGATTTATCAAAACTCTATCACAATTGTCAAAAAGTAATAGGTAAATATCTGCTAGTTGAAAACTAAATTATCTGAAATAGATCTATAAGTGCTCATCAAAATATTGTCTTATCTGTGATGATTCTTTGCTCTGTTCTACTCGGTAGCCTTCTCTGATTCTGCTCAATTTGATATCCTATGTGCTTTGTTCTGCTTCATAAACTAATTGTCTTGAAGATAGGCAATTTCTTCAAGTGCTCTGTGATTCATATATATTAGTTCACCCAACCTTGTAAAATGGTGTGAACAAACAAAATATATAGTGATCTTTTTTGCCACCTTAGCAAAAATTAGGTTATAGAAATAAGGTTTGTCTCAATCCAAATAGGTTGTAGTTTCATTTTCTAGATGCGTAAGTTAGAGGGGGCTTAGAACACTAGTATATGAAAATTTCATTATTTAATAATAAAAATCTATTAAAATGTTTTTATTTACCTCATTTAACTTGAGGTTCATCCTATATTATTTTAGTTTTTATGGCCCTCCTCTACTCCATAAATTTATCTATGGTCTTTGGATCTCATAGTGTCAACTTGGAATCAGAGGAGCACAAGTTTCTCTCCATCGTCTGGGTATACAACTGAATTATGTTGTCACCAAAAAATTGTGACCATGACATCTAAAATTATGTTTCTCAGCTATTGTGAAATCTATATTTATGTTTCTCTGTTGTCATGTTTATGTGCATATTTTTAATGTGTTTGAGAAGACATCTTTCTAGCCTAGGCCTGGATCCTCTGGCAATTAGCTTCATAATAATGAAGTAGATGATAGATGAGCTAATTGCTTAGCTCTCATCTACTTCATTTATTATCAAGCTATTTGTCAAAGGATCTAATCCCAAGCTAGAAAGATGTCTCCCCATTCCCTTTAAGCCATATTCCTTGTTCTTGTCAAGCATCCCTGGTATGGTAGGCCTACTCTCTGTAATACTCTTCTTCAATCTATGTTTGATGATAAGCATCTTCTTCTTCCTAATTATAGCTAGACCTTTCTTTTCATCAAGATTCAAATCCACTTCACCCATCTCATCATCTTCATCCACTAAACCTGATAGATTGATCTCTCAAGGACCTTATATTTAGCAAATGTTGGCAAGTAGTCATTCTTAGCTATTGTTATTTTATAAGGTTAGTTAGTAGTTACAATTGGTTTATTAGAGCTAGGAGACTATTTCAAAGACATCCACATGAAGTGGAGTGGGTGTGGTTGAATTGATGTATCAAGGAACAAATGGAATAACAAAGAAAAAAGATGTAAACCATATATATGTGCACTTGAGGAAAAGAGAAGTTACACCATATCCATATTAAAATATTAGTTACAATATGAAAATACTAAACTGACTAATTCCTGAGCTCATGTCTTGATATGGTCGCAACAAAGATATCAGATAACAATACAAAGAAGGCATTGTTGTCACTAGGGATTACACCCATAATGGCTAAGTATGAAACCTAGAAATCCTGTGAAACATGGGAATACTTTGAGGATGTGGGACTGCTTCACTTAGAATAGACCTCTGGATTAAGGGCTGGCTTCCCCATTTGTATCACCTGAACTGAACTGAACTTGAAGGGAAAGGGAGAGGGATTGCATGAAATTGAAATGACTAAAATCTAACTTAGGTGACTCACCCAACTAGATAGATCCACAAACTAAAAAACAAACTCACAATGTAATCTGACATCTAACATAAACACCACAACTCTTTCAAATCTAATTTTTCCCCTTAGAAAATAATCAGGTGTAGATTGTAAATGAGAAGGAAAGATAGATTCTATTGGTTGTGGATTATTCCCTTTGATCTTCAACTTGCAGATTTACACTTTGATGGACAATGTAAATGAAACTCTGAGTCTATCACCACTCCAAAGTCCACAAGGAAGAGGGCCAACTAACAAGGATCAATGGATCCTTCTACTCTTTGAGCTTCAATGCTCAGGTGGGTGTACCCTTGAATCACTTCTCTAAAGGAGTCTAAAACAATATTCCACTATGTCTCATATAAAATTGTTAAAGGTTTATCAAATGATGTTTGTGTTTGTGGTTGTTAACCATGCATACTTCAAGAGGAAAGACCAGTGCCTTATCCCAGGGCTCAGAGTCACCTAACTATATACCTCAACTGAATACCTAAAATCAAACACAATGGAAACTAGAGTAAGTGCTTTGCCTATTACCCCTTTCCCTCAAGCACAAGGACATCAAATTCTATACCTAACTATAAACTCACTAAATTCACCTAAAAGACTTTAATCCTAACTTTGTTAGAAACTCAGAGATGAATTCAAAATACTCTTTGTTTACCATACATTAGCACACTTTGTGAAACTAACATATATGAGCTCAGAGAAAAGCAAGAAGACATACACAAGATACAAGATTGGGATTCAATGCTATTTTCATTAACAAATCCAGAATCAACATACAATTAGAATGACACCAAGACAAGAGAAAATCACAAAACTAGACTTCTATCAACACATACAGTCAAAAACCAGGGACCAGAAGCGACAATGTTTTTGGAACCCTTACAAAATTTGAAATTCTACCACTTATATGCCTAGTCATCTTGGAAATTTGCAACAAGCTACGGATGACTAGGGATAGGGTTTCAACCACCCAAGCTGTTGGAAAGGGTCAAAAAGTTATTACAGGGGTAGGCAACTCATCAAAAATAGGCAAGAAGAAATAAGAACTGATCCACAATGATGAAAATCTTTCTTTACAAGTACAAGGGATCACAAAACTGAGCTTAGAAGGACACCTTGAAACATTCCTTGAGCACATAATCACCATGGTACAAGCTTTGCAAATGATCCAACAACACCCTAGAACACACTACAAATGGCAAACCAGTCATATCTCACCGAATAGGGTCACTTCTGCATTGAAAACCAGTCCTTTCTAGTCACTGGAAATGTCTCTAAGGTTTGAATTTGAACTCCAATGGCTAAGTCTTGGCACCAACAACACATCAGCAGTCATGATTCGAATGGAGATCAATAATTAAGT
The DNA here is from genome assembly GCA_027943335.1 of Chamaecyparis obtusa. Classification (NCBI taxonomy): domain Eukaryota; kingdom Viridiplantae; phylum Streptophyta; class Pinopsida; order Cupressales; family Cupressaceae; genus Chamaecyparis; species Chamaecyparis obtusa. Next base: position 119,308 of record BSBK01011272.1, on the reverse strand, counting down.
CCTAACCATAGATCTCTTCATCATTCTCGGGGTTCAGATCTTTAACTCATCAAGCACCTCGGGTTAACATTGCGTGAACTAGCGACAAGGCAAAATCCCAGTCATGGAATGAAAGGCCTAATCGCAGTTAGACTTTGCGAATAGATGACTGCACGTGTTGAAAATTGCCCACTTAAGTCATATGGTGAATTAGTGACAAAGGAACTTTTGCCAATTCATGGAATATTACCTACCTTAGCTAAAAATTCTAGCGACCCCATGACCACTCATTCGCCAAGTCACTAGACCAATTATCGAACCACCAAATCATCTTGTGAACTAGCAAAAAGAAAGAAAATTATCATGCTACCAAACACTTATCGAGACCACAAAACTGCAACGGACCCCACTCCTAACTCTGCAACTATGATGCCACCTGTCACAACACCATTCACTGAATACCACCCCATCACCAATACCGGACCCAAGACCTCAAAATCGAATGGCAGGTGCATGATCGCAAGGAGTCTAACACCTCCCATGAGATCATGCACCAAACACTAGATTTTCCACACCATCCTCTCCGTAGAATTCACTCAGGCCCACTGCAAACCAATCTATCAGCATCAAATCAGACGGTGGGCATGTGATCGCAAGGGGAAAGAATATTACTTGCAATCACATGCCAACCATAGATTAAAATTATTAACACAAGCCCCACTAAGACATTTGATCACCACCACATGGACCAATTGGAAGATGCCACATCACCACCTCACACGACCACCAAACTGCAACCACCCTACAGATGGGCCCCAAGAACATGTGGCAAGTCGTCGCATGATCACATGTTAGAAAAGTCTAACATGCAGTCATGCGACAACCAACCCCTGGCTACCACATCACCACCTTTGACAATGTGAAGACCCAGGTCTACCATTCCACGACCACGCGACTATGGGAAACTAACCGCCAGGCAAGTTGCTAGAAGCTAGCTGGTAACCTTCAGGAATGAAATGATCATGTGACTACATAGTTGCTAGATCACGAGATGTTAGCCACTTAACCACCATAATTAAGAGATCAATAGATAACTACCAGTCACCAGGTCACTGAATGAAGACATAACCACCAAATAGCTGAACATAATGAAAAGTTGGGACCACGTGGATAGGCAGTAGGCGGTCGTATGATCGCATGTCAGAGAAGTTTGACATGTGGACATGTGATAGCCAATCAAGAAGAGCTTTTGAAAATCTAGGCCCACCAGACATCACACTTGTGCACTTAGAGAAAATTGACAGACAAGGAACAAGCGCGAGGTCAAAAATACACCATGTTTTTGATGGAAAAGACCGAAAACAAAAAAAGCTTTCGATAGACTGAAAGATAAGCGCACAAAGTAGGAAGCATAGGGTCGAAAACAATGAAGACTGAAAACACAAAGACTGAAAACATCATGGATTTTTGAAAACACTGTGGATTTTCAACACTATGGCAGAATTTGAAATTTTCTTCTCACGAACCTTAGAATTTAAAAATCTTTCTGGGTTCTGCACAGTAATAGACATGACTTGGGTAGAAGCAAGGTGACACACAAAAGAGCACGGGGTAGGACAGAAACCATGAAACACCTGCAGGGGAGAAGGGCAATCTCATAAGATTTTGCTATGATAGAAAATATGCCTAACAGTGGCTCTGTCTGGGGATGTATGCCTCCTGCAGGCATAGCAAGGACCTAGAATCACTGGTAAAAGCAGACCATCCCATAGGACAAAATTGGATAGAGAAAGGAGCAAGCAGGGCAACACTAGGCAATAGGATCAAAAACTGACAAACCAAGGCAAAATAGGCTAGGGGCAAGCAACTTATATATAGAGATTTACAAGATGTAAAACCCTAACTACTGTTCATGGAAAACATAGTACTTCAAACAAAGTACTGCTTAAAGAATTTTCCATGAACTGAAAACTCCTGAATATCACCATCAAAATCCTTGATGATGTAAGAATCTTGGTTCCATTTCTCATGAATCAGATATGGCCCTAACTAGATGGGATCAAATTTACCATGTTTCCCCTTATCCTCTAATTTGGCATTCCAAACTAACACCAAATCACCAGGCTCAAACTTTCTGTCAACATTCTTTTTATCATATAAATTCTTAACTTGCAACTACAATTTGGCATTCCTTGCAATTGATTCTCTTCTAGTTTCATCCAACCTAATGAGGTCCTCCATTCTCAACTACATCTCATCATCAATGTCATCATCATACAACTGCACAAACTTGTACATCTCCAATAAATTATTCTGAGGCATTCTAACATGAATTCCATATACTAGGTCAAATGGTGCACAACCAATTGCCTTCTTCATAGTTACCCTATCAGCCCATAGAGCTAATGGAAGCTTTGAATTCCATGCCCTCTTATTCTTCTCCAGAATTCTCTTCAAGATTTTAATCAAACTCTTATTAGTAGATTATGCCTGACCATTTCCTTGCGGATGATAAGGTGAGGAACTAGAAATCTGAATTCCCAAACCTTTGCAAAAGTCCTTATATTTGGAAGACCTAAAGCACATAGCATTGTCACTCACTATCCTCTCAGGGCACCCAAACCTTGTAACAATATTGTTCATCAGGAAATCAATTACCACCCTGCTAGTTGCATTCCTTGTAGGTACAGCTTCTACCCACTTTGTAAAGTAATCAGTGGCAACTAAGATCCATGAATGTCCTCTACTTGACTTGTTTGGTATCTCCCCTATGAAATCAATTCCCCAATGTTGGAAAGGAGCCTTAACTTCTACTACTTTTAATGGTACATTACCTGAAAACTTAAGCTTACCAGAGAACCTTTGACAAGCATCACATCTCATTACAAACAGTTCTGTATCCCTAAAGATTGTGGGCCACAAAAATCCTACTCTCAAGATCTTATGAGTAGTTGTTTTACCCATGTAATGTCCACCACAAACTCCCTCATGCATCTCCTTCAACAACACATTAGCCTAATTCTCATCCACACATTTCAATAGTATGCAATCTAGATTTTTTCTATACAGCTTACATTTCACAATTACATACTTGATGGCCTATAACTTCAATGTCCTCTTTTGATTATCATTCATACTATCTGGACACCTCATGTTTCTCAAATAGTAAATAATATCTTGATACCAAATACAATCATCCATATCACATGTATAATCAATTTAAGAATGATTTACCTAGTTTGCATCTAGATTGGATTGGGCCATCAACTTTGCCAATCCTTGTCCTCTAACCAATTTAGTGATCTGGATCTCAACATTGAATTCCTGGATCCTATTGATCCATCTGTATCTTCTTCTAGACACCTCCTTCTATGAGAAAATATCCTTCACAGCTGCACTTGGCACAAAAGCAATCACAACTGCTTCCATCAAGTAACATCTAAAAGTCTTGATTGCTTTCACAAGTGCATAAGCTTGCTTCTTATTTATGTCATATTTCAATTATGTAGCTTGCAAAGATTTACTGAAAAATGCAATAGGCTGCTCAAAACCATCCCTATTGTTTTGTAACAAAATTGCAACAATAGTATGAAAAGATGCAAAAGAAAAGATATGCATTGGGATACTATAATCAGGTGCCTTTAGCACTGGTACATCTTTGATAACCTACTTGATATTCTTGAAAGCCTCATCAGGCTCACCCTCCCAATTGATTACAGATCCCTTCTTCAACATCTTGGAAATAGGTCTAGTAACCTCTACAAAGTTTGTCACAAACCTTCTTAGAAAATTGACCTGACCAAAGAAGGACTAAATCCCTTTAACATTCTTTGGCCTCTAAATTTTATCAATTTTTGCTACCCTCTCTGGGTCAATTCTCACTCCTTGCTTCCCAACTAAGTGGCCAAGCAACTTACCTTCTATGATACCAAAAGCACATTTCCTTGGGTTTAATGAAATGCCAAATTCTAAGGCCCTCATAAATATTTTTTTCTAAATGAGCCCAATGGTCCTCCTCCTTCTTGGAATAGGTAGTTAAATCATCCTGATATACAACAAGAAAATCATTAATGAGATCTGAAAAGGCAACATCCATTGCCCTCTAAAAAGTAGCACCAACATTTGTGAGACCAAAAGGCATTCTCACATTAACATATGTTCCGCAAGGTGTTGTAAAGGTTGTCTTGAATTGTTTTGATTCCTTAATAATGACCTGATTGTAGCCAGAGAAACCATCCATCATTGACATCAATTCTGATCTAGTTACTCTCTGCAACATAGCCTCCATATTGGGCAAACAATAATTATCTTTCAATGAGCTGATGTTCAAATTTCTAAAGTACACACAAAGCCTAATGTCACCATTCTTTTTTCTCATAGGAACAAGGTTTGACACCCAAGATGAATGACTTATAGGCTTGATAATGCTAGCATCTCTCAACTTCATTAATTATTCTTGCATCTTGGGTGCCAAAGTAGGATTAATAGGCCTTTTCTTTTGCCAGACAGGTTTAGCATCTTCTTTCAATGGAATAATATGCTGAAATAAATCCTCTCTATAAACCTTTAGGTCATCATATGAGCATGCAAAAACATGCCTAAATTTTTTTAATAATTCAATCAAAGGCCTCCTTACCTTCTGAGATATATCTCTACCAATGTATACTTTCTTAGGTGCCTCATGTGATCCAAGATTTATCTCCTCAAGATCAGCATGATCTTCTCCTTTGATATTCTATTGAACTCTATCTTGGTTGTCAAAGACAGTCTCCAAAACAACAAGCCCCTTGGGCACCTTGTTAGTTCTAAGCTAAATGACCTCATTGCCTAAGACAACCTCCCTTCCTTCTATTGACTCAACCAATGCTGAACAATCAAGTTCCTGACCATGATATTGATCCTTGCAATCCATAAACTTCAAAATATCATTATCATCATCAAAAACTTACCAATTCTCAATATTGTCTGGTATACAAGGCCTAGCCTAAACTTCAACTTTAGAAATACCAGAGAATGTGACATCATTAGGATTAATTGCAATATTGGCCAACAAGTCAGCCATCTTGTTGTTACTCCTATCCTTCCACTCAATATTGAAGGCATCAAAATGTTCAATCAAATCCCACACTGCATTCCTATATTGTTTCAACCTTCTATTCTTGGAAGCATACACTGACCTGACTTGGGACACCACCAACTCAAAATCACCAATAACACTTATGCATTTTATACCATGCTTTTGTGCCAACCTCATTCCTAACAACAAGGCCTCATATTCTACTATATTGTTGGTACAAAAGAAATTCAATGTGAAAGAGAAGTTGTGGGTGTTTCCATCAGGAGAAATAAGTAAAATACCTACTCCTGCACCATCTTTGTAGTTTGTACCATCAAAGTACATGACCCACAAATCACCCTTCACAGAGTCAACACCTACCTTAGTAGAAATAGGTGACAAAACAAGCTCATTATCAAATACAGGGATCTCTGCCCTAAAAGAATTTACATCAGTATCCACAAAACATGTTGCTTCATTATCTATGTTTCTCTCAATCATGTGGCATACTCTTGGCTCTCATTCAATCTTGAAAGTTGCATAGGAAAAATCACACTGTAAACTTCCACCCATGGCAGCACTCCACCTTCTAGAAAGAAACATCCCATAATGAGGAGGGATATCCACCACCAAAACACTCATTGTTAGCTCTTTCTCTAGATATGCTGCCAACCTATATGGCATTGCATTGATAGTCCCAATGACTGGTACCTCCCTTTGATCCATTGCACAACTTTTGCCCTACACTGTATCAACTTTAAGGCCCAACCTCTCCATGATTTTGGCAGGCATGATAGTATTAGAGGAACCACTATTAATCATACAATTCCTTAATTTTATCCCATTCACAAGAACACTCAAGAAGAATGGGTCAATATTTTGAAGGCTGGCATTGATAGAACTGTCCAAATATATTGGAGGAATTTGAGACATAATTCCCTGAGCAGCAACATCCTTCAAAGCTTTATCGTAAGATCCATTGCATGAAGTATCATTCTTGTGAGTATTACCAACCCATGCAATATCCTTATCTTTATGCTTAGGGATCCTCAACAACTCTAACAATGGAACCTTAACTGTAATTTGTGACAATACAGATAACATGTCAATAGGGGTATAAGCAAGGATCTCAATCTGCACTGCCTTAACATCTTTTTTCTTGTCTGACATATTAGGTGTATTGACCACCTTCATTTTTTCAATCTTAGCCATTATGTTAACTAGCTTCTCCATCTCACTAGAGACCATTTCAATTCCAACTCCCTTAGGCTCACAATGTTTACTTTTTACATTCTTTAATTTCACCATGTGATCAACCTTTGATTTGTCCTCATTAAGTTCTTTGAAGTTGGTACTCTTTATAAATATTCCTCAAGCTTTCTCATTTATGTTCCTTGTGACCATGCCTCTAGTTTGCACTTGGGCAATCATTTATATAGTAATCCTCTCCATCTCTTCTCTTGAAGGTCTTCTCAAATTTACTAGCTTGGGAGAAGAGTTCATGTTACATGTTTTCTGATCAATGCACTCACCATCAGAAAAAACCTCTTGATGAAAAAGGGCCTGATTATGTCTCTTCACATTCACATCTACCTCTTCATCAAAATTAGAATCATCTTCATATCCTAGATATGAAGAATCCATGTCGCAACCAACATCATCTTGTTCTTCTTCTTGTTCTATCTCCTCATTGCTACAATCTTGATTTGCAGCAATAGACTGTGCAACCACACAATGCTCTATAGAATGAGGGGACTGGCATGCAACACACCATGGTAAATTCTCCATGACATTTATTGAAGCTTTATGTAGAGGGTTAGGGACACCTCTATCATTATTTCCTCTTGTAGCAAGGACAATAGGCTTGCCATCCTTCCATTGGGTGTTGTAGGGGTAATTCTGTAGTCTATTCTGCTTATTGAAATTGTTGTTGAACCAAGGTCTTTCATTGGTAGGAGCACTGATTTTCCTATTTGCAGGTGCCTTCAAATCCTTCAATGCATTAAGCACCTTATCCAACTTATCTTCTTCTTGCCTCCTAGATCCAACATTCTTATCATTTTCCTTTGTGTATTTCTTGTCCCCAAACAACTTTGGATCGTCTCTCTTTCCACCCAACTTTCCTGATATTTTCATGTTGTTCTCAATATTGATAGAAATCCTAAAAGCATCCCTAAGAGTTCTTGGTTATTTATCCCTCAATAAATATCCCATATTCCCATCAAATGCATTGAAGTATGTAGTCAGACAGACATTGTCATCCAACCGCATGACTTGGAACAACTTGTGCATACCTTTCTAAAATCTCATGTTGAATTCAGCCACAGACTCATTCTGATTTTTCCTTATGGTATTGAATTCATTCAACATGAAGCTAGCATTAGGCCTATCACCATACTACTCTTTTAAACATTCCTCAAAAGATTCCCAAGTATCAATACACTTATCAGGAAGCCTCTTAAACCAATCTCTAGCATCCTCCATTAGAGATTAAATAAACAATTTCATGACAACATCCTCATGCTCTACCTCATAATCATTTAGCATATCAACAAATAACCTAAGATGCTCCTCACAACTAATAGCATTATTACTAGCAAACTTAGGTACCTTATCTCTAATATCATTCGGAAAAGCATTTGGATAGCCAGGAATTCCATCAAAACTTATTTTCCTATAGCCTTCTAATTGCATAGGTCTTCTTTGAGAGCTTGAACTAGTGTTAACCCTAGGATCAACATTAGTATCTACATTTATCTGCTCATTTGACTGTTGCCTAGGATCTGCACCTATCCTAGCAAATGAAGAAGGAAAAGAACTAGTAGCATTACTAAGTGGAATAGTAGTAGTCATAGATGGCATACCTAGTTTAGTAGCAGATGGGCCAAGAGCATTAGCTAAAGAAGCCCACAAGAATTGGATCTTCCTTTTCTTTTTAGCAATGGCAGTGTCAACCTTAGCTCTCTCTAGTTCTCTTGCAAGGTCCTCATCTTCCTTTCTCCTTCTCTCCATTTCAGTGTCCTTATTTTAATCAGGTGGTGGGATCCCTAGTATTGTCACTGGTTTTCTTGCTTGGTCACCCAACATCTTCTGCTTTCCTTTCTCATTAATAATATCAGTAGGTCTATTAATCCTATGCCCATCCTTATCTTTAGACAAAGGGACATAACTTTTCACTTGTCTAACCACAGGACCCTCATTTTCAAATTCATGATCCTGAAGCAGGCACTCTTGATCACTCCTCAAGGCATCAAGATCACCAAGCACATCATGCTGGAGCATTTTAGGAGCAGAAGAAAGCATCTTGTTTCTCTCCTTCATTTCATTTATTTTCCTAATAAGAGACTACCTCTCTATCAAAGCATTTACTTTTTTAGCCTCTCTCTCTCCTCCTGTAACCTTTTATGTATGCCATCTTGCTCTGCCAACTACAACCTTATTGCATTCAAATCATCAAGATCTACCACAATGTCATCAAAACCAGATGGCACATCCATATTAGGAAGATTCGGATATGAGAAATGAACTTGCCTATGTCTCATGGGTTCTCCTCTGAATTGATCTTCTTCAAGATCCAAATCAACTTCTAAACCCATAGCTTTATTTTCTTCATTTTGACCTGCAAGAAAAGGACCTTTATCTTGAAATGCAGCCTTAGGGGTATCATAAAATCTTTCTTCAGAGTGACCACCTTCTGATCTAGAAAATTTGTTTTGTGAACCATCCTCACTTGAGGATACATGTGGTCTTCTGGCTATTGCATTTCTTTGTTCTCTCATGGGAGCACTAGTAGACTCACCATTCCTTCTAATCCAGCTCTTGTTTCCCTGTCTAGGTAATTTCTCCAGAGTGACCTCTAAATTCTTTCTAACATATGACCTAGTATTTCTCCTCTTATCCATGCTTCTTCAATATGTTGCATTGGTTCAAAGCTTTGAGCTGCCACCCACCTAGATGGGAAATCCTTAAAACACATAGGAAAATAAGAACAGACTATAACCTTTCTCTCTAGATTCTCCCCAGTAGAATCACTGACTCTTAACAAATGCATATCTTCATAGTTGTACCTAGCAGAGTCACCATTTTGTTGGTTGTGGATTATTCCTTTTGATCTTCAACTTGCAGATTTACACTTTGATGGACAATGTAAATGAAACTCTGACTCTATCACCACTCCAAAGTCTACAAGGAAAAGGGCCAACTAACAAGGATCAAAGGATCCTTCTACTCTTTGAGCTTCAATTCCCAAGTGGGTGTACCCTTCACTCACTTCTCTAAAGGAGTCTAAAACAATATTCCACTATGTCTCATATAAAATTGTTAAAGGTTTATCAAATGATGTTTGTGTTTGTGGTTGTTAACCATGCATACTTCAAGAGGAAAGACTAGTGCCTTATCCCAGGGCTTAGAGTCACCTAACTATATACCTCAACTGAATACCTAAAATCAAACACAATGGAAACCAGAGTAAGTGCTTTGCCTATTACCCCTTTTCCTCAAGCACAAGGACATAAAATTCTATACCTGACTGTAAACTCACTGAATTCACCTAAAAGACTTTAATCCTAACTTTGTTAGAAACTCAGAGATGAATTCAAAATACTCTTTGTTTACCATACATTAGTAGACTTTGTGAAACTAACATATATGAGCTTAGAGACAAGCAAGAAGACATACACAAGATACAAGATTGAGATTCAATAATGTTTTCATTAACAAATCCAGAATCAACATACAATTAGAATGACACCAAGACAAGAGAAAATCACAAAACCAGACTTCTATCAGCACATACAGTCAAAAACCAGGGACCAAAAGAAATAATGTTTTTGGAACCCTTACAAAATCCAAAATTCTACCACTTATATGACTAGTCATCTTGGAAATTTGCAACAAGCTACGGATGACTAGGGCTAGGGTTTCAACTAGCCAACCTACTGAAAATGGTCAAAAATTTATTACAGGGGTAGGAAACTCATCAAAAATAGGTAAGAAGAAACTAGAAATGATCCACAATGATGAAAAATCTTTCTCTGCAAGTACAAGGGATCACAAAATTGGGCTTAGAAGGACACCCTGCAACATGCCTTGAGCACACAAACACCATGGTACAAGCTCTACAAATGATCCAATAGCACCCTGGACCACACCACAAATGGTGAACTAGTCATATCTCACTAAACAAGGTCACTTCTACATTGAAAACTAGTCCTTTCTAGTCACTGGAAACATCTCTGAGATTTGAAATTGAACTCCAACGGCTAAGTCTTGGCACCAATAGCACATCGGTGGTCATGATTTGAATAGAGATCGATAATTAAGTCTCAACCGTAGATCTCTTCATCATTCTTGGGCTTCAGATCTTTAACTCATCAAGCACCTCAGGTTAACATTCTGCTAACTGGCAACAAGGCAAAATCCCAGTCATGAAATGAAAGGCCTAACCATAGTTAGACTTCACGAACACATGACTGCACATGTTGAAAATCACCCACTTAAGTCAACTGGTGAATTCATGACAAAGGAAATTTTTCCAATTCACAGAATATTACCTGCCTCAGCTAAAAACTCTAGCGACCCTACGACAACTCATTTTCCAAGTCGCCAGACCAATTAGCGAACTGCCAAATCATCTTGCGAACCAACGAAAAGAAAGAAAATTATCAGGCTACCAAACACTTTTCGGGACCGCCAAAATACAATGGACCCCACTCCTAACTCCGCAACTGTGATGCCACTTGTCACAACACCATTCGCTGATTACTACCCCATCACCAACACTAGACCCGAGCCCTCAAAATTGAATGGTGGGCGCATGATTACAAGGAATCTGACACCTCCCATGAGATCATGCACCAACCACTAGATTTTCCATGCCATCCTCTCTGTAGAATTCACTCGAGTCCACTGCAAACCAATCCATCAACATCAAATCAGACGGTGTGTAATGCCCCGCCAGGCAACCCAAGAGGACAAGACATAAAACCTCTATAAAATGCAAGTAGTGAATTTTTATTTTATTTTATTTATTTATTTTAACTAGAATAATATTCATCATCACACTTCATATTTCTAAAAGAAGAAATAATTTTCTACTACTTGAATGTAAGATTTATACAACTTAAGTCCTCCCGAGTTCCCTAACATCGCTACTAAAGCAACATCATATAAACCATTTACATGCATAAGATATTCACGGAATCATGAGCTTAAAAGATCTACATTTATTTTAATGCACCAAGTTAAATGTCCCTAACTTATTTCTTTTATTAAACATAGGTTAATCATCCAACATCATTATTCCTTTTATCAACTCATTCCATAAATTCATATTGATTTCATCTACATCTACCATCCTTTATATCACTTTTCTCTAATAATTTAGGTAAGAGATTAATATTCATTAAGGTAGGCATCATCCTAGGTACTTCATTAACATGAACCAAGTATTAACATTAAAATCAAATTACTATTCTATTGCATTGTTTCATAACCATTCATTGTTAATAATTCCAATCACTAACCTATCATTTCTCAATAATTTCCTTGGATCCTTTCATCAAGAGAGAATACATTATTTTTTTGTGATACATCATTATATATAACTATATTTAAGATCATTTCCTTTACATATGGACAACATAAGAGGATAGGAGAAATAACATAAACACTTTCTTTTAATGCTAGTAACATGTCCAATATTCCACATTCTTTTCCCTTTCTTTTACCTAGAACTACCCACTCCCTTATGCATTGCTTTGAATTGAGATTATATCAATACTACAAGACTCCTTTTAGGAGATTAAAATTACATGAATACAAATACATAAGTACATCTCATATTAAAATATCTAATAAGAAATCTTCAACTGCAGGTCTGGAATGGAATATGTGCTAGGATCATCCAAAGAATCACGATCAATACCTCGATATAAATATTAACCACCCAACCATGTGGAACCAATAGGCCCACTCCCCCGAGCTAGGAGATAGAACCAAAGGCCCATACAAGAGGTAACAACTAGGAAATTCCTAAGGTGGTGATAAAATTTCCCCAAAGTCACAACACAAAAGAAAAGACAAGAAGACCACAAGGACTACCAGAGGCATGATCAAATTTGGTAGAGACTCTAAGCTACAAGCTAGGTGAGTGTCATCACATAGCCCTCACCCCTTGGGTTGTCCTGGTACTAGCCACTCTTGGCCCCGGCCCCCAAGTAGGCACATGCGGAACCGAATGCCTCTCGTACAGACAAGGTCATCCAGTCGTACCTACGCATAGGTACCTTCTCCCACTCCCATCCTTAGTCTTTAATAGAACTAAAGACATGGGCGAGGCATAATTAATCTTGATTAGTGTGTAATTTCCCATTCCAATCCCATTCCCAATTCATTTATTTAGGTTATCACTTGATTAAATAACTCATAGTAGGTTATCCTGGTACTAGCCACTTAGGGCCCCGACCCCTCACTATGAGCCACTCACCTAGTGTACTTAGGTTCCCTAAAATACATATAAAAATTATAAGAACATAATAGATCCATCATCAAGAATTCATACCAATTTCATAACAACATTTGATTGAGTTTAGGAAAATATATGTTGTCCCTAGTCCACTTGACAACCCTAAACCCAATATGGCATACAGAATGTTCCAAACATATAAGAAGACATCCAAGTGATATTATAAACATATTCAGAGTATAAATAGATCCAATTAACCAAAAAAATATTCTAATAGCCTCTGGTGACCATACAAAACCTTAAAACTTAATGATGTTCTTAAACTGAATTATTTCAAGCAAGGATTAAATGCAAAGAATAGTCATCATAGAACAGTCATCCATATCTTCCACAAAACAAATAATAAAGGAAATCTCTTCAGTGGAGATTTAGCTAACATAATTATGGACTCTCAATTTTATTTTTAGAAAGATCCAATGGTGGAAAAGAAAGTTATGACTTCTGGTTTAAAACAAAAAATTCTGGTTAGGGTTCAGACCTGCCTTCACTAAAACGGTTGTAATTTTCACAAAACATAATAAAAATTATCCAAACAAATTGGAAATGAAAGATAAGACTTAAGATAATATTTTATATCAAATTTAGACTTTTATATAATCATATCAGCTTGTAGCATATGAATACATTTGACAGAAAATTCGGAATCAAGAATGGACAGGCATAGTCTGCCAAAATGTCAAAAATAAGGCATTAATTCGACCCTAAAAATAAAATCAGAGAGATACCCATTTGAGATATATGAATTTTACTTCCATAAAATCAATTTAGTAAAACCCTAGATGCAATTTAAATTATTATAATAATAGATCTCCAAAAATGGGTTGCTAAAAACCCTAGGAAAACACATGGCAATTCTTACAAACAAAAACTCAAAACTTTAAAATAACCATAGAAATTAAAAGTAAAGATATAATAAATAATTATAATATATAAATAGATCCATAATCTATCAGAGACATAAAGTAACTAACATATTCAATCCATACCTCATGTCCTACGAAGGTTGAATCGAAGAAGGAAGGAAACAAAAGAGAAGACAAATCCAAATTTGAGATGCATCCTTCAAACCCTATCCACTTTCAGAAATCTCCATGAAAGAAAGAAATAATTTCACAGCAAAGAATCCCTCTCTCAACTATTTAAATTCTCACAAAAATGTCTCTCTCCCAAAAGCAAAGATAACCAAAAATTCTTAAAGACATATGCTTACAAAATCTCCCTCACATCTCCAAGTTTTCTCTCCAAAATCACCATGAAAATTAAGGCCATCCTCTCCTCAATGCTTCAGCCCCAAAATCCCCCCCCCTTCAAATGAGAAAGTAGTGCATATAAATAGATTTCCAAAGGTTGAGAGGAAAAGTAACCAACTCCCAACTAACTCTTAACTAAAGGGTATTATAAAATAACTTAATATCATACAACTATATTACTCAAATATACAATAAAAGATTATTTGTATTCATTCATACACATATGTAATATTATCCTAACATATATGCATATGCCATCATTAATTACATCAATATCTATATATATAACCTATCCTCATTATTAATAATTAATAATTGAGAATAATATACCTCGCATTATTTAATATTTAATTATTAATAATATTATACTTTACATTAATCCCAAAATATACACCATCAACAATATCTACAATAATTAACATATAATCACATATAAATTATATATATATAAATACATATATGTGTGCACCCATATATATATTTCCATATATATATATATATATATATATATATATATATATATATATATATATATATATATATATATATATATATATATATATATATATATATATATATATATTTATATTTATATAGATACATGCCAAATACCAAACACTATAATCTATAAGATTATGAAGTAATAGATCACAATATTATTACCTATTTATAATTACTATAGGATATAATCACTGAGGTAGAATAAAATCACACACCTCAAAATAAACCTAATCATCCAAAGAGGCCTTACAAATCATCTATGAAACATATCGAGAAAACCATAAGATCAAACAAGGTCAACCAAAGTCAACAAGGAAAGTCAAGCCAAACTCCTGAAACACAACATAGAAAGATTAACTAAGAATCATACCAAGAAGGAGAAATAAATAAAATGAGTAAACAAATTATACAATCAAATGAATTCAAGTGGTCACAAGGCACTAACTACAACCATGCCCAATCGGGTGCGTTGGATCTGGGTTTTTGACCCAAAGGTTGACTAACAAAGAAGGAACCCTAATATTTCCAAATTGGAATAATGACAAAGGAAGACTCATGTAGGGGCCTTAGTACTATCTCCATAACAACAACCATCGAGGATTTGAGGGCATGCTCAGACCTGTGAAGCCAGGTGAAGTCGATGCCTGGTACCTGCAAGCCTGCATCACAAAGAAGAAATACATATGCACGGATATACATATAAAAGAAAACATTGCAGACAGATGACCAGGATCGATACATCGTGTGGACCTCAGCTATGTGAGTAACTACGACTTCGTCCTGAATCATGAAAACACATCATGTATATATATACACTCAAAGCATGTAGCATCATCATAATGAAGGTTAGAATCTCAAGCATTGTGTTAGTCTCTTATCAATACTAATAATAAATTAACATAATCAAATCATCAAGTGAGATACAAGATTCATCCAAGGTAACCTTAATAAAAGAAAATATAAATAACCACTTATATATATCTATCAAGTACATATCATATAACATCCTAACTATGTTCATAAAGGTCTTGTAGGTACTCAATACATACATGGAGATAAATACATACAAAAATGATACCTTTAGATAGTATGTCTGATATTAGAATCATTGAGTACTAGCTTATGAAATTATTATAAACAACTATAGGAATAGATCAAACAAGTATCATGTACAACTTAAGCTGTAAGAAAACATCGAAGGATCTTAATTCTTTCAAAAACACAAAACTTATATTAGGGTTAGAGGGGTATTACACAGTGGGCATGTGATTGGAAGGGGAAAGAATATTCCTTTCGATTGCATGCCAACCATAGATTAAAATTATTAACACAAGGCCCGCTGAGACATCTGATCACCACCACATGGACCAATAGAAAGATGCCACATCACCACCTCGCACGACCACCAAACCGCAACCACCCTACAGATGGGCCCCAGGGACATAGGACAAGCAGTCACATGATCGCATGTCAGAAAAGTTTGACATGCGATCATGCAACAACCAACCCCCGGCTGCCACATCACCACTTTTAACAATGTGAAGACCCAGGTCCACCATTTCGTGACCATGCAACTACGGGAAACTAACCACCAGGAAAGTCGCTAGAAGATAGCAGATAACTACTAGGAATGAAATGATCATGCGACTACATAGTCACTAGATCGTTAGATGTTAGCCACTTAACCACTAGAATTAAGAGATCAATAGATAACTGCCAGTCGCTAGGTCACTGAATGAAGACATAATCGCCAGACAGCGGAACACAATGAAAAGATGGGACCACGTGGACAGGTGGCAGGCGGTCACATGATCACATGTTAGAGAAGTCTGACATGCAGCCATGCAATAGCCAATTAGGAAGAGCTTTTGAAAATCTAGGCCCACTGAACATCGCACTTACACACTTAGAGAAAACCGACAGACAGGGAACAAGCACAAGGTCGAAAATACACCATGTTTTCGATGGAAAAGACTAAAAACACACAAAGCTTCTGACAGATCGAAAGATAAGCACACAAAGTAGGAAGCACAGGGTTGAAAATAAGGAAGGCCGAAAACACACAGACCGAAAACATTATGGATTTTTGAAAACACTATGGGTTTTCGACACTGTGGTAGAATTTGAAATTTGCTTCCCGTGGACCTTAGAATTTAAAAATCTTTCTGGGTTCTGGACACTAAGAGATGCGACTTGGGCAGAAGTAAGGTGACACACAAAAGAGCACAGGGTAGGACACAAACCATGAAACACCTGTAGGGGAGAAGGCCAATCTCATAAGATTTTGCTATGACAGAAAATATGCCTAACAGATTCCAAAGCTCAAGTACATATAGATGCACACAGGTTTGAAACCTTAAGCAAAAATAGTGCTTGCAAACATCAAAGTGAACATAATATCAAGTAAAGGATTAGATTTTAATCACAACACATGACATTAAGCCCACCAAATCAACTCACAAAGCTATAGAAAAGAAGGACAATTTACTATTAACTAGAATAAAAGGAGTCAAAATATCAGATTACTTCTCAAAGAGCTACATTATTCACCTCATGAGAATGAGGGAAAGAAGAACTAGCCTTCTATCACCAAAGTGAGAGGCATATATAGAACATCTATAGAATCTACATTGAAGTCCACTACTCACCAAGAATAGGAAAAACCTGTCACTAGGACCATGATCCCATCACTCTGAAATTCAGATGCCCAATTTGCAAGAATCTAGGGGGATGGAAAAAGTGGGGTCCCTAAAAATATGTAGTCAAAGGAAGACCACAAACCCACTAAGTCATGCTTATAACTAATAATCTGACAGTGGTTTATAAAAACACCACTTGTCAAATATCATACAATGACCCTTGCAATGACTTTACATTTAAATTTTTATCCTCCTACACCAAAATAAAGTGGAGTCAAAAATATATTTTAAGATAATCTCAACTCAAAAAATGAGGAGAAAATCTAAAATATTTACATTTTAATCCAATCCACATGACCCGTAAATATTCTCAAACCTAGGACCCACCTAATTGCAATCCTAGTCTAAAATTTAACCCAATGACCTTATGACTCAACTAAAGGTTACAAGTGAACATCAAATATTTTCAACCCAAATGATGGGGAAAATATACATAAACATTTACAAAACATAACCCAAAGTTGAATATATCATGGCACTAAATCACTAAACCCTAAAAAAGGGGAGAAAATCAAATTAGGATATATCGTGAAACCCTCATTCAAAAAATGAGCATCCTCTACAATCATAGCATCTCACATGGTAGCTGGCAACTTCTAAATGTATTGCAGCTCTTTGAATGGAAACTTCTATCCTGGAATTAGAAACAACAAATAGAAACTGACACTATGAGGTAGGCATTCTGGAGTTTCCTCATATCATTTTCTTTCAACATAGCATTGCTCTTTGAAAGCACTGTATACAGATTGGTTACTGTTCTTTTGAAACCTGAGGTTAAGGCTGTTGCATGTTATAATTCAAGGGCACTTGTTTATACATTTGAATCCACTGTTATTGCATTTGACTTCATTTGGCTTTTGTACATCCTCTGTATTTGCGAGGGCATCACACTGCATATGTATTTGATTAGCCATTAGGGCACGGTTGTCTCTACATTTTATTTCATTTGCTCTCATACATTTGCTATATTTATTTGATATTGCTTTTTATTGGAAAAAATGAGAACACCATGTATCGTATTTGTTGGCATCTATTTCTTGCTGTTTCTTCACCTCGATACCCAAGGCATTCGTTATTCATATGAATGAATTGCATTTGCTATTTGTATTTTTCTTTCTACATTTGTATCCCCTGTTGTATTTTTTCATAGCTCGACCACTAGCTTATTTGAAAGATTACAGCCTCAATTTATGGTGTCTTGGCTAGGTCATTGATATTTGTGTTTGCTAGTGCACCTTACAAGAATAGGACACACGATCAATGCTGTGGCTTTGCTTATAATACATCTTTGTCCTCCCCCCCTCTAGATTCTTAAGGGCATAACATGTATGAATTTGAGTACAATCTATTTCATGGGATTGTGAACCCTCATGTTGTTGTTGTAACTCATGCTATGGATGCACTATTTGATTGTATTCCAGTGTATTGCTTGTGGCATCACATAATGGCTTCACTGTTATTCATTTAGCAGCCTATGAACTATTGGGCCAGGGCATTGTCATGTTGAATTTGTTGTTTATTGACAGCCCTATTGTATTTCTACTATTTCGATACCACTACTAGCATGATCACATTCATATAGCCTGATGATTATATTGTGTTTCTCTATTGCATCTATTGTTCCTTTACTTGTTTACTACTGGTATCTCTGCATACCCAAGAGTTATGAGGCATATTAACTTGCTTGGTGATCATGATATTTGAAGGTGTACTCCTTGTATTCGCTCCCTCTATTTACTCCATTAGAGGCATGATGTGAATCTCTTTGCATTGCACATCTTAACCGTGTCTCTGCACAAAATGTGTCATGTAGAATATATCAGGGACACTGTTGATTCATAGCCACTTGCTCATTTTTTTGTTGCCTGAATACCTGTGGTGATGCCATTATCTATTTACTATTGTGATACCATATAGGTTGCACATTTTCTATATGAAATAGGCCCTCTGTATCTGAGCTAATGATATGCAATATATGTGCCCTTCTACAATAATATTGTATTGACATCAAGCATCTGTTACCATATAGCCTCTATTCTAAAAAAAAACACTAGCCCAAGAACAATATTGATTTTGATGTTTCATTACTATGCATGCATCAAAACATGGTTCAGAGCATCTTCATCATGTTGATTGTTCCATATTTGGTATTTCTTTCATTCTTCATTTTCTATCTGGCATCTTTGATCTATGCTTGTTAATGCCTCCATGTCAATGAGATGTGTACACCAATGCTCATCAAGCTTTAGAATATCTTCATGCTAACACTGCTCACTTACTGAGTGCCCCCCACATGATTAGTGCCTCTCCTTGAGACAGTTAGGGTTCTTAGAAACTCTGTTGGAATAGAGCTTCTGACAACCCTCACTGGTTTAGTGTGGGGTACTTGGAGACTCAATACTGATCATGGGTGTTCTTGGCCTGTGATGTTGTCTCTCCAAGAAATTTGAGATCCTCCTGATAGAGCCCACATCAGAGGGCATCATCATTCATCTGGATCCTAGTATTCTACTATTTTTTATGAATTAGCTTCTTCTATCTCTGCACATGGAACAAACATATTAGTGAAAATAGTGGTATTTCTTTTATTTCTAGAGCCTCCTTGGTGCACCTGTCCTGAGCAAAGCTCATGCCAGAGGTGCATCAGTGCATGCATGTATGCATGTTTGTAGATGTTTTGGCACCATTCATTGCTTAGATCCTATTGGTATCTTTTTCGTGTAGGACCAAACTTGAATCAAATGGTTGGGCTAAAAACACAGGTTAGGCACTCAAGTTTGACAAGAAAAACAAACCAATTGATGAGGATAGAGAGAAATCCTCCTTCTTCTTTGAGCTCCACATTCACTCAAGTGAGTATTGCCTTATCTACACATTCAAGACACCTCATGACAAACCAAAGGCCTGCAGATAGATTAATGTGGAATAGCAATCAATCTCCTATAGGTATCTTGTACCCCAATGATAGAAAGCCTCATACAATAGCCCTACTTGCATGGAATGAGACTGAAAGCTAGAAACCTATCCTAACAACAAGAAAGGGAAAGGGTGGAGCTGAATGGAAATGATTTGAAAATGAGTTTGAAGGGACCCCTGAGATACCCTAAGTCTTTCATAGACCAGTGCCTTATCCATTGGGCCATAGAGTCAAATACAGCATTGCAAGGGATAGCTATGAAACAAGAAAACAATATATTCAATATGTTGATGCCTAACATCAATCGCACACCATGACCAAACCTCAACTTAACACCCACCTGTGCATTCAAGCATTTTATTATCCATCAAAGGATTTTAACCCTCCCCTTAGAAGAGACCTATGAATAGACAATACATTAACTAGCATCCACTGGAAGACAAGCTTGACCTATCCTTGATATCTCAGCTCATACATACATGAATACTAACCCTAAACCAGTTATCTCTGTGAAGACAACTCCACCCACAAGCTCTTAGAAAATGTAAAGTAAAAAAACCAAACATCCTTGATGCATGACTAATGAGTTCAGAATTCAAATGGAGATAGCTTGACAATAGTAAGAGTATATTAACTTTCTCACACATAACAAAAGTTTGTTACAATATGCATTGTATTCTCTGAACCAACAAGAGAAAGAGGAACACTCTATATGCAAAGAGAAGGAGAAAAGTCTACAGGAAAAGGACCCTTCACTAGAACCAGAAAAGAACTCTAAACTAGAACCACTAGAACTGACAAAATTTAGAACCTTTAACATGTTAAAAACTTGACACTATATACCACTAGCTTCCTTGGAAACCCATAACAGGTTGCAACAAGCTACAAACAACTAGGGAATAGCTCCTAACCACAAAACCCATCAAAAAATAGTCACAAAATTTACTACAAGAGCAAGAAACATAGGCAATCTAGAGAAAGAGATCTCAAACAAATCTTACAATCATGAGCATCATTGAGATCAGGATAGGAAACTAGGAATTGCCATAAAAACCAATCAAAACACCACCTATAGATATCATGTTGAGCATAAAACCACATGGTACCAGGTACAAAATGATCTCTTCAAATGACCACAGAGCCTCTGGACCACTTCGCAACAACCGGTGCCACCAACCAGATCAAAAACTACTGCCAAAGCCATAAATTTTGGTACCCTCTATCGTCGGAAACACTCTTTAGAATTTGAATTTGAAAAGCAATAGTCATTATGCACTTTGTAGGCATCATACTCCTTAACCATTTGCCCCTAGTCACACAACTGCACAGTCACACCTCTCACCACCATAGGAATCTGGGCTCTAATTTATGCTTGGTCGCATGATCGCATAACCCAGAAATGGGTTATGCGAACATGCGACAACCATTTCCCCCTACCTTCTACATAACCATCGATGCCAGACCATTTCCAAAAAAGGGCATATCACATGTTTTCAAGTTGGAAAGATAGCTCACGCGAACATGCAACAAGCCGCTAACATGCACCTTGCCAGCTGTTAAATCATCGCCGAAATACCCCACCTGGGCCCACATTCAAACCTTAACATCACACAAGAATAGACCAACTAGAAATCACCATGACCTCACCTACCATCAAGACTACCAAACCACTATAGATGGGCCCTAGCACACGTGGCTCCCTGTCGCATGATCGCATAGCCCAAAAATGGGCTATGCAAACATGCGACAACCCGCCAACCTTTGCCACCATAACCATCACCACAACCACCACTGCAACTACCATGGACACATGTTAACTGGTCACATGATTGCATAGCCAAAAATTAGGCTATGCTATCATGCGACAACCAACCCAAAGTCACCACATCACCACCTCCAGGACCATGGAACAACAACCACCAACCGCAAAGAGCTGGGACCCATGCAGACAAATGGCAAGCGGTTGCATGATCACATGTCAAAAAAGTCTAACATGTGGCCATGCGACAACCAATCAGGAAGAGTCTGGACCCACCATCTAGTTAGACTTGCGTAGTTAAGACTGAGGTTGAAAACACACAAATTTTTTGGCACCAAAAGACAAGTGCACAAAAGCTTGAAGGCAAAGGGTCAAAAATAATGCAGGTTTTCGGCAAAAGATTGAAAACACATAGGAATAATGAAAAACCAAAAGATAGCAGGGAAGCTGAAAACATCACAAGTTTTTGTAAACACTGTGGGTTTTCAACACTGTGGTAGATTCTAAAAATATTTCCAGCAGACCTCAAAACATGAAAAATTTTCTGGGTTTTGAGATTCAGCATGCACAATTTGGACTGAAGCAAGGTGACAACATGAAGAACACGGGGCAGGACATTTTACAAAAACACTTGCAGGGAACATGCCATTTTCAAAGGATTTTCATCAACAGGAAAATGGACTAACAGATCCATTGGATCTAACCCCTTCTTCTTTTCTCTCTCTACAGGTTCAGGATCACCGGAGTACACTGAGCACATAGAAGATCAACTCACTACCAGGTAATGTCTAGTACCCTTGCATCTAGCTCCATTAATTTCTATATACATGCACTCATTTATGCAATTCTTGCATTTTCTATGCTCACGGTATGTGTGAGCTCATATGAATTTTTTCTTTTGAGTTCTCTCTTTTTTGTACAGCATATTCAGGATATGACATGTAATCTTAGATGCAGTTATTTATCTTTCCTTTTCATGTACTTGCAATAAATGAACACAAATCTTAATCAAGACCACATAATAATGCAAACTAGGGTACAAAGCACATCTAGTAATTAGGTTTCCAAAATGTGCAAAAGTATGACAACATTTTGGTGACCTCTTTGGAGTGCTTTCTTGCTAAGCATCTAACCAAATGCCTAATAGATCCATTGGGCAATAGAGTCCTTCAGCCACAGAACTGAACCTAGCTCCCAACGAAAACAACTTCCTTCCATCCAACCAAACACAAGCTAACTGCTTCAAAAAGTACTCAGGCTTATTGCTACCCAAACCAAATTGAAAACTCAACTACAAACAAGCTTGTGCTAGGTACTTAGGGGAAACAGGAAACAAAGATTCTACCCTACCCTATTCTAACCAGTCTCAGCAAACTGGTTAAACAAATCCATTAACTAGATTGTTAAATTAGCTTCCCATTCTCCTCAAAACATTGTACTTTTTATACTTAATGCCAGTAGGGAGAATATGAAATACAAAAATGTACTGAACTACCTGACATATCAACTCTTGAAACTTGTAGTCCAGACAACTCACCTCAACCAAATCATAGGTATTGCCTTTCCAGGGAGACTGATAACTCTGAACAAGCTCCTATTCACCGATGAGTGGACTCTTGACATCACCCTCCATTAAATAATTAAGTATAGATGCTTTGCTTGATCCCATCTGGGCTCGATATCTGATAGGACACCCCCTTGAGAGCATAAAAATAGGCCTCTCCTGCTACTCAGTATGCATCTTATGAGCACCTTCAACATGTTGATCAAAACTTTATCCCTCCATAATAGTCTTCCATAATATTTCTTCTTCTACAGTTAGGGGATTATCCTCCTCATCAGTTAGAACATTCAACAACTCATTAAAGCCATCCAATTTCCTCAAGTCCTTGACCATCACTAGCCCTTCAAGGACATGCAAGCCATTATCTTTCTCGGGAAGATAGGGAACATCAACAAGAGTGGAACATAAAATATCAATTATCAAATCAAAATCATCTTGTTGTTCTGAGTTTGTAGTAGCTGTATCATCTTTCTTATCATAAACAAAGAGATCAGCTAGTAAATCTTGCACTACTTCATCTTGCTCAATATAAGAAGGCATCTCCTCAAATAAATCAGTTAGTATCTCATCTTCTCTACTTGTTTCTTGACTCTTATTTGGCTACTCTAATCCATCATTATGTAATAAATCTACTTTTTCCTCATGATTATGAAAAGGTACATCTAAGAGACAAGAATCATCTTCTTTCTAATGGCCTAAAATGCTACGAGGTGTAGGGGGCTCTTCAGTAATGGGATCATAAGGCTTTATCTACTATAGAACGGGATCACTATCACTTAGGAAGTCAAACCTTCTAGGTGTCTCATCTATAGGAGTAGGATGAAGTGGCTAGAAATTTGAGATAGGGTCATGAATAGGATCCAAAACATCATGGAGATTAGGGTCCTGTTGAATAAGATTATAAACTAAGGGAGAAATCCTAAAGCTTGGAATTTTGATAGGAGTGCTAGTGGACTTACCAGTTAAGAAACTTGGGATTTGTACCTTGTGAGTCTCCTATCTAGTCTACAAAGCTTCCAGGTTCTCTTTAGCAACATAAGGCTTCTTCTTCTTGATCACCCCTTTATAAAGATCTAGCATCTCATAACCTAGATACATAGTCCATTAGGGTCTCCAAGGCTACATCCAATACTTATTGTCCTTTGGTGGATCTGGTGAGCCTTCTTGTATAGGGGCAACAACAAATTCTTGATCTCCTTACCTCTAGTTGTAACTCTGAGTTTCCTATCTTCAAGCCCATGCCCATGATCCTTCTTGTTGGAGAGCCTGCTCATAGGCCTGTAAAAGAGCATATTGACTAGGGGCATATTGAATATATTGACATCCTCCTTGTTAGCACGTGCAAAAAATTTCTTGGCTGTAGCTTTTTCCTCCTGCTCTCTACAATTGTTTTAAGGTCTCTGGCATAAACCCTAAGCTTAGAAAATTCAAAAAACTAGCCGTTACATTTGAAAGCCCTTTGTAATTCCCTAGCCTTGTTCTAATTTCAAGTTACTTTTTCAGGCCACTTAAAAAAAATTTGGATGCACGTGTTTTATATTTTTGGTTAGCCCTGTTTAAATTCTTCCTAAGTTTTACCCCCGGCAGCCTTAAATATTTCCTAAAGTCCTATGCTTTTATTTTTCCCTAAGTCTAATGTTTAATATTTCCTATGTTTTCAACCTTCATTTCTTTCCCAAGCCCAGCTTTGACACCATCTTGATCTAATGGTTTTCATGAAAGCACAAGGGTTTTGTCAGAGGCTTGTACTTTTGCGATGGCCATTGATTCATTTCCATGATGTAACCTTTCATGCAGGTGGGTCTGAAATTACACGTAAGCATAGTTGGTAGATTCTAATTGGTCCATGTATTAACATAGTGGTAGTTGTCAGTGTGACCTAGTTTCTAGATGTGTCAAAGGGTCTTGACATTGTCAGAAAATCAATGATGGGTGCATGATCTTATGAGATGTGTCAGAGGTTTAAGATCATGCGCTAACTGTCGATTCCACTTTCTCAGAGGGGATAAAGAGTGGTGGGTCCAAATGCTAGATGTGCTGATTTGGTAGGTTGTGATTGGTCCTTGAGAGTGTGAAGTGGAGTGCAGTCTATGGGACCAGTTTTCTTAGCATTCAGGTAGGTTAATGTTCAGTTTGATCTAGCAGCTATTGTTATTCCACCAGGGTTGGATGCTTCACCTTTAACGTAGTGGTATAGAAATAGCCATTGACTCTCTTAAAGGAAAGAATAGGTGGGTCCACCACTAGTTAGGCTTAGGTGGTGATTTTTCAATGGTCGATGCAGATGGCACCAAGTGGGCCCAGGTGGGGTCATGTGTAAGTCGCTTGAAGATCTTATGGCTATCACATGATCACAAGGAATATTCTTCCCCTTTGCAATCATGCGATGACTGTTGATTTGGAATCTAATGTGGAGACTGCTTGGTGGACCTAGTCATCACAAGGTGCTGGTGTGTAAGGTTTTTGATTGGTTAGAAGGGTGATAAGCTGGATGTTGTTAGTGGGGCCGTGGTTCTCAAAGGAAGTAAAGTACCTACAGGTCCATGAAGATCATGTGATTGTCATTATACCACTGGGATATGATGCTTGAATTTTAGCATTACAGTATAATGATGACCATCAATTTTGTTCAAAGCAATGTAAATCATGCGGGCCCGGGAAAAGTAAAAAGATCTGATGGTGATGTTTTAAAGTTGATCAAAGTTTAAATAATGGCCATTGATTCACTACTGGCGCTATGAAATTGACTGCTTAAGTTCAAATTCAAATTTCTGAGGGTTTCCTGTGACCAGAAGGACTAAAATTGAATGCAGAAGTGACTAGAGCTAGTAACAAATGATTTGTTTTCCATTACAGTGTGGTCCAGGGTGCACCATGATCATTTGCAAGGGTTTGTACTATGTGGTTTTGTGCTCGAGGCGTGTTGTAGGTGGGTGAATATGTTGACATTTTGGACATTTTTGTGGTTCTCAGTACCTTCTCATAGAATTTATCATGATTGAGGATCACTCTGGGATTTTCTTTCTCTTGGTTGCCTTGGTTTCTTCCCTTGTAATAAATTTGTGACCATTTCTAGTGGGTTTAGTGGGTGAAACCCTAACCCTAGTCATCTATAGCTTGTTGCAACCTATTTTGGGTTTCCAAGATGGCTAGGGGGTATATATTGTAGCTTTTTTTTATTTTTTAAGGGTTCCAAAACTTTCTTTTTGGTCCCTATTGGTTGTTGATGGTATTATTTTGAGCAAGGAGAGCCTGGATTTTGGGTGTTTTTCCTTAGCATTCTATTGTCTTGATAGTGTATTGATCCTCCAAATCTTAATGAGAATACATTTGGATTCCAATCTCATGTTTGTGTATGTCATCTTATTTTGTCTTTGAGCTCATATATGTTAATTTCACAAAGTGGGTTATCATATGGTAAACAAAGAGTATTTTGAAATTATCTTTGAGTTCCTAACAAAGTTAGGATTAATGTCTTTCAGGTAGTTTCAGTGAGTTCATGGCTAGATAAGGATTTGATGTCTTGATGTGTGAGTGAGAGGGGTAATAGGAAAAACACTTACTCTAAGTTCATATGTATTTGAGTTAAGGTTTTAGGTTGATATATGTTATTTAGTGACTCTGTACCCTAGGGTAAGGCATTGATCTATTCTTTGGAGGCAGTCCATCATCATCAATCACACAAACATAAATTAAATGATAAAATATTTCAATCAATTAGTAAAGGGTATAGTTGTATATTGTTTTGAGACTGCTTTGGAGAAGTGAGTCAAGGGTACACCTTCCTGAGCATTAAGGCTCAAAGTGTAGGAGGATCTCTTTTGATCCTTGTCAATTGGCCCTCTTCCTTGTAGACTTTGGAGTGGTGATAGAGTTAAGTGTTATTAAAATTATCCATCCAAGTATAAATCTATAAGTTGAAGATCCAAGGGAATTCCCAACAAAATGGAAACTCTGATGGAGAGAGTCTAGAGATAATGTTTTCAAAGTGCACTCTTGTTTTCCTATTGTTTTTAGTTCAAAGGTTTTCCCATCTAGGTGTGTGGTAACTCAAGAGGTTAGAACTAGTGTCATACTATAAACCATGAATAATAGGAGGAATACTAGGTCCTTTGTCAGAAAAATTCCGGACGTCACTTTGGAAAAATTGCCTAGATAGGAGAAGAAGAGTTGGATCAGAAGAAAGGGTGAGTCTACTAGTGCTCCCATAAGAGAACAAAGAAATACCAGAGGTAGAGCACCACATGTTTCCTCAAGTGAAGAAGGTTCACAAGATTGAGTTTCTAGATCAGATGGTGGTCACTCTGAAGATAGATTTTATGATACCCCAGAGGTTGTATTTCAAGACAAGGGTCCGTTGCCCATAGGTCAAGATGAACAAGCTAGAGAGATGATTTTGGAGCTTGATTTAGATATTGATGGAGATCATTTTAGAATGGACCCCATGAGACCAAGGCAAGTCCATTTCCCATATCAAAATCTCACTGATATGGATGTGTCATCAGGTTCTGATGACATTATGATAGATCCAAATGATTTGAGTTCACTAAGGTTACAGTTGGCAGAGCAGGATGCCATACACAAAAGGTTGCAAGAGGAGAGAGAAGCTAAAAAGGTGAATGATCTAATAGAAAGACAATCCCTCATTAGAAAGATTAATGAAATGAAGGAGAGAAACAAGATGCTTGCTTCTGCTCCTAAGACTTTGCAGCATGATGTCTTCGGTGATTTTGAAGCTTAGAGGAGTGAGAAAGAGCACTTACTGCAAGATCATGAATTTGATAAGGAGGGCCCTGTGATCAAACAAGTGCAATGTTATGGTCCTTTGCCTAAGGGTAAAGATGGGCTTGAGACCACTATGCTTGGTGTTGCCACTGGTGAGAAAGGAAAGCAAAAGATGGTGGGACATCAAACAAGCAGATCATTGACAATACTAGGGGTCCCACCACCCAATTCAAATAAGGACACAGAGATAGAAAGAAGAAGAAAACAAGATGAGGACCTTGGAAGAGAACTAGAGAGGGCTGAGATTGAAGCTTCCATTGTAGAAAAGAGAAGAGAAATCCAATTCTTGAAGGCTTCATCAGCTAATGCTCTTGGTCCATCTACTGATGAACTAGGTATGCCATCTATGACTACTATTGTTCCACTTAGTAATGCTACTACTAGTTCAATTCATTCTTCATCTGCTAGGATAGGTGTTGATCATAGATAACAGTCAAATGCACAAGTAGATGGAAATGTAAATGCAAATGTTGATCCTAGGGTTAACACTAGTTCAAGTTTTCAAAGAAGACCTATGCAAATAAAAGGCTATAGGCAAATTAGTTTTGATGGAATACCATGCTACCCAAATGCTTTTCCAAATGATATAAGAGATAAGGTACCTAAGTTTTCTGGTGATAATGCTATTAGTTGTGAGGATCATCTTAGGTTATTTGTTGATATGCTTAATGATTATGAGGTAGAGCATGAGGATGTAGTCATGAAATTATTTGTTCAATCTCTAATGGAGGATGCTAGAGATTGGTTCAAGAGACTTCCTGATAAATGTATTGATACTTGGGATTCCTTTGACAGATGTTTTAAAGAGCAGTATGGTGATAGGCCTAATGCTAGTTTTATGTTGAATGAATTAAATACCATAAGGAAAAATTAGAATGAGTCTGCAGCTGAATTCAACATGAGATTTCAAAAGGCTATACATAAGGTGTTCCAAGTTATGTGGTTAGATGACAATGTTTGTCTAACTACATACTTCAATGAATTTGATGGAAAGATGGGATACTTTTTGAGGGACAAAGAACCAAGAACTCTTAGAGATGCTTTTAGGATTGCCATCAATATTGAGAATAACATGAAAATATCAGGGAAGTTGGGTGGGAAGAGAGATGATCCAAAGTTGTTTGGAGACAAGAAATACAAAAAAGAAAGTGATAAGAATTTTGGAACCAGGAGGCAAGAAGAAGATAAATTGGATAAGGTATTGAATGCATTGAAATATTTGAAGGCACCTACAAATAGGAACCTCAGTGCTCCTACCAATGAAAGGTCTCAGTTCAAAAACAATTTTAATAAGCAGAATAGACTACAGAACTACCCCTACAACACCCAATGAAAGGATGAAAAGCCTGTTGTCCCTGTTGCAAGATGAAACAATGATAGAGGTGTCCCTGAGCCTCTACAAAAAGCTTCAATAAATGTCATGGAGGACATACCTTGGTGTGGTGCATGCCAGTCCCCTCATTCTATAGAGCATTGTGTGCTTGCACATTCTATGGCTTCAAATCAAGATTGTAGTGGTGAGGAGATAGATCAAGAAGAAGATCAAGATGATGTTGGATGCAACATGGCTACTTCATATCTAGGATATGAAGATGATTCTAATTTTGATGAAGAAGAAGATGTAAATGTGAAGAGACACAATCAAGCCCTTTTTCATCAAGAGGTTTTTTCTGATAGTGAAGACATTGATAAGAAGACATGTAACATGAATTATTCTTCTGAGCCAGTGAATTTAAGAAGACCTTCTAGAGAAGAGATGGATAGGATTACTACAAAAATGATTGCCCAAGTGAAAACTAGAGGCATGGTAGCAAGAGATATAAATGTAAAATCTACAAGAATGTTTATAAAGAGTACCAAGTCTGGAGAGCCTAATGAGAACAAATCAAAAGGTGATCACATTATGAAATTCAAGAATGTAAAAGGTAAGAATTGTGAGCCTAAGGGAGTTGGAGTTAAAAAATTTTCTAGTGAGATTGAGAAGCCAGTTAACACAATGGCTAAGATTGAAAAAATAAGGGCGACCAATACACCTAATGTATCAGATAAGCAAAAGGATACTAAGCCTATGCAGATTGAGCTTCCTTCCTCTACTCTTGTTGATATGTTATCTGTATTGTCCCAAATTACAGTTAAGGTTCCATTGTCAGAATTGTTGAGGATCCCTGAACACAAAGACAGAGCTATTGCATGGGTAGATAATGTTCATAACAGTGATATTGCATGCAATGGGTCTCAGGATAAAGCTTTGAAAGGTGTTGCTACTCAAGGAATTGTATCTCAAATTCCTCCTATATATTTGGATAGTTCTATCAATGCTAGCCTTGAAAACATTGATCCATTCTTTTTAAGTGTTCTTGTGAATGGAATGAAACTAAGAAATTGTATGATTGATAGTGGTGCCTCTAATACTATCATGCCTTTCAAGATCATGGAGAAGTTGGGCCTTAAAGTTGATATAGTTCAAGGCAGATGTTGTGAAATGGATCAGAGGGAGGTACGAGTTATTGGGACTATCAATGCAATTCCATAGAGGCTAGCAGCATATCCAAAGAAAGAGTTAACAATGAGTGTTTTGGTGGTGGACATCCCTCCTCATTATGGGATGCTACTATCTATAAGGTGGATTGCTACCATGGGTGGAAGTTTATAGTGTGATTTGTCCTATGCCACTTTCAAGATTGATGATCACTTTTTCAAGATTGATCGAGAGCCAAGAGTATGCCACATGATTGAGAGGAATATTGACAATGAGACTACATGCTTTGTGGATACTGATATTAATTCTTTTAGGGAAGAGATCCCTAGACTTGAGAATGAACCTATTTTGTCACCTATCTTTGTTGAGGTAAGTGTTAATTCTATGAAGTGTGATTTGTAAGTAATGTACTTTGATGGTGCAAATTGCAAGGATGGTGCAGGAGTAGGTATTTTACTTATTTATCCTAATGGAAACACCTACAAATTTTCTTTCACATTGAATTTCTTTTATACCAACAACATAGTAGAATATGAAGAATTGTTGTTAGGATTGAGGTTCGCAAAAAGACATGGTATTAAGTGCTTAAGTGTTGTTGGTGATTATGAGTTGGTGGTGTCCCAATTCAGGTCAGTATATGCTTCCAAGAACAAAAGGTTAAAACAATATAGGAATGCAGTTTGGGATCTGATTGAACATTTTGATGCCTTCAATGTTGAGTGGAAGGATAGGAGTAATAATAAGATGGCTGATTTGTTAGCCAATATTGCAATCAATCCCAGTGATATTACATTTACTGGTATATCTAAAGTTGAAATTCAGGCTAGGCCTAGTATACCAGACAATATTGAAAATTAGCAAGTTTTTGATGATGATAATGATATCTTGAAGTTTATGAGTTGTGAAGATCACTATCATGGTCAGGAATTTGATTGTTCAGCTTTGGTTGAGTCAATAGAAGGAAAAGAGGTTGTCTTTGGCAATGAAGTTATTTAGCTTAGAACTAACAAGGTGCCCAAGGGGCTTGTTGTTTTGGAGATTGTCTTTGATAACCAGGATAGAGTTCAAATGAATATCAAAAGTGAGGATCATGCTGATCTAGAGGAGATAAATATTGGAACAAATGAGACACCTAAGAAGGTATGCATTAGTAGGGACATGTCTCACAATGTGAGAAAATCTTTGATTGAATTACTAAGAAAATTTAGGCATGTTTTTGCATGGTCATATGATGACCTAAAGGTTTATAGAGAAGACTTATTTCAACATATTATTCCTTTGAGGGAAGATGCTAAACCTTTCCAGCAAAAACAAAGGCCTATTAATCCCACTTTGGCACCCATGATCCAAGAAGAATTGATTAAGTTAAGAGATGCTAGCATTATCAAGCCTATAAGGGATTATTCTTGGGTGTCAAATCTTGTCCCTGTTAGAAAGAAGAATGGTGACATCGGGCTTTGTGTGGACTTCAAGAATTTGAACATCAGCTCATTAAAGGATAACTATTGTCTACCCAATATGGAAGCTATGTTGTAGAGAGTAACCAGATTAGAATTGATGTCTATGATGGATGGTTTCTTTGGTTACAATCAGGAGATTGTTAAGGAATCAGAACAATTCAAGACAACTTTCACAACACCTTGGGGGACATATGTTTATGTGAGAATGCCTTTTGGTCTCACAAATACTGGTGCTACTTTTCAGAGGGCAATGGATGTTTCCTTTTCAGATTTTATTAATGATTTCCTTATTGTATATCAAGATGATTTAATTTCCTAATCTAAGAAGGAAGAACATCACTATACTCATTTAGAGAAAATATTTGTGAGGGATTTGGAATATGGCATTTCATTAAAGCCAAGGAAATGTGCATTTGGTGTCACTAAAGGTAAGTTGCTTGGCCACTTAGTTGGGAAGAAAGGAGTGAGAATTGAACTTGAAGGGGTAGCAACTATCGACAAGATTCAGAGACCAAAGAATGTTAAAGGAATTCAGTCCTTCTTTGGTAAGGTCAATTTCTTAAGGAGGTTTGTGAAAATTTTTGCAAAGGTTACTAGACCTATTTCTAAGATGTTGAATCTAAGGGATCTACAATTAATTTGGAGGGTGAGCCTGATGGGGCTTGCAAAAAATCAAGCAGGCTATCAAAGATGTGCCAGTGCTTAAGGCACCTAATAATAATGTCCCAATGCACATCTTTTCCCTTGCATCTTTTAACACTATTGCTGCAGTTCTGTTACAAAAGAATAAGAATGGTTTTGAGTAGCCTATTGCATTTTTCAGTAAATCTTTGCAAGCTGTTGAATTGAAATATGACATAATTGAGAAACAAGCGTATGCACTTGTGAACACAGTCAAGGCTTTTAGTTGTTACCTGATGGGATCAGTTGTGATTGCTTTTGTGCCAACTACAACTGTGAATGATATTTTCTCACAGCAAGAGGTGTCTAGGAGAAGATGCAGATGGATCAATAGGATCCAAGAATTTAACATTGATATCTAGATTACCAAGTTGGTTAGAGGACAAGGATTGGCAAAATTGATGGCTCAATCCAATCTTGATGCAAATCAAGTAAATCATTCTAAAATTGATTATACATGTGATATGGATGATTGTGTTTGGTATCAAGATATTATCTATTATTTAAGAAATATGAGATGTCCAGTAAATATGGATGACAATAAGAAGAGGACATTGAAATTACAAGCCATCAAGTATGTAATTGTGAAGTGAAAATTGTATAGAAAGAATTTAGATTGCATAATTTTGAAATGTGTAGATGAAAATCAAGCTAACGAGTTGTTAAAACAAATGCATGAGGGAGTTTGTGGTGGACATTACATGGGTAAAAAAGCTACTCATAAAATCTTGAGAGTAGGATTTTGGTGGCCCACAATCTTCAAGGATGCAGAGAAGTTGGTGAGGAGGTGTGATGCTTGTCAGGTTCTCTAGAAGGCTTAAATTTTTAGGTAACATGCCATTAAAACAAGTATAAGTATAGGCTCCTTTCCAACAATGGGGAATTGATTTCATTGGGGAGATACCAAACAAGTCAAGTGGAGGACACTCATGGATCTTAGTTGCCACTGATTACTTTACAAAGTGGGTAGAAGCTACACCTACAAGAAATTCAACTAGCAAGGTGGTAACTGACTTTATTTTGAATAATATTATTACAAGGTTTGGTTTCCCTGAGAGAATAGTAAGTGATAATGCCATGTGCTTCAGGTGTGCTGAATATAAGGACTTTTGCAAAGGTTTAGGAATTTAGACTTCTTATTCCTCACCTTATCATCCACAAGGAAATGGTCAAGTAGAATCTACTAATAAGAGTTTGATTAAAATATTAAAGAGGATTCTTGAAAAGAATAAGAGGGCATGGAATTCAAAGCTTCCATTAGCTCTATGGGATGATAGGGTAACTGTGAAGAGGGCAATTGGTTGTGCACCATTTGACCTAGTATATGGAATACATGCAAGAATGCCTTAGAATAATTTATTGGAGATGTACAATTTTGTTTAGTTATATGATGATGAAATTGATGATGAGATGCAATTGAGAATTGAAGACCTCATTAGGTTGGATGAGACTAGGAGAGAATCAGTTACAAGAAATGCCAGGTTGCAGTTGCAGATTAAGAATCTATATGACAAGAAAATTGTTGAAAGGAGGTTTGAACCTGGTGATTTGGTGTTAATTTGGAATGCCAAGTTGGAGGATAAAGGAAAACATGGTAAGTTTGATCCCATCTAGCTAGGGCCATATCAAATTCATGAAAAAAGGGGCCAGGATTCTTATGTTGTGAAAGAACTAAATGGTGATATTCAGGAATTGACAGTTTATGGACAATTCTTGAAGAAATACTTTAATTGAAGGTATTTTATTTCCATGAACAATAGTTAGGTTTGTACATTCTATAAATTCTATAAATAGTTGCTTGCCCCTGCCCTGTTTTGTCTTGGTCTGTAGGGTTTTGGTCCTGTTGCTCTCTGTTGTCATTTTTTTCTAGTGGGATGGTCTACTTTAAACCAATGATTATAAGTACTTGCTATGCTTGCAGGAGGCATACATCCCCAGATAGAGCCATTTTTAGCATGTGCAAAAAATTTCTTGGCTGTAGCTTTTTCCCCCTGGTCTCTGTAATTGTTTTAAGGTCTCTGTCATAAACCTTAAGCTTAGAAAATTCAAACAACTAGTCATTACATTTGAAAGCCCTTTGTAATGCCCTAGCCTTGTTCTAATTTCAAGTTACTTTTTTGGGCCACATAAAAAACCTTTGGATGCACATGCTTTATATTTTTGGTCAGCCCCATTCAAATTCTTCCTAAGTTTTACCCCCGGCGGCCTTAAATATTTCCTAAAGTCCCGCACCTTTATTTTTCCCTAAGTTTGATGTTTAATATTTCCTGTGTTTTCAGCCATCATTTCTTTCCTGAGCCTGACTTTGAGACCATCTTGATCCAATGGTTATCATGAAAGTGCAAGGGTTTTGTCAGAGGTAGATTCTGATTGGTCCATGTATTAACATGGTGGTAGTTGTTGGTGGGACCTAGTTTTTGAATGCGTCAGAGGGTCCTGACATTGTCAGAAAATCAATGATGGGTGCATGATCTTATGAGATGTGTCAGAGGTTTAAGATCATGCACTAACCATCGATTCCACTTTCTCAGAGGGGATAAAATATGGTGGGTCCACATGCCAGATGTGCTGATTTGGTAGGCTATGATTGGTCCATGGGATTGTGAAGTGGAGTGCAGTTTGTGGGACCAATTTTCTTGGCGTTCAGCCAAGTTAATGTTCAATTTGATCTAGCAGCTATCATTATTCTACCAGGATTAGATGCTCGACCTTTAATGTAGTGGTATAGCAACAGCCATTTATTCTCTTAAAGGAAAGAGTAGGAGGGTCCACCACTAGGTAGGCTCAAGTGGTGATTTTTCATTGGTCGATGTAGATGGCACCAAGTGGGCCCAGGCAGGGTCATGTGTCAGTCACTTGAAGATCTTGTGGCTGTCACATGATCATGAGGAATATTCTTCCCTTTTTCAATCATGCAATGACTGTTGATTTGGAATCTAATGTGGAGACTACTCGATGGACCCAGTCGTCAGAAGGTGCTAGCATGTAAGGTTTTTGATTGGTTGGCAAGGTGACAAGCTGGATGTTGTTAGTAGGGCTGTGGTTCTCAAAGGAAGTAAAGTACCTATAAGTCCATGAAGATCATGTGGTTGTCATTATACCACTAGGATATGATGCTCAACTTTTAGCATTGTGGTATAATGATGACCATCAATTTTGTTCAAAGCAATGTAAAGCATGCGGGCCCTGGAAAAGTAAAAAGATCTAATGGTGATGTTTTAAAGTTGATTAAAGTTTAAATGATGGTCGTTGATTCACTGCTAGTGCTATGAAATTGATCATTTAAGTTCAAAGTAAAATTTCTTAGGGTTTCCTCTAACCAGAAGGACTAATATTGAATGCAGAAGTGATTGGAGCTAGTAAGAGATGATTTGTTTTCCATTGCAGTGTGGTCCAGGGTGTGCCATGATTGTTTGCAAGGGTTTGTACTATGTGGTTTTGTGCTCAAGGTATGTTGCAGGTGGCCAAAAAGGTTGACATTTTGGGCATTTTGTGGTTCTTAGTACCTTCTCAGAGAATTTATCATGATTGAGGATCACTCCGGGATTTTCTTTCTCTTGGTTGCTTTGGTTTCTTCCACTGTAATAAATTTGTGACCATTTCTAGTGGGTTTAGTGGGTGAAACCCTAACCCTAGTCATTTGTAGCTTGTTACAACCTGGTTTGGGTTTGCAAGATGACTAGGGGGTATATATTGTAGCTTTTTTTATTTTGTAAGGGTTCCAAAACTTTCTTTTTGGTCCCTAGTGGTTGTTGATGGTATTATACTAAGCAAGGAGAGCCTAGATTTTGGGTCTTTTTCCTTAGCATTTTATTGTCTTGATAGTGTATTGATCTTGCAAATCTTAATCAGAATACATTTGGATTCCAATCTCCTATTTGTGTATGTCTTCTTATTTTGTCCTTGAGCTCATATATGTTAATTTCACAAAGTGGGTTATCATATTGTAAACAAAGAGTATTTTGAAATATCTTTGAGTTCCTAACAAAGTTAGGATTAAAGTCTTTCAGGTAGTTTTAGTGAGTTCGTGGCTAGATAAGGATTTGATGTCCTGATGTGTGAGTGAGAGGGGTAATAGGAAAATCACTTACTCTGAGTTCATATGTATTTGAGTTAAGGTTTTAGGTTGATATATGTTATTTAGTGACTCTTTACCCTGGGATAAGGCACTGATCTATTCTTTGGAGGCAGCCCATGATCATCAATCACACAAACATAAATTAAATGATAAAATATTTCAATCAATTAGTAAAGGGTATAGTTGTATATTGTTTTGAGACTCCTTTGGAGAAGTGAGTCAAGGGTACACCCACCTGAGCATTAAGGCTCAAAGTGTAGGAGGATCTCTTTTGATCCTTGTTAATTGGCCCTCTTCCTTGTAGACTTTCGAGTGGTGATAGAGTCAAGTGTTATTAAAATTACCCATCAAAGTATAAATCTACAAGTTGAAGATCAAACGGAACTCCCAACACTCTTGAAGTATGGTAGCTTGGACTGAAAATAGACTTAGGATAATTTTCATATGGCGGTTGATAGGAATTCTACCAGGATGCTTGATGCTAGGTGGGAGGGTATGGTAGTGCATGCTGGTAACTTGCTACTGCTGGGCTATTTTGACTATATGCTGATGCTTGGCTAGCTTGATATGGATTGAATGCCTGCACATGGGTGGCTTTCTCATGATATGGGGGGTGATAGGAAGAATATACATTAGGAATTGACATGCTTGCTCATCAAATAAGTTGGTAAAGATATATTTTGAAACTTTTTAGCACTTGGAACTACTAAAACTAGTAAATTTCTCATAGAGTCACCTTGGTGCTTGAACAAACCACCTCTTAGAGGCTAATTGCACTGACCATCACACCAAAATCCTAGTGAATGATGGGAAACAAAGTTGTCCCACTGGGCATGCCAAAAATTGTTATCACTAGGGATTGCACCCGTGATGGCTAAGTATGAAACCTAGAAATCTAATGAAACATGGAAATACTCTCAGGATGTGGGACTGGTTCACTGAGAATAGACCTCTGGATTAAGGGCTAGCTTCCCCATTTGTATCACCTGAACTGAACTAAACTTGAAGGGAAAGGGAGAGGGATTGCATGAAATTGAAATGTAAAATCTAACTTAGGTGATTCACCAAACTGGATAGATCCACAAACTAAAAAACAAACTCACAATGTAATCCAGCATCTAACATAAACACCACAACTCTTCCAAATCTAATTTTTCCCCTTAGAAAATAATCAAGTGTGGACTGTAAATGAGAAGGAAAGATAGATTCCACAACTCAAGCACATATAGATGCACACAAATTTGAAACATTAAGGAAAAATAGTGCTTGAAAACATCAAAGTGAACATAGTATCAAGTAAAAGATCAAATTTTAATCACAACACATGACATTAAGCCCACCAAATCAACTCACAAAGCTGTAGAAAAGAAGGACAATTTTCTATTAACTAGAATAAAAGGATTAAAAATATCAAATTGCTTCTCAACGAGCTACAACATTCACCTCGTGAGAATGAGGGAAAGAAGAACTAGCCTTCTATCACTGAAGTGAGAGGCATATATAGAACATCTGTAGAATCTGCATTGAAGTCCACTACTCAGCAAGAATAGGAAAAACCTGCCACTAGGACCATGATCCCACCACTCTGAAATTCAGATGCCCAATTCTTGAGAATCTCGGGGGATAGAAAAAGTGGGGTCCCTAAAAATAGGTATTGAAAGGAAGACCAAAAACCCACTAAGTCATGCTTATAACTAATAATCTGACAGCGGTTTATAAAAACACTGCCTGTCAAATATCATACAATGACCCTTGCAATGACTTTACATTAAAATTTTTATCCCCCTACACCAAAATAAAGTGGATTCAAAAATATATTTTAAGATGATTTCAACTCAAAAAATGAGGAGAAAATCTAAAATATTTACATTTTAATCCAATCCACATGACCCATAAATATTCTCAAACCTAGGACCCACCTAATTGCAATCCTAGTCTAAAATTTAACCCAATGACCTTATGACTCAACTAAAGGTTACAAGTGAAGATTAAATATTTTCAACCCAAATGATGGGGAAAATATACATAAAAATTTACAAAACATAACCTAAAGTTGAATATATTGTGGCACTAAATCACTCAACCCTAAAAAAGGGGAGAAAATAAAATTGGGAAATATCTTGAAACCCTCATTTGAAAAATGAGCATCCTCTACAATCAGAGCATCTCACACGGCATCTGGAAACTTCTAAATTTACTGTAGGTCTTCGAATGGAAATTTCTATTCTAGAATTAGAAACAACAAATAGAAACTGACACTATGAGGTAGGCATTTTGGATTTTCCTCATATGATTTTATTTCAACATAGCACTGCTCTTCGAAAGCACTGTATAGAGACTGGTTACTGTTCTATTGAAACTTGAGGTTAAGGCTATTGCATGTTATAATTCAAGGGCACTTGTTTATACATTTTAATCTATTGTTATTACATTTGACTTCATTTGGCTTTTGTACATCCTTTGTATTTGTGAGGGCATCACACTACATATGTATTTGATTAGCCATTAGGGCATGGTTTTCTCTGCATTTGATTTCACTTGCTCTCATACATTTGGTATATTTATCTGATATTGCTTTGTATTGGAAAAAATGAGGGCACCATGTATCATATTTGTTGGCATCTATTGCTTGTTTTTGCTTCAACTCAATACCCAAGGCATTCCTTATTCATACAAATGAATTGCATTTTCTATTTTTATTGTTCTTTCTGCATTTGTATCCCCTGTTGTATGTTTTCATAGCTTGACCACTAGCTTATTTGAAAGATTACGGCCTTAATTTATGGTGTCTGGGCTAGGTCATTGAGATTTGTGTTTGTTGGTGCACCTTGCAAGAATAGGACATGTGATCAATGTTGTGGCTTTGCTTATAATACATCTCTGTCCTCCCCCACTCTAGATTCTCAAGGGCATGACATGTATGCATTTCAGTACACTCTATTTTAGAGGACTTTGAACCCTAATGCTATTGTTTTAACTTGTGCTATGGATGCATTATTTGATTGTATTCCAGTGTATTGCTTGTGGTAGTAGATAATGGCTTCACTGTTATTCATTTAGCAGCCCATGAACTATTGTGCCAGGGCATTGTCATGTTGAATTTGTTGTTTATTGACAGCCCTATTGTATTGCTACTATTTTGATACCACTACTAGCATGATCACGTTCATACAACCCACCAGTTATATTGTGTTTCTCTATTGCATCTATTGTTCCATTACTTGTTTAATGGTGGTATCATTGCATACCCAAGAGTTATGAGGCATATTAACTTGCTTGGTGATCATGATATTTGAACGTGTACTCCTTATATTCACTCCCTCTATTTAATCCATTAGAGGCATGATGTGAATCTCTTTTCATTGCACATATTGACCGTGTCTCTGCACAAAATGTGTTGTGTAGAATATATCAGGGACACTGTTGATTCATAGCCACTTGCTCATTTTTCTATTGCCTGAATACCTATGGTGATGCTATTATCTATTTACTATTGTGATACCATACAGGTTGCACATTTTTTGTATGAAATTGGCCCTCTGTATCTAATCTAATCA
The DNA here is from genome assembly GCA_027943335.1 of Chamaecyparis obtusa. Lineage (NCBI taxonomy): Eukaryota > Viridiplantae > Streptophyta > Pinopsida > Cupressales > Cupressaceae > Chamaecyparis > Chamaecyparis obtusa. The sequence continues at coordinate 79,018 of BSBK01011272.1, read as the reverse complement.
AATTCAATATATGTGCCCTGCTACTATGATATTGTATTGACATCAAGCATTTGTTACCATATAGCCTCTATTTTAAAGAAAAACACTGGCCCAAGAATAGTATCAATTTTGATGTTTCATTATTGTACATGCATCAAAACATGGTTGAGAGCATCTTCATCATGTTGATTGTTCCATATTTGGTATTGCTTTCATTCTTCATTTGCTATCTAGCATCTTCAATTTGTGCTTGTTAATGCCTTCATGTCAATGAGATGTGTACAACAATGTTGATCATGCTTTAGAATATATTCATGCTAACACTTCTCACTTACTAAGTGCCCCCCACATGATTAGTGCCTCTCCTTGAGATGGTTAGGATTCTCATAAACTCTATGGGAATAGAGCTTCTGACAGCCCTCACAAGTTTAGTGTGGGGTACTAGGAGACTGAATACTGATCATGGGTGTTCTTGGCCTGTGATGTGGTCTCTCTCTAGGAAATTTGAGATCCTCCCGATAGAGCCCACATCACAGGGCATCATCATTCATCTGGATCTTGGTATTCTACTATTTTTTATGAATCAACTTCTTCTATCTCTACACATGGAACAAACATATTAGTGAAAATATTGGTATTTCTTTTATTTCTAGAGCCTCCTTGATGCACCTATCCTAAGCACAACCCATGCTAGAGATGCATGATTGTGTGCACGTATGCATGTTTGTAGATGTTGTGGCAGCATTCATTGCTTAGTTGCATTGGATCTAACCCCTTCTTCTTTTCTCGCTCTGCAGGTTCAAGATCACCGGAGCACACCGAGCACATAGAAGATCAACTCACTACCAGGCAATGTTTGGTACCCTTGCATCTAGCTCCATTAATTTATGTATATTTGCACTCATTTATGCAATTCTTGCATTTTCTATGCTCACAACATGTGTGAGCTCATATGAATGTTTTCTTTTTAGTTCTCTCTTTTCTGTACATCATATTCAGGATATGACATGTAAACTCAGATGTAGTTATTTATCTTTCCTTTTCATGTACTTGCAATAAATGAATACAAATCTTAATCAAGACCACATAATATTGCAAACTAGGGTACAGAGCATATCTAGTAATTAGGTTTCCAAAATGTGCAAACGTATGACAACAGGCATCATAAAAATATAATTTCAGCATTTTGCCTAGCCTGACATATTTTTCACTCAAATCCTTCATCGCAAATAAGTTCCAGATGGGAAAATAGATGTAGATGAGTTGTCATCAATCCAACTAAAGTATACGCAATGATTATTTCCCTATGATGCCCAGTCTACATTAGTTCTTATAATATAATGAATAGTATTTATATTATAAACACTAAATATATAAACATTAGCAACCTTTTTTCTATTTGGGCAGCACCTAAATCATCATCCAGGGTTGTTCTATGTCTGTGAAGTCTTAAACACACACTTTCCACCACCACATTGACAAGAGTCATCAAACCTATATCAATAATGCACCACACCATCGTTACTATATTTATTATTTTTATATGATTATTTTATATGGAGTACACCAAGGAGTACCATCAAAAATATTAACCATTTACAATAATGAAAAGTAAACCTAAGTCAAATAACTCATCTTTTTATCAGCATGTGTAGTCCTTGTGTATATGAAAAATGAAAGAAATATCAAGCTGAAATAAAATAGTGAACAAAATAGTATTCCACATAGAGTGAATGAAATATACCATCAAAAGAAGGTGACAAAATCCTGTCATGAAGCATAGACATAGGAAATCAAAAAGTGACAAAAGACAAGAAATAAGAAATATTATTACGACTATAGAAAAATCATTTATACTATAATAAAAAAAAAAAAACAATCTTTGTCAACAATTTTCAAAATCATTAGGACTAGAAAAATAATTAAGACTATACAAAATAAAATTTTAGAAATGGAGGGTTCTAATGCTTTTCCATTAAAACAATTGAGCATTCATCATTTGGTATTGTGTATTCCATTTAAGTATGTCAACAATGTTCAAAATTATGTCACCAAGCATAGACAAGAAATAAGAAAAATCATTAGGACTATAGAAAAATTAAGTTCTAGCAATGGACGGTTCTGATATTGCTTTTCCATTACAACAATCGAGCATTCATCATTTGGTACTTCTTGGTGTATTGTTTTTAAGTTTTACAGTTGTCATGTTTATGTGCATGTTCTTTATGTGTTTGGCTTCTCTCCCTCGCAAGGGATACGCTAATAGGTAATTGATTTGAAAGCATAATAATTTAACAGTTAGAAGGTTGGTTAATGGATTCGAATCGGTTCTTTGTAGAGGGTAGTCTATTTAGCGTACACTTAATTTCTCTGCAATTTTGGAGTACACTATCCTACAGGTACAATCGAAACACGAACGTATTGATTTGAAAGTTTAGAATGTGATCTTTTCTTGGTGGTAATGTAGGAACATTTCTAGGCATTATTTTTACTTGTTTAAGGAAGAAATTTGTTATTTTTGTTGTTTGTGATACCAAAGGAGTAACTGGTATTGTATAGATAGTGATTGGCTAGATTGTTCCTGAAAAAAAATTACAAAACTGAACCAATGGCTAAACCAACAAAGCACTTGATGCAAGAGCATCTTTGGTGAATCAGTGAGAAACATCAACCAAAAGAATTTTCTATTTTGTTCATTTGATTTTACTCAGTTCTAGTTTAGTGGTTTGACAAACAAGTTAAAATATCCCTGTATTGTCCCTTATCTGATCTTATGAGATTTGGGACTTAATTGTTATATTAAAATTGCAAGGTTCTTGTTTCTATGAAATAAATACCGATATCCTTAACTTCTTGAACCATATACTTTGATTAAATCTAGTGTTGTTATATAAAGTGTAATCTTTAGATATCATGAAGATCATATTGTTTCAATCTTCTCATAATAAAATATTCTATGTAATGTGCATGTCTCTATGATGTCCTTGTCTTCGGTTTAGACAACTAAGGTGATCTTGTAAATGATTTTTCTTCTTTATTTGGATTAGTTACTAAAGTTAAATCACAAGTTATACTATGTCTCTTCTTGATAAATTGACATGATCCATTACATCTTTGACTATAAGAGGCCTCCCTTGATCCATACAAAAGGTTGGGGGGAAAAACATTTGGAATTAATAAGATTTTCAGAGTAACACAGTTTTAGTGAATTCTTGATTTTTTCTATTTCTTTGTTTCCAGTTGATTAATAGATTAGATAGCTAGCAATGTTTACTGGATAAGTTAGTACAGGTTGTTTTGTGATTCCATGTTTTGTTTGTTTTGAGTTTTGAAGGATTCCAACTCATTTTGTTAATTCTTTTTTTAAGTACCCTGTCGTTGGTCTGAATGAGGCAAGTTAAAGAAATGGAGTCTTAGCTCATCATTCCACCATCACTTTTGTAAAAGCTCTTAGAATGGGTGAGGAGAGTCCTTGTACTATATGTTTAGAGAAGGAGGGGCCTTGTGAAGCTCATTTTCTATGTTTTCAATGATGCCCCAGCCAAGCCAGTTGAGCACGGTTTCCATTTACATTTTGTAGGAAGCTTAACTACGTCCCTTAAAATCATTAAAAAAATACTATCATCCAAAACCCAACATCCCTTAAAATCATTAGCAAAATAGTATCATCCAAAACCCAACATCGTAATATGAAAGCTTCTAGATTGAGTCTCTCCCCATGGAAGTTCCACTTCTTAAACAAGAACACTCAATGAATGCGTGTATTGGGGGAAAACTCAATGAATGGGTGCATTCGGGGATTTCTTCCATTTTTGGTAGTAGGATAGGAGGGTTTGGTGTCGTTAAATTTAAAAGAAACCCTATTCAAAATGGTTTACAGTTGAAATGGAAGTTGAATATGTTCTGAAGGGTCCACTGTTGTAGTATCATTTTGAACAAAAACCTAAATAGTAAAATTCAGCCATTGCTTTGAAAGAGATAATTTATACAACGAGGAACCAGGTCAGTGAGTGAGAGTGTAAATGCTTCTCAGATTACTTGTAATATCATTATGGTCAATTGAATAACAGTGATGAAGGGTGCTCCCCTTAATACCACAAACACATAATAGAAATAGAGAAACAACAACAATATGCAAGAACAGAAAATTGGCTTCATATTATCTCCACAAATGTGGAATTAAAAACTTTCAGAATTACAATATGAAAAGCCACATGGGCATTCCTTACAATATTTTGTAGGACAAAGCCTCAAATCAATACCCAGATCTACTACCCAGAACTATTCTGAACTACCTAAGACAATAATACAGCCTTCCTTATATAGGCAATTTTCCACCGCCTGGGAAGGTTCCAGAATTTTAGCCAATAAGGCCAACCAAACTTAGAATTATTTTATTTTACATTTTATTACATCATATTCGGCTCAAGATAACCTTTGAAACCTGAACAAAAATTTTGAAAAAAATTATTTTTTACCATTTCAGGTGGCCCAACTTCTGAAGACCATAAGTCATCACCAGTTGACCCGATCAGCTATTATAACCCCATTTCAGAAACACCACAAAGCATTCTACAGGCTTGATCAGTGCAAGCGCTTGTCACCCAAATTTTTGACCTCATCTAGGGCCTCTAAAGCCTTCAAAACTAAGTTCAAAGTTTTTGTACCCTCCTGCCAATACCGAAAATCTTCAATATCTTCCAATATACACTTGATATGGAAATGAAACTTTACTGGCAGACTTATATGACCAAAATGAACCTCCAAGAAAGAAATCAGATCATTCTGAGCACATACCAAAATTACCAAAAATAGTAACTTTCTATAAATAGCAGCTCTGCACAAAATAACCCTTATTGAATATAAAAACATAAATATTTTTTTTGGGTGATGCAAGATTGCTCTTACACCCAGGATGCTCCTACATCAGACACCTAGGGTAATTTGAGAAGTGACCCTGTCATGACTCAGGTGTGCAAAGGAAAACTAAGATGGCTAACCTCCTCCTTTGTCAGCCATGATGAATCTTCAACAGGTCATCCTTTCCACTTGACCAGATATTCTTCATATGTCCTGTTCCTTGTGCTTTTGCCAACATGACTATCCAGTATATCTTCGATCTCCTTAGTGTCTGAACTAGTTGCTGGAATACTCCACTGTGCTGTTGTGATCTCATCTTCAACACCTCCTTCATGATACTCTATCAGATCTGAAATGTTAAAAACTGGTGAAATATTTAGCTCAGTAGGCAATTCTACCTCATATGCATTTCCTAAATCATGTTTCTTCAGTATCCTACATGGTCCAAACTTCTTCATTTTCAGCTTGTTATATGTACCAACTAGAAACCGCTCCTTTGCAAATGAACCATGACTTCATCACCAACTTGAAATTCCTTATATCTCATTTTCTCATCTGCCTTAGCCATATACTGTGCATTCATCTTGGTAATATGCTTCCTCACCTCCTCATAGATGTTCTTCAAGTGTTCTACAAAATTCTTAGCTTCAGCACTACTTATTTCTCTTTTATCTTTCTTTCTCAATTCAGATGTATTTTTTGGACTACTTCCATATACAATCCAGAATGGTGATTTACCAGTGCTTCGATTAACAAAATTATTGTATGCAAATTCTACCTATGGTAAAATCAAATCCCATCCTGTTGGCTTATCTCCAACCAAACATCTCAGCAAATATTCTAAACTTCTATTCACCACCTCTATCTATCCAGCAGTCTGTGGATGATGTGATGAATTGAACTTCAAATACCTCTTCAACTTCTTCCACAATGTACACCAGAAATATCCAACAAACTTAGTGTCTTGATCTGAAACTATGGTCTTTGGCAAACTATGAAGTCTCACTACTTCTCTGAAAAATAATTCTGCTACATGAACAACATCATTAGTCTTCTTGCAGGGCACGAAATGTGCCATTTTTGAAAATTTGTTAACCACCACAAAAATTGAATCATGTCCCCGCTGTGTCCTCGATAAATTAAGAACAAAGTCCATACTAATATCCTCCCAAGGCTTCTCTGGTATAGGTAATGGCTGATACAAACCTATATTCTACTTCACTCCTTTCGCCATTTGACATACTCTGCAACTCTGTACAAACTTCTTCACATCTTGCTACAACTGTGGCCAATAATAATTCTCACTAACGAAAGAAAGGGTTTTGTCATGACCAAAATATCTAGTCAATCCTCCGCTATGCTTCTCCTTGATGAGATTCTCCCTCATAGAACTTCGTGGAATGCACAATTGACTCCCTCTGAATAGCATATCATCCTGGATGATGAAATCCAACCATTTCATCCTGTCTAGAGTAACAGGTTCTATACAAGCTTTCCAAGCTTCACCAAAATTAGGATCCTCTGGATATAAATTCTTGAGTTCCTTGAACCCAACCACCTCAATCTACATCTCTGTCAGCAATAGTTGCCTTCTGCTAAGAGCATCTGCAACCCTGTTAGACTTTACACTTCTGTGTTTCAAAAAAAATGTATAACTCTGCAAAAACTCAACCCATTTCAAATGCCTCTGATTCAACTTTCCTTGACTATTCAAATATTGCAAAGCTTGATGATCAGTATAAAAAACAAACTCCTTAGGAAGAAGATAATGTCTCCACTTCTTTAATGCCTGAACTATAGCATAAAATTCTTGATCATAAACATAATATTTCTTCTTGGCATCATTTAACTTCTCACTAAAATAAGTAACAGGTTTACCTTCTTGGCTCATAACAACTCCTATTGCAGTACCACTAGCATCGCAATCTACTTGAAACACCTTATTAAAATTTGGAAGTGCTAAAATAGGTTGTTCTGCAGTTTTTCGTTTCAACAACTGAAAATTTTTTTCTGCCCGATTAGTCCACTTAAACTCTTTTCTATCCCCTCTCATTGTTTCAGTCAAGAGTCCACAAATACTGCTAAAATTTTTGATAAATTTTTTTTAAAAGCTAGCCAAACTATGAAAAGATCTTACCTTAGTAGCAGTCCTTGGAGTAGGCCATTCAAGGATAGCCTGTACCTTCTCTGGGTCCATTTTTAGACCTTCTGCTGAAACTATAAATCTCAAAAACACTAACTCTTTCTTCACAAAACTGCACTTCATCAAATTAATCAACAATTATCATCTCTCAACTTCTCAAACACCATATAAATATGCATCATATGTTCCTCCAATTTTTTGCTAAAAATCAAAATATCATCTAGGTAAACAATGACAAACTTACCCAGAAATTCTTTTAGAACCTCGTTCATGAGCCGCATGAAAGTGCTTGGTGCATTGGTTAGCCCAAAAGGCATGACCAACCACTGATACAGTCCTTCCTTTGTCTTGAAAGTAGTCTTCCATTCATCTCCTTCTCTGATCTGAATCTGGTGATATCCACTCTTCAGATCTATCTTTGAGAAATATACAGCTCCACTAAAACAATCCATAATATCATCCATTTGTGGCAATGGAAACTTATACTTGATTGTGATCTTGTTTATTTCTCTGAAATCTGTACACATCCTCCACTCTCTATTCTTCTTTGGTGCTAATACTGCTAGTATAGCACAGGGACTCAGACTCTCTTGAATCAGCCCCTTCTGCAATAACTCATGTACTTGTCTATTCAACTCTTCACTTTCTGCTAGTGTCATTCTATGTGCTGCCTTGTTTGGCAAACTAGCTTCTGAAATCAAATCCATCTGATGACTAATCTTTTTTATCAGTGGTAATCTATCAGGTACATTATCAGATACAATATCCTGAAACTCATTCAACAAATCTGCAACCTCTACAGATACATCCTCTGCTTCTTCTTTACCAACTTTTGGAATTAAAGAAAAACACACATGCTCATGCCTCATACCATCTAAGAATTTTCTTCCATCAACAAATGTTATTCTTGCATTACCACATACCTTTTCTTCAGTCTCCTTCAATGGCTTTAGCTTATGTCGCAGTCCATCCTTTGTTAGGGAATAGGTATTCACACGACCATCGTGTACAGTACATCTGTCAAACTGCCATGATCTACCCAACAACATTTGACATGCATCCATAGAGATGATATCACATAGTACCTCATCTTGGTACCCACCGATCTTGAACTTTACCATGCACTGTTCACTAACCATGACCTTGTGGTCATCCTGCACCTAGGTAATCCGATATGGATGTGGGTGTTTTTGTCTCTTGAGATTCAACATTGTCACCATCTCTTCTGACACCAAATTGTCAGTGCTTTCACTATCGATAATCACATCACAGTATTTACCCTCACACTTGCATCTAGTGCGAAACAGGTTCCTTATTTGTTCAGGTTCATTCTCACCACTCAGCAAGACTCTTCTGTTAATTAGCGTTTCTCCTCTTTCAGCATCTTCAAAATTTGATGATCTAGCATCTTCAGCTAAATGTGCAACTCTGGCCTGGCCTTCATTTATCCTATCTATTCTACTTTGGTGCTGAGGACATTCAAATGCCCTATGACCTTCTTCTCTATAGTGAAAACATGTTCCACAGAAGCCTCCTCTTCTAGATCCTTATCCTCTTTCTCTTCCTCTCTGATCTCTATTACTCTGATCCTCGAAATGATTGGAATTATTTCCTCTCTGATTCTTACTACTACTAGCCTCATCCTTCTTTTTTAGATCTTCATTTCAGCCACCATATGACCATCCACCAGATCTTCCACCACGACCTCTTCCATTTTATCTGCTCTCGAACTTCTTGTTGAGCTTTTTCTCTACTTTTAGGGCAAATTGGTATGCCTCTTCAATACTATTCATTCAAACCAGATTCAACTCCTCCTGAATGCTTGGCCTTAACCCATTAAGGTATCGGGCAACATTCTCGTTATTAGCTTTTGCATGGCCTGTTCTGATGAGGAGTCGATACAACTCCTCTGTATACTCCTGAACAGATCTTCCTGCTTGCTTCAAACTTTGCATTTTCTTTAGTAGGTCAAGCTCATAATTAACAAGAATGAATTGTCACTTCAATTTATCCACCATCCGATCCCATCTTATGATTTTATCTTTCCCTCTTCTATTTCACTCCAATTGAATTTCTTGCCACCAGATCTTCGCATGACCTTTCAATCTGGCCTTCACAAATTTGACCCTATCAGGATCTTCAACATCTTCATACTCAAAATATTCTTCACATTCATTGATCTAGTCGATCAATTCCTCTGGGTTAAGATTTCTAGAAAATGTAGGAACCTCAATCTTAGGTCTTTTCCCAATCTTGGAAATCATCCGAAAAAGTCTTTCTTCCTCCTGGTTCACAATTTTAGCTTCTCCTTCTTGATATTCTTCTTCAGCTTCATCCTCACTTTCATCTCTGATATTAAGATTCATTCCTCTATGAATCTCTTCTTCCAATGCTCGCACTTGTCTTTGTAGCTCTCTAACCTCAGGTGTCACAGCACCAGGTCTTCCGCCACGTTCTCTTTGTGGAGGTATTTTTGCGATGCACGCTAAAACCCTAACCAGAGTCCTGGTGCAATCTGCCTCATAGTTGGTGATTTGTTTACACACTCAAGAACCCCTACTCTGATACCACTTGATCAAGGGTGATCCCCTTAATACCACAAACACATAACAGAAACAGAGAAACAACAACAATATGCAAGAACATAAAATAGGCTTCTTATTATATCCATAAATGTGGAATTACAAACTTTCAAAATTACAATATGCAAAGCCACATGGGCATTCCTTACAATATTCTGTAGGACAAAGCCTCAAATCGATACCCAAATCTACTACCCAGAACTATTCTGAACTGCCTAAGACAATAATATAGCCTTCATTATATAGGCAATTTCCCACCGCTTGGGAAGGTTCCAGAATTTTAGAATATAAGGCCGACCAAATTTAGAATTATTTTATTTTACATTTTATTACATCATAGTCAGCTCAAGATAACCTTTGAAATCCAAACAAAAAGTTTGAAGAAAATTATTTTCGGCCATTTCAGGTGGTCCAACTTCTGAAGACCATAAGTCATCACCAGTTGACCTGATCGGCTATTATAACCTCATTTTGGAAATACCACGAAGCTCTCTACAAGCTTGACCGGTGCAAGCGCTTGTCAGCCAAATTTTTGACCTCATTCGAGGCCTCTATAGCCTACAAAACTAAGTTCAAAGTTTCTGTACCCTACTGCCAATACTGAAAATCTTCAATATCTCCCAATATACACTTGATCTGGCAATGAAACTTTACTGATAGACTTATATGACCAAAATGAACCTCCAAGAAAGAAATTAGATCATTCTGAGCACAAATGAAAATTACCAAAAATAGTAACTTTCCATAAATAGCAACTCTGCACAAAATAACCCTTATTGAATATAAAAGCATAAATATTTTTTTTGGGTGATGAAAGATTGCTCTTACACCCAGGATGCTCCTGCATCAGACACTCAAGGTAATTTGAGAAGTGACCCTGTCACGACTCAGGTGTGCAGAGGAAAACCAAGATGGCTAACCTCCTCCTTTGTCAGCCATGATGAATCTTCAATAGGTCATCCTTTCCACTTGAACAGATATTCTTCATATGTCCCATTCCTTGTGCTTCTGCCAACACGACTGTCCAGTATATCTTCGATCTCCTTAGTGTCTGAACTAGTTGCTGGAATACTCCACTCTGCTGGTGTGATCTCATCTTCAACACCTCCTTCATGATACTTTGTCAGATCTGAAATGTTAAACACTGGTGAAATATTCAGCTCGGTAGGCAATTCTACCTCATATGCATTTCTTGAATCATGTTTCTTTAGTATCCTACATGGTCCAAACTTCTTCATTTTCAGCTTGTTATATGTACCAACTAGAAACTGCTCCTTCCACAAATGAATCATGACTTCATCACCAACCTGAAATTTTTTATACCTCATTTTCTCATTTTTCTTAGCCTTATACTATGCATTCATCTTGGTAATATGCTTCCTCACCTCCTCATGGATGTTCTTCAAGTGTTCTGCAAAATCCTCAGCTTCAGCACTACTTATTTCTCCTTTATCTTTCTTTCTCAATTCAGATGCATTTCTTGGACTACTTCCATATACAATCTAGAATGGTGATTTACCAGTGCTTCTATTGACAAAATTATTGTATGCAAATTCTACCTGTGGTAAAATCAAATCCCATCCTGTTGGCTTATCTCCAACCAAACATCTCAGCAAATTTTTCAAACTTCTATTCACAACCTCTGTCTGTCCATCAGTATGTGGATGATATGATGAACTAAACTTCAAATCTGTCTTCAACTTCTTCCACAATGTACGCTAGAAATATCTAACAAACTTAGTGTCCCGATCTGAAACTATGGTCTTTGGTAAACCATGAAGTCTCACTACTTCTCTGAAAAACAATTCTACTACATGAACAGCATCATTAGTCTTCTTGCAGGGAATGAAATGTGCCATCTTTGAAAATCTGTCAACCACCACAAAAATTGAATCATGTCCCCGCTGTGTCCTCAGTAAACCAAGAACAAAGTCCATACTGATATCCTCCCAAGGCTTCTCTGGTATAGGTAATGGCTGATACAACCCTGTATTCTGCTTCACTCCTTTCGCCATCTGACATACTCTGCAACTCTGTACAAACTTCTTCACATTTTGCTGCAACTGTGACCAATAATAATTCTCCCTAACCAAAGAAAGGGTTTTGTCATGATGAAAATATCCAGCCAATCCTCCGCTATGCTTCTCCTTGATGAGATTCTCCCTCATAGAACTTCGTAGAATGCACAACTGACTCCCTCTAAATAGCATATCATCCTGGATGATGAAATCTAACCATTTCATCCTATCTAGAGTAACAGGTACTGTACAAGCTTTCCAAGCTTCACAAAAATTAAGATCCTCTAGATATAAATTCTTGAGTTCCTTGAACCCAACCTCCTCAATCTGCATCTCTGTCAGCAATAGTTGTCTTCTGCTAAGAGCATCTGCAACCCTATTAGACTTTCCACTTCTGTGTTTCAAAACAAATGTATAACTCTGTAAAAACTCAACCTATTTCAAATGCCTTTGATTCAACTTTCCTTGACTATTCAAATATTGCATAGCTTGATGATCAGTATACAAAACAAACTCTTTAGGAAGCAGATAATGTCTCCACTTCTTTAATGCCTGAACTATAGCATAAAATTTCTGATCATAAATAGAATATTTTCTCTTGGCATCATTTAACTTCTCACTAAAATAAGTAACAGGTTTACCTTCTTGGCTCATAACAGCTCCTATTGCAGTACCACTAGCATCACAATCTACTTGAAACACCTTATTAAAATCTAGAAGTGCTAAAACAAGTTGTTCTGTAACTTTTCGTTTCAACAACTGAAAACTCTTTTTTGCCCCATTAGTCCACTTAAACTCTTTTCTATCCCCTCTCATTGTTTCAGTCAAGGGTCCACAAATACTACTAAAATTTTTGATAAACTTTCTGTAAAAGCTAGCCAAACCATGAAAAGATCTTACCTCAGTAGCAGTCTTTGGAGTAGGCCATTCAAGGATAGCCTGTACCTTCTCTGGGTCCATTTTTAGACCTTTTGCTAAAACTACAAATCCCAAATACACTAACTCTTTCTTCACAAAACTGCACTTCTACAAATTAATCAATAATTTCTCATCTCTCAACTTCTCAAACACCATACGAATATGCATCATATGTTCCTCCAATGTCTTACGAAAAATCAAAATATCATCTAGGTAAATAATGACAAACTTACCCAGAAATTTTTTTAGAACCTCGTTCATGAGCCGCATGAAAGTGCTCGGTGCATTGGTTAGCCCAAAAGGCATGACCAACAACTCATACAATCCTTCCTTTGTCTTGAAGGTAGTCTTCCATTCATCTCCTTCTCTGATCCAAATTTGGTGATATCCACTCTTTAGATCTATCTTTGAGAAATACATAGCTCCACTCAAACAATCCATAATATCATCCATTCATGGCAATGGAAACCTATACTTGATTGTGATCTTGTTTATTGCTCTAGAATCTATACACATCCTCCACTCCCCATTCTTCTTTGGTGCTAATACCACTAGTACAGCACAGGGACTCAGACTCTCTTGAATCAACCCCTTCTGCAATAACTCATGTACTTGTCTGTTCAACTCTTCACTTTCTACTGGTGTCATTTTGTGTGCTGCCTTGTTTGGAAAACTGGCTCCTGAAATCAAATCCATCTGATGACTGATCTTCCTTACCGGTGGCAATCCATCAGGTACATTATCAGATACAATATCCTAAAACTCATTCAACAAATCTGCAACCTCTATAGGTACATCCTCTGCTTCTTCTTTACCAACTTTTAGAATTAAAGAAAAACACACATGCTCATGCCTCATATCATCTAAGAATTTTCTTCCATCAAAAAATGTTATTCTTGCATTACCACATACCTTTTCTTCAGTCTCCTTCAATGGCTTTAGCTTATGTCGCACTTCATCCTTTGTAAGGTAATAGGTATTCACAGGACCATCGTGCACAACACATTTGTCAAACTACCACGGTCTACCCAACAACATATGACATGCATTCATAGAGATGATATCACATAGTACCTCATCTTGGTACTTGCTGATCTTGAACTTTACCAAGCACTGTTCACTAACCATGACCTTGTGGTCAACCTGCACCCAAGCAATCTGATATGGATGTGGGTGTTTTTGTCTCTTGAGCTTCAACTTTGTCACCATCTCTTCTGACACCAAATTGTCAGTGTTTCCACTATCGATAATCACATCACAACATTTACCTTCACACTTGCATCTAGTGCGAAATAGGCTCCTCATTTGTTCAGGTTCATTCTCACCACTCAGCAAGACTCTTCTGTTAATTAGCGTTTCTCCTCTTTCAGCATCTTCAGAATTTGATGATCTAGCATCTTCATCTACATGTGCAACTCTGGCCTGGCCTTCATTTCTCCTATCTATTCTACCTTGGTGCTAAGGACATTCAAATGCCCTATAAACTTCTTCTCTAGAGTGAAAACATGTTCCACAAAAGCCTCCTCTTCCAGATCCTTATCCTCTTCCTCTTCGTCTCTGATCTCTATTACTCTAATCCTCAAAATGATTGGAATTATTTCCTCTCTGATTCTAACTACTACTGGTCTCATCCTTCTTTTTTAGATCTTCATTTCGGCCACCATATGACCATCCGCTATATCTTCCACCGCGACCTCTTCCATTTTGTCTGTTCTCAAACTTTTTGTTCAGCTTTTCCTCTACTTTTAGGGCAAATTGGTATACCTCCTCAATACTGTTCATTCGAACTAGATTCAACTCCTCTTGAATGCTTGGCCTTAACCCATTAAGGTATCGGGCAACTTTCTCTTTATTAGCTTCTGCATGGCCTATTCTGATGAGGAGTCGATAGAACTCTTCTGTATAATCCTGAACAGATCTTCCTGCTTGCTTCAAACTTTGCATTTTCTTTAGTAGGTCTAGCTCATAATCAACAGGAATGAATTGTCACTTCAATTTATCCACCATCGGATCCCATCTTGTGATTTTATCTTTCCCTCTTCTATTTCACTCTAATTGAATTTCTTGCCACCAGATCTTCGCATGACCTTTCAATCTGGCCTTCACAAATTTGACCCTATCAGAATCTTCAACATCTTCATACTCAAAATATTCCTCACATTCATTGATCTAGTCGATCAATTCCTCTGGGTTAAGATTTCTAGAAAATGTAGGAACCTCAATCTTAGATCTTTTCCCAATCTTGGAAATCACCCGAAAAAGTCTTTCTTCCTACTGGTTCACAATTTTAGCTTCTCCTTCTTGATATTCTTCTTCAGCTTCATCCTCACTTGCATCTCTGATATTAAGATTCATTCCTCTATGAATGCCTTCTTGCAATGCTCGCACTTTTCTCTGCAACTCTCTAACCTCAGGTGTCACAGCACCAGGTCTTCTGCCACGTTCTCTTTGTGGAGGCATTTTCATGATGCACGCTGAAACCCTAACCATGGTCCTAGTGAAAACTACGTCACAGTCGGTGATCTATTTACACATTCAAGAACCCCTACTCTGATACCACTTGATGAAGGGTGCTCCCCTTAATACCACAAACACATAACAAAAACAAAGAAACAACAACAATATGCAAGAACAGAAAATTGGCTTCTTACTATCTCCACAAATGTGGAATTACAAACTTTCAGAATTACAATATGCAAAGCCACATGGGCATTCCTTACAATATTCTATAGGACAAAGCCTCAAATTGATACCTAGATCTACTACCCAGAACTATTCTTAACTGCCTAAGACAATAATACAACCTTCTTTATACAGGCAATTTTCCACCGCCTGGGAAGGTTCCAAAATTTTAGCCAATAAGGCTGACCAAACTTAGAATTATTTTATTTTACATTTTATTACATCATAGTCGGCTCAAGATAACCTTTGAAACCCAAACAAAAATTTTGAAGAAAATTATTTTTCACTATTTCAGGTGGCCCAACTTCTGAAGACCATATGTCATCACCAGTTGACCCGATCGGCTATTATAACCCCATATAAAAAATGCTACGAGGTGCTCTACAGGCATGACCCACACAAGCACCCATCGCTTAAATCTTCAACCTCATTTGAGGCCTCTAAAGCCTTCAAAACTAAGTTCAAAGTTTCTGTACTCTACTGCCAATACCGAAAATCTTCAATATCTTCCAATATACACTTGATCTGGCAATGAAACTTTACTGACAGACTTATATGACCAAAATGAACCTCCAAGAAAGAAATCATATCATTCTGAGAACATACAAAAATTATGAAAAATAGTAACTTTCCATAAATAGAAGCTCTGCACAAAATAACCATTATTGAATATAAAAATATAAATATTTTTTTTGGGTGATGCAAGATTGCTCTTACACCCAGGATGCTCCTGCATCAGACACCTAGGGTAATTTGAGAAGTGACCCTGTCATGACTTAGGTGTGCAGAGGAAAACCAAGATGGCTAACCTCCTCCTTTGTCAGCCATGATGAATCTTCAAGAGGTCATCCTTTCCACTTGACTAGATATTCTTCATATGTCATGTTCCTTGTGCTTCTGCCAACAGGACTGTCTAGTATATCTTCGATCTCCTTAGTGTTTGAACTAGTTGCTAGAATACTCCACTGTGCTGTTGTGATCTCATCTTCAATACCTCCTTCATGATACTCTATCAGATCTGAAATGTTAAACACTGGTGAAATATTTAGCACAGTAGGCAATTCTACCTCATATGCATTTTTTGAATCATGTTTTTTCAGTATCCTACATGGTCCAAACTTCTTCATTTTCAGCTTGTTATATGTACCAACTGGAAACTGCTCCTTTTGCAAATGAAACATGACTTCATCACCAACTTGAAATTCCTTAAACCTCCTTTTCTCATCTACCTTAGCCTTATACTATGCATTCATCTTGGTAATATGCTTCCTCACCTCCTCATGGATGTTCTTCAAGTGTTTTGCAAAATCCTCAGCTTCAGTACTACTTATTTCTCCTTTATCTTTCTTTCTCAATTCAGATGCATTTTTTGGACTACTTCCATATACAATCGGGAATGGTGATTTACCAGTGCTTCTATTGAGAGAATTATTGTATGTAAATTCTGCTTGTGGTAAAATCAAATCCCATCCTGTTGGCTTATCTCCAACCAAACATCTCAGCAAATTTTCTAAACTTCTATTCGCCACCTCTGTTTGTCCATCAGTCTGTGGATGATGTGATGAACTAAACTTCAAATCTATCTTAAAATTTTTCCACAATGTACGCCAGAAATATCCAAAAAACTTAGTGTCTCGATCTGAAACTATGGTCTTTGGCAAACCATGAAGTCTCACTACTTCTCTGAAAAATAATTCTGCTACATGAACAACATCATTAGTCTTCTTGTAGGGAATGAAATGTGTCATCTTTGAAAATCTGTCAACCACCACAAAAATTGAATCATGTCCCCGCTGTGTCCTCGGTAAACCAAGAACAAAGTCCATACTGATATCCTCCCAAGGCTTCTCTGGTATAGGTAATGGCTGATACAACACTGTATTTTGCTTCACTCCTTTCACCATCTAACATACTCTGCAACTCTGTACAAATTTCTTCACATTTTGCTGCAACTGTGGCCAATAATAATTCTCACTAACCAAAGAAAGGGTTTTGTCACGACCAAAATGTCCAGCCAATCCTCCACTATGCTTCTCCTTGATGAGATTCTCCCTCATAGAACTTTTTGGAATGCACAACTGACTCCCTTTGAATAGCATATCATCGTAGATGATGAAATCCAACTATTTCATCCTGTCTAGAGTAAAAGGTTCTGTACAAGCTTTCCAAGCTTCACCAAAATCAAGATCCTCTAGATATAAATTCTTGAGTTCCTTGAACCCAACCACCTCAATCTACATCTCTGTCAGCAATAGTTGCCTTCTGCTAAGAGCATCTGCAACCCTGTTAGACTTTCCACTTCTGTGTTTCAAAATAAATGTATAACTTTGTAAAAACTCAACCCATTTCAAATGCTTCTAATTCAACTTTCCTTGACTATTCAAATATTGCAAAGCTTGATGATCAGTATACAAAACAAACTCCTTAGGAAGCAGATAATGTCTCCACTACTTTAATGATTGAACTATAACATAAAATTTGTGATCATAAATAGAATATTTCCTCTTGGCATCATTTAACTTCTCACTGAAATAAGCAACAGATTTACCTTTTTAGCTCATAACAGCTCCTATTGTAGTACCACTAGCATCACAATCTACTTGAAACACCTTATTAAAATCTGGAAGTGCTAAAATAAGTTGTTCTGTAACTTTTCATTTCAACAACTGAAAACTCTTTTCTGCCCCATTAGTCCACTTAAACTCTTTTCTATCCCCTCTCATTATTTCTGTCAAGGGTCCACAAATACTGCTAAAATTTTTGATAAACTTTCTATAAAAGCTAGCCAAACCATGAGAAGATCTTACCTTAGTAGCACTCCTTGGAGTAGGCCATTCAAGGATAGCCTGTACCTTCTCTGGGTCCATTTTTAGACCTTTTGCTGAAACTATAAATCCCAAATACACTAACTCTTTCTTCACAGAACCGCACTTCTTCAAATTAATCAATAATTTCTCATCTCTCAACTTCTCAAACACCATACGAATATGCATCATATGTTCCTCCAATGTCTTGCTAAAAATAAAAATATCATCTAGGTAAACAATGACAAACTTACCCAGAAATTCTTTTAGAACCTCGTTCATGAGCCGCATGAAAGTGCTCGGTGCATTGGTTAGCCCAAAAGGCATGACCAACCACTCATACAGTCCTTCCTTTGTCTTGAAGGCATTCTTCCATTCATCTCCTTCTCTGATCCGAATCTGGTGGTATCCACTCTTCAGATCTATCTTTGAGAAATACACAGCTCCACTCAAACAATCCATAATATCATCCATTCATGGCAATAGAAACTTATACTTGATTGTGATGTTGTTTATTGCTCTAAAATCTGTACACATCCTCCACTCTCTATTCTTCTTTGATGCTAATACCATTGGTATAGCACAGGGACTCAAACTCTCTTAAATCAACCCTTTCTGCAATAACTCATGTACTTATCTGTTCAACTCTTCACTTTCTACTGGTGTCATTCTGTGTACTGCCTTGTTTGGCAAACTGGCTATTGGAATCAAATCCATCTGATGACTGATCTTCCTTATCGGTGGTAATCCATCAAGTACATTATCAGATACAATATCCTAAAACTCATTCAACAAATCTGCAACCTCTACAAGTACATCCTCTGCTTCTTCTTTACCAGCTTTTGGAATTAAAGTAAAACACACATGCTCATGCCTCATACCATCTAATAATTTTCTTCCATCAACAAATGTTATTCTTGCATTACCACATACCTTTTCTTTGGTCTCCTTCAATGGCTTTAGCTTATGTCGCACTCCATCCTTTGTCAGGGAATAGGTATTCGCATGACCATCATGTACAACACATCTGTCAAACTACCACGATCTACTCAACAACATATGACATGCATCTATAGAGATGATATCACATTGTACCTCATCTTGGTACTCACTGATATTGAATTTTACCAGCCACTGTTCACTAACCATGACCTTGTGGTCATCCTGCACCCAGTCAATCCGATATGGATGTGGGTGTTTTTGTCTCTTAAGCTTCAAATTTGTCACCATCTCTTCTGACACCAAATTTTCAGTGCTTCCACTATCGATAATCACATCATAGCATTTACCCTCACACTTGCATCTAGTGCGAAACAGGCTCCTTTATTCAAGTTCATTCTCACCACTCATCAAGACTCTTGTGTTAATTAGCATTTCTCTTCTTTCAGAATCTTCAAAATTTGACGATCTAGCATCTTCATCTACATGTGCAACTCTGGCCTGGCCTTCATTTCTTCTGTCTGTTCTAGCTTGGTGCTGAGGACATTCAAATGCCCTATGACCTTCTTCTCCACAATGAAAATATGTTCCACAGAAGCCTCCTCTTCGAAATCCTTGTCCTCTTCCTCTTCCTCTCTGATCTCTATTATTCTGATCCTTGAAACGATTGGAATTATTTCCTCTCTGATTTTGACTGCTACTAGCCTCATCCTTCTTTTTCAGATCTTCATTTCGGCCACTATATGACCATCTGCCAGATCTTCCACCACGACCTCTTCCATTTTTTCTGCTCTCAAACTTCTTGTTCAACTTTTCGTCTACTTTTCATGTAAATTGGTATGCCTCCTCAATACTGTTCATTTGAATCGGATTCAACTCCTCCTGAATGCTTGGCCTTAACCCATTAAGGTATCGGACAACTTTCTCCTTATCAGATTCTACATGGCCTGTTCTAATGAGGAGTCGATACAACTCCTCTGTATACTCCTGAACAGATCTTCTTGCTTGCTTCAAACTTTGCATTTTCTTTAGTAGGTCAAGCTCATAATCAATAGGAATGAACTGTCGCTTCAATTTATCCACGATCCGATCCCAACTTATGATTTTATCTTTCCCTCTTCTATTTCACTCCAATTGAATTTCTTGCCACCAGATCTTCGCATGACCTTTCAATCTGGCCTTTGCAAATTTTACCCTATCAGGATCTTCAACATCTTCATACTCAAAATATTCTTCACATTCATTGATCTAGTCGATCAATTTCTCTAGGTTAAGATTTCTAGAAAATGTAGGAACCTCAATCTTAGGTCTTTTCCCAATCTTGAAAATTGCCCGAAAAAGTCTTTCTTCCTCTTCATTCACAATTTTAGCTTCTCCTTCTTGATATTCTTCTTTGGCTTCATCCTCACTTTGGTCTCTGATATTAAGATTCATTCCTTTGTGAATCTCTTTTTGCAATGCTCACACTTGTCTTTGTAGCTCTCTAACCTCAGGTGTCATAGCACCAGGTCTTCCGCCACCTTCTCTTCGTGGAGGCATTTTTGCGATGCGCGCTAAAACCCTAACCGCAGTCCTAGTGCAAACTACCTCACAGTCGGTGATCTATTTACACAATCAAGAACCCCTACTCTGATACCACTTGATGAAGGGTGCTCCCCTTAATACCATAAACACATAACAGAAACAGAGAAACAACAACAATATGCAAGAACATAAAATTGGCTTCTTATTATCTCCATAAATGTGGAATTACAAACTTTCAGAATTACAATATGCAGAGCCACATGGGCATTCCTTACAATATTCTATAGGACAAAGCCTCAAATCAATACCGAGATCTACTACCCAGAACTATTTTGAACTGCCTAAGACAATAATACAGCCTTCTTTATATAGGCAATTTTTCACCGCCTGGGAAGGTTCTAGAATTTTAGCCAATAAGGCCGACCAAACTTATAATTATTTTATTTTACATTTTATTACATCATAGTCAGCTCAAGATAACCTTTGAAACCCGAACATAAATTTTGAAGAAAATTATTTTCCACCATTTCAGGTGGCCCAACTTTCGAAGACCATAAGTCATCACCAGCTGACCCGATCGGCTATTATAACCCCTTTTCAGAACACCACGAAGTGATCTACAGGCTTGACCGGTGCAAGCGCCCATCACCCAAATTTTTGACCTCATCCAGGGCCTCTAAAGCCTTCAAAACTAAGTTCAAAGTTTTTGTACCCTACTGCCAATATCAAAAATCTTCAATATCTTCCAATATACACTTGATCTAGCAATGAAACTTTACTGGCAGACTTATATGACCAAAATGAACCTCCAAGAAAGAAATTAGATCATTCTGAGCACATACGAAAATTACCAAAAATAGTAACTTTCCATAAATAGCAGTTCTACACAAAATAACCCTTATTGAATATAAAAACATAAATATTTTTTTTGGGTGATGCAAGATTGCTCTTACACCCAGGATGCTCCTACATCAAACAGTCATACAATGCTATTGATATCCACAACTCACATCAACTCACATCCCTGAACATTCTACTCACTACACAAAAACCTGATGGAGCCTTATTTTCATATCTTCAATTGTCGCAAACTGACAATCTAAAAAATGCCCTTTCACAAAGAAAAAATGTTCACTCTTTCACAGTTCCCAAGAAATTTATATTTTCTACAAGGTTTCAGAATAAGCTTATAAACATGTATGACAGGTGAGGAAGCCTGGTGGATGCACTTAAAGTGTTTGACCAAATTGAAGAATGAAAAAACATCTCATGGAATATGACTATTTCTGCATATTGAAGACATGGGTATCCTCATGAGACAGTTGAACTATTTCACCAAATGCAATGAATAGGTTTCAAACCCAGTTAGTTCACATATTCCAACATCATTATAGCCTGTGCTAGAATGGGAGCTCTACAACAGGGCATAGATATCCAAAAAAGCATGAAGGATAGAGGATTTTCTACAAATGTTGTGGTTGTAACTGCCCTGGTGGACATGTATGCCAAAAGTGGAAGCATAGACAAGGCATGTGAAATGTTTCACAAAATGCCTCAAATAAATGAGGTCTCATGGAATGCCATGATTATAGGATATATTCAAACTAGATTTGTTGAAAAGGCTTTTAAAACTTTTAAGCAAATGCAATTGGTAGATCTAAAGCCAAATTCGATAACCTTTGTTAGCATACTTCCAGTGTGTGCCAAAATGGGAGCTTTGGAATAGGGTATGGACATCCATCAAAGGATAATGGAAGGGAGGTTTTGTCAGATGTTGTAGTTTCAAGTACCCTGGGTGACATGTATGCAAAATGTGGAAGCATGGCCAAGGCACATAAACTGTTCAACAAAATAACTCAAAGAAAATTGGTTTCATTGACTACAATGATTAGAGGATATGCACAAAATGGATATGTTTAAATTTCTTTAGAAGCTTTCAAACAAATGTAGTTGTCAGGTGTAAAGAAAAATTCCATAACCCTTGCTAACATCCTTCTAGTTTGTGTCAAAATGGAAGCTTTGGAACAGGGTATGGACATTCATCAAAAGATAATGGAAGAGGGATATTTGTTAGATGTTATAGTTGCAAGCTCCCTGGTAGACATGTATGCAAAATGTGGAAGGATAAATAAGGTACGTCAAATATTTCACAAAATGCCTCAAAAATATGTGGTCTCATGGACTACAATGATTTAGGCTATGAACTAAATGGATTTGTGGAAAAGGCTCTAGAAAGTTTTAAACAAATGCAACTGGCCGATGTAAATCCAAATTCCACAACCTTTGCAAGTATCCTTCTAGCCTATGACAAAATGGGAGCTTTCGAACAATGCATTGATATCCATCAAAGCATAACGAAGGTGGGATTTTTATCAATTGTTTTAGTTTTCAGTGCCTTAGTATACATGTATGTTAAATGTGGAAATATAGACAAGCCACATAAAATGTTTGACAGATTGCCTCAAAGAGATGTCATCTTATGGACTGCCATGATTGGAGGATATGTTCAAAAAGGGTTTGTTGAAGAGGCCTTATAAACTTTTATGAAAATGCAACTGTCATCATATTCGTCATCTTCTAGCATTTCTGAAAAGATATTATATTGCTATATTTGGGCAAAAAATTGAATCTGCAGCAATTAAAACTCTGAGCAAGTTTTTTGATGAAAATTTTTGAGTTTATCCCTAATGTTTGAACTATATCAAATTTTAAATCTTTTGAAATCTTGACCTTTTAAATTATCTTTGCACATTATGCTCAAGAAGCACCAGAATTGGACAAGTGTCACATTCTGAATAGATACTCAAGCTGGCTCTATAAAGTCACCTTTGACCTCAGTTGATCTAGAGACCTCGAGACTACATTAGTCTCTGAATCTCTGGAGTTATCTCTTAACCATGGTTTCTTTTTGAGACTTGGAGAATGCCTCTAGTCTCCAAATCTCTGACTCCTTTTGCTAACCCTAGGTTTGATGTGAGACTGTGCGACCTCCTTTAGTCTCTGAATCTCCAATTCTCTGAATATTTCTTCTGGTGACCTGGTGACCAGACCTTAGTCTCCAAGTCTCTAAAACATCTGGAGATCTAGAGACTACCTTTAGTCTCTAAGTCTCTAGATATTTCTTTCAGCGACCTAGCGACCAGACCTTAGTCTCCAAGTCTTTGAACTATCTGGAGATCTAGAGACTTCCTTTAGTCTCTAAGTCTTTGAATATTTCTTTCGATGACCTGGTGACTAGATCTTAGTCTCCAAGTCTCCAGATCTTTGGTTGGCTGGAGCTTTGGTCCCGGGACTCAGCAACCAACTGTCACATGTCATTTTGCCACATCATAATCACTGGCTATCTTTCTGCAAAATTTTGTCTGGACTCATTGGCATGGAAATCAAGGCAGCTATGAGCTTACACAAGTAGAGACCTTCTAGCTCTTCATTTTACCTTGTATGTGCTTGGTGTTGTATTTATTCACCATAAATCCCCATTTCAGAACCAATGTGGGATAATGGATTTCACAAGTTTTAAAAGCTTCCTTCTGATTTTCATTCAAAATATATGGGGCCTGCCATGCACAGAGACCTCTAGCCAATGGACCCACCCAATAGCCTCTCACCTCTTTACTTACAATGCAATGTAAGTTCCTTTTCTTATAAACACAAAAAGGAATCTTCATCCAACCAATGTGGGATATATCCACAAAATATAATATGGGACTAATATGTGCCCAACCCTCTTTTTGATTCTCGCTGGCTTCATTTCATTTGTGAGCATGAGAATCCTCCTCTGTCTTTTTGCGTAACACATGCCCCTTTACCTCAGGCCAATTCCACACCACTCCATTGTGTGACTCTTAGCTCACAAATGCATGAAACACCAGACATCCAACATGCCTCTACCTTGTTCAAATGTGTGAGGTTTTCAAACTATTGGCAACACACAATACCATTTGCACAAGCCCTTCTTGCAGGTTGCCTTCCATTTGTACATTCATTTGGTGTGTTAAGGTCTCCTCCAACATGATTTTCATGAGACTCCCCCCATATCAAAATCACGCAGGGCAATCTAGACCCACACACTGATCTCCCTTCATATTTTACGCGGGATCTATTCTTTTATTTGGCATTACATGAGCCCCAAAAATCACACAACATTAGTGTCTACAACATTTTCATTTGGCATTTCCATGTGAAGCTACAAGAACACAATCATGCCCTTTCTCATGTGGGTAATCTCTAAACATGTGAATGCCCCCTTTCTACATGTCGGTTTCTTCCTCATTGCTCACGTGAAGCTCCTTGTGTATTCCGCTTTATCTTTTGCATGGGGCTTGGTGATCTCCAGGTGGAAACACCTCACACACCTATTAATGGTGTGTGAATCCTCTTCCTAAATTCCTACAGCAGCCCACAAAGCCACTCAAACTTGCTTAAGTATTATATTAATTGGCAGGGCATGCCTTTACCTTGTGCAAGGCAACTTCCCTTATGTTGTCTTCCTCTATTACTTGTGCAAAACTAGTGAAATCATGAGCTGTCTCCAATTCATTAGCACCTGTGCGGACTCCCTTATTGCATTGGTTTCTGATATTAAGTAGAACCTCCATTTTTTGCATGGATTTTGCCTTCAAACCTCACATATACTTGAGAGATGCATAAATCTATATTACTTTGGCAACTAAACAACCACCTATGTGGGTCACATCCATTTATGTCTTGCAAAGGGTACTTGTTAGCCCATTTTCATGTCATAGCTAAATTCCTTAGAAAATGGTCTACCTCTGAAAAAATTTCATGGCCCTGGCATCTTTCCCCTAGTCTCTATATCATTTTTCATGTCTCTGGGTAAATCCCTAAGCAAAATATTCAAAACTAGCCGTTACATTTAAAACCTTTTGTTATGCCCTGGCCTTGTTCTAATTTGATGTTACTTTATTCAGGCCACTTAAAGGTCCTGTAATGCATGTGTTAAAATCAGTGACCTCTTTGTTGCATGATCACGTGAACCTTTTTCATGTCTTGCGATCATGTGACTAAATTTTTATGTCGGCCCCCCTTGATTTATTTTCCTAAGTTTCTACTCTCACTGGCCTTTAATATTTCCTAGGGTCCTCAGTGCCTAATTTTCCTAAAATGCCTAAGTCATGCGCTTTAATTTTTCATATGTTTTTGCTTAATATTTTCTTGGGCCTAGTCTTCTGACAACATCTCAATCTGACGGTTAGCGTAAGTTCTTATAGGATTTTTCTGGGGCTTGAGATCTTATGTCGGTCATTGATTCTTTGTTTTGACAGAGCTTCTCAAATAGGTGGGTCCATTGACAAGTATGCACAAATGGTGACATCTTATTGGTCCATGTTTTAAAACATTGGTAGTTGTCAGTAGGTCTTGGGTTGTCAGCTTGTCAGAGGGTCCTGACACTTGTAGTGAATCAATGGTGGGCATAAATTCTTATGAGATGTGTCAAACATATGAGATTTTGAGACAACCATTGATTCTTTTGTATGACGTAACCATTTTTTTTGGCGGGTCCATCTACCAGATATGTTGATTTGTTGTACTATGATTGGTCCATGTTGTGTGAGCTAGACATGTTGTCAGGTGGGCCCAGTATCTCAATCAGATGATTCTTGATCGACAGTTGGTGTGTAAGTGCATAGAATCTTTTGAGCCTTTCAGATCTTGCACCAACCATTTGATCTTCCAAGTAGCTTAACATTCTCAGTGGGGCCATTTTCCAGGTGGTGTAGGATTGTTCAAATTTTATTGGTCGACATGGATGATGTGGCCAGGTGGGGTTGTTTTCAGAGAGATCCATGACAAGGACATGATCTATGGTCAGCATAAGTTCTCATGAGTTTTGTCAGAGCTATGAGATCTTACACCTACCATCAGATTATAAGGATTATAGAAGGTGGGTCCTATGTCAGTGTGACCAAGTGGCAACAATGAATGACATAATGACAAGTGGCATAAAGAGGGACCAGGTGGGGTCAAAAGGTCTGAGTGGTTCGGATAAATAAGGTTAGCAGCCTGACAAAATTCAATGGGTTCGCTCATTCGCAAGAAGAATTGGCAGTGTTCCAAAATGATTGGCGATTTAGTAAAGGAAGGTTGTGTGATCGCTAAATATTTTAGCGGTGACATAAAATGTTCTGCGAACTAGAGAAAGCCTTTTGTCACCAAATAACCAGATGTAATCGGGGTAGGTTAGATCTCCTTTGTTCTCTAAGTCATGGGGTTAAGTGGTGAGTTAATATTTCACTTCGTAAATAGGATTTTCCTTGTTGCGTGGTCGTTGGAGGTAAACCTAAGGTGTCTAGTTGAGTTAAGATCATAAAATACTGCGAAATGAAAGATCAGACAATCAGAACTTAAAGTTGATCGAGATTCAAATTTTGACCGCTAATTTACTACAAGCACCATAAGGTAGTCATTGTTTTTCAAATTTGAATTTGTAGAAGGTTTTTTGTGACAAAAAGGACTAAAATTTATTGATCAAATTGCCAAAGTTGGTGGAAAATGACTTTCAGATGGTTGCAGTGTGGTCCAGGTTGCCATCATCAATTGCTACAGGATGTTTTATTGTACTATGAGGGATGGTTTTGTGCTACAAGTGGCCAGATAGACTAGTTTTTGTGGCTAAATTCTTGGTTCTCTTTCCTGATCTCATAGATCTTCATGATTGTGGATCTTTCTGGATCTATTTCTTTGAGCTTGCTTGGTTTCCTTCCCCTGTAGTAATTTTTGTTGTAATTAGGGTTGGTGTAGTTGTTAAAACCCTAACCCTAGCTGTCTGAAGCTTGTTGCATCCTAAATTCTTTAGGATTCCAAGGCAGCTAGTGGTATAAATGGTGAAAAGTTTTGATTTTGTAAGGGTTCCTTCTTCTGCAATTTTGAGGAGAACTGGTTCCATGAAGGGTCATTTTCCTGTAGATTTTCTCTACTTCTATGCATATAGGGTATTCTTCTTTCTTTTGTTGGTTTAGGGAATATGATACATGTTGTAATTGGTTTGTCTTATGTATGAGGATTCGATATATTCTTACTGTTATCAAGCTATCTCCATTTGAATCTTGAATTCATTAATCATACATCAAGGGTGTTTGATTTTTCTATTTTCACTACCTATGTGTTTGCAAGTGGAGTTGTCTTCATAGAGATAACTAGTTTAGGATTAGTTTTCATGTATGTATGAGCTGAGGTATCAAAGATATGCCATGCTTGTCTTCTAGTGGATGCTGGTTAATGTATTATCTGTTTATAGATCTCTTCTAAGGGTAGGGTTAAAATCCTCTGAATGGGTAATAACATACTTTGATACACAAGTGGGTTGTTAAAGTGAGGTTTGGTCATGGTGTGTGATTGATGTTAGGCATCAACACATTGAGTACATTGTCTTCTTGTTTCATAGCTATCTATTGCAATACAGTATTTGACTCTATCACCTATTGGATAAGGCACTGGACTATCAGGGACTTAGGACATCTCAAGGGTCCTTCAACCCATCTTCAAATCATTTATTTTTAGGTCCACCCTTTCCCTTTCATGTTGTTAGTATAGGTCTCTAGTTTTTAGATTAATTTTATGCAAGTAGGGCTATTGCATGAGATCTTGGTTTTATTGGGGTATAGGATACCCACAGGGGTTTGAAGACTATTCCACAATAATCTATCTATAGGCCTATTGTTTATCATGAGGTGTCTTGAGTGTGTAGATAAGGCAATACATGTCTGAGTGATGTGGAGCTCAAAGAAGAAGGAGGATGTTCTCTATCCTCGTCAGTTGGTTCAATTTTCTTGTCAAACTTGACTGCCTAATTTGAGGATCAAGCCCACCTTTCGATTCAAGTTTGGTCCTGCAAGGAAAAGCTACCAACAGTACCCTTACACCACACTGGCAGCTTCTCTTTCTAGATGTGACCTATATGCTTTTTTTAAAAACAAGCGCCACAACATACCTTACTTTTCCCAATATGTGAGCTTTTACACAATCTCTAGCTCCTACTGGCTACTCATGCACCCAACTAAAAGATTAATTAATTGATAGCAAGAGGCAATCCACTAACATATACTTCTTTGAGCATATTGAATTTCTTGGGTATTATCAGCACATGGAGACTTTGAAATGAATACCCCAATTATAGCCTTTTACATGAAGATCATGAAATGATCCAACTGGAAGAAGCCGTAAAGCAATACTATCACTGAGCTTTGGGTGATGTTCATACAAATAAGTCAGTGCCATAGTAATTGCCTATCAAATGTTATTTTCATCATCAACTTGAAATGTAACTACTGGAGCACTAGCTTCCCTCCATGGGTCTTCAATGCAATCAAACCATAAATCATTAAACCAGTGGTCATTAAACAAGTTTTATATTCTTGCAAAATTTTCAATGTGCATAAACGGTCTCTAGAATCACCCTTCAAAACTGACCAAAGTGCATCAAGGAACCATGAATCTTGGAAAAATAATTCATCCAACCAGAATGAGCACACATGCAAAGGACTTTATTTGACTTATTTCTGAATGCAAGATATCTCTGATCAAAATAGACAATTCTGAAAACATGTGCAGATGTAGATGTGAAGATAGCACAAATTGCCTCTGGATTTTCCCTTGAGAAGACATCAAATTAACTCATGAAAATCTGAGCTTCTGGATATTGAAAATATGTCATATGGTGAGTATGAATCCTAAAAAATGTCTCTTGATGATAACCCAAACTCATATGGAAGACCCCCAAAAATAGCCACTTGGAAAAACAGTACAAGAAATCATGAGAAAATTTGATTTCTTCCAATGAAAAGCATCTGGGAAACTATGCATATAAAACCCTCATGACCTGAGACTTTACAAACTTGAAGTAAATTTTCTCTACAATACAGAGGCACCATTTTATTGATGTGAGCAGTCATGCTATTCAATATATAACACCATAAATAGGGCTTCCAACTGAACTTAAGCAACTGATCTATATCAAAATGTTAGAAACTGCAAACAGAATTGGATTCGCAAACTGGACAAACGGATTCAGCATGGCCTAAAAATCTTCATGGTAGCACATTTCCATGTTTTTAATGTAGAAAAACCTTCAATTCTTCAAAAAACTCAAAATGGGTACAAAAAGTGAAAGCTCAAAGTAGGCCACTTAATTCTGAATTCTACATATTCAATGAAATTTTAAATAAATTGGAAATGGAAATGCTCTAGCAAAGTGGATAAATGGATTGGTGTGAGTCTAAAAATCCATAGGAAGGTATACGTTCAAGTTTGCAACATAGGTAGACACTCAATTATGTAGGCCATTCAACCAGGTGCAAATAGCAGGACCTCAAAGTAGGGCATCCAAAAATCTGCATTTGACAGTCTAGCACATTGATAGAAACTGCAAACGGAATACGCTTAGGAATCTAACCAAATGAATGCCTCGTGACCTAAAAATTGAAACAAATGAATTATTTGACCATTGGATTATAGTACAATAGGAATTTTTTTGATTGGGTCACAAGGTCAAAAGTTGCAATCAGTCAAACAGGGCCACTCAGAAAATTGGGCAAAATAGACTAATAGGACAATTCTAGGAAGCCAAATTTGGGGAATCCAAAAACCTATCAAACAGACTTAAAATGGACTAACCTCTGAAAAATAAGCTCTCTGATATACATTATAAACATTCCCAAAGTGGCAGACTATGAAACCTAACAGGACACCAAATATTAAAGCATAAACAGGGCCTACTACAATAAATTGACACTTTAGCAAAAAATGTAGATTTGAGCGAACAGCTCAAGATGGCTATTCCCTAACCATGTCAGACTTAAAATTTAGGAGCTGGAACCCACTCCATATGTCAAATGAAAGGTGTTGAACATGTTCCCTGAGTTGTATCTCATGAAAATCATCAGGATGTCTTTTACAATCATACCAATTAGGTCTCTTCAAAAAGTTTTCAAGGGTACTCACCTTGCTTTAGATAAGATTTTGAATTGTTCACTCCAAATTTGAGCCAAATTTTGAGAGTGCCAATATGTCACTTGAATTCTCAAATTTTTTTTGACATTAAGGAGTGATAAATAAAAATATACAAAAGACCAATGATTATCAAATAGGGCCAATGTACTTAAGAGATATTGATTAAACAAAATAACTAAAGAAGTCAAACCTATAACTAAGGTATGACATTAATTTAATTGAGATAAAAAGACTTAAATACACCACCAAAGTCTTATAATGTAATGAATAATATATGTTCAAATTATGATGGACACTATCAAAGTATGTGTTAATATGATTTAGAACAACAGAGAGGGGGGGGGTGAGTCAGTTGTTCTCGGGTCTTGATGTATAAAACAAACTTAAAAATTTTCCTTTAAATCAGATGGAATAACCAAAACAAACTTGGTCATCACTGATTCAATAATAGAAACATACAATAATGCAGTCCACTACCTAGCTGTAACTTAACTTGTAAAACATAGAAATGTTCAAACCAAAACATTCACACAAGTATCAACACCAGGATTTATAGTGGAAACCCAATTTGGGAAAAACCATTTTGTAACATGCTACTATTATTTTCACTATTTTGAAGTGAGCTTGGTAAAAGGCCAACCCTATCAAAGGTTACAATACACACTGTTAGGTGTGACCCGGTTAAAGGATTTCAATCACCTTGTTAAAAGTGAGCCTAGTCATAGGACTTGCATACACTCCATTAGAATGCAACCTTGTTCAAAGGATTTAACATATGACTATTAGGTCAACCTCTGTTAAAAGGATTTTGACTGTTATAATGGTTAGAAAGTAGCAGCAATATTTATCTAAAAAATATACACCTCACTTTGCAAATATCAGATCTAATTTCATACACTAATGCTAGTTTAATGACTTTGAAACTTTTCCATCTCCATCTCTGATCTTCTCAGAACTTTTCTTCAAGCAATCACCACAATTCTCCTTCAGCCTTTTCTGTTTAAATAGTTAGTAAAGCTTTACTCTTCTAGCATTCTTTGTTCACCCATGCACTTGCATATCCAACACTTCCTTTCATATCCAAATGCACAAGTTCCCTTTATACTTTCCCCAATTAGGTTAACTCATCTTATGCCGCGCAATCTCATTCATAGATCTTAGGGTTAGGTTAGATTCCTCGAATCTACCCACTTCATGTTCTTCGGCTCTTTTCCTAGAATCATCTCAAATCTCTTAAATATTTTTTGGTTCTTCTCCTTGTAGGACCAAACTTGAATAAAATGGTTGGGCTTGAAACACAGGTTAGGCACTCAAGCTTGACAAGGAAAACAAACAAATTGATGAGGATAGAGAGAAATACTCTTTTTTTGAGCTCCACATTCACTCATGTGGGTATTGCCTCATCTACACACTGAAGACACCTCATGAAAAACCAAAGGCCTAGAGATAGATTGACGTGGCATAGCAATCAATCTCCTATAGGTATCCTATACCGCAATGATAGAAAATCTCATGCAATAGCCCTACATACATGGAATGAGACTGAAATCTAGAAACCTATACTAACAAAAAGAAAGGGAAAGGGTGGAGCTGAAGGGAAATGATTTTAAAAGGATTGAAAGGTTCCCTAAGATGCCCTACGTCTCTGATAGACCAGTGTCATATCCAATGGGCCATAGAGTCAAATACAATTATGCAAGGGATAGCTATGAAACAAAAAACAATATGCTCAATCTGTTGATGCCTAACATCAATCACACATCATGACCTAACTTCAACATAACACCCACATGTGCATTCAAGCATGCTATTATCCATCAAAGGATTTTGACCCTCCCCTTAGAAAAGACCTATGAGAGGACAATACATTAACCAACATCCATTGAAAGACAAGCATGACCTATCCTTGATATCTCTACTCATACATGTGTTGGTGTTTCCTTTTCCCCAAATGTCATCTTGGCATTAAGATTGACAGGGCTAGTGTCACATTCACTCAACACTCTAAAACTGACAGGAAAAAGGGCCAACTAACAAGGATCAAAGAGAGATCGTTCTACACTTTGAGCTCCACATCACTTAGGTGGGTAATGCCTTATTTGCACATTCAAGACACCTCATGAAAAAACCAAAGACCTATAGATAGATTAATGTGGAATAGAAATCAATCTCCTATAGGTATCCTATACCTCAATGGTAGAAAGTCTCATGCAATAGCTCTATTTGCATGGAATGAGATTGAAAGTCAGAAAGCTATCCTAACAACATGAAAGGGAAAGGGTGGAACTGAAAAGAAATAATTTTAAATGGATTTGAAGGGACCCCTGAGATACCCTAAGTCCCTGATATACTAGTGCCTTATCCAATGGCCATAGAGTCAAATACCCTACTGCAAGAGATAGCTATGAAACAAGAACATAATATGCTCAATTCGTTGATGCCTGACATCAATCACACACCATGACCAAACCTCAAGTTAACACCCACCTGTGCATTCAAGCATGTTATTATCCATCAAAGGATTTTAACCCTCCCCTTAGAAGAGACCTATAAATAGACAATACATTAAGCAACATCCACTCGAAAACAAGCATGACCTATCCTTGATATTTTAGCTCATACATGCATAAACACTAACCCTAAACTAGTTACCTCTGCAAAGATAACTCCACTTGCAAAGACGCAGGCAATGCAAATAGACAAATAAAACACCCTTGATGTATGATTAATAGACTCAAAATTCAAATGGAGATAGCTCGGTAACAGTAAGAATATATTCACTTCTTATACATAACACAAATCTGTTACAACATGCACTCTATTCTCTGAACCAACAAGAGAAAGAAGAACACCCTATATGCAGAGAGAAGGAGAAAATCTACAAGAAATGACCCTTCACTTGGAACCAATTCTCCTCCAAAATTCATAGAAGAAGGAACCCTTACAAAATTGAACATCCTGCCATTTATACCACTAGCTACCTTGGGATCCTCAAGATTGGATGCAACAAGCTTCAGATAGCTAGGGTCATGGTTTAAACCACCCAACCTGCTGGAAATGGTCTAAAAGTTATTACAGGGGTGAGAAACACATCAAAATTAGGAAAGAAGAAACCAGAACTGATCCACAATCATGAAAATCTTCTTTGCAAGTACAAGGGATCACAAAATTGGGCCCAAAAGGACACCCTACAACATGCCTTGAGCACACAACTGCAATGATACAAGCTCTACAAACAATCCAACCACACCTTGGACCACACCGTAAATAGAAAACCAGTCACTTCTCACCGAACAGGGTCATTTCTGTAATGAATTCCCTAAATTTGGTACTTTATGGTCGTTGGAAGTTCTTAGAAATTCAAATTTGAAAATGAATGACTACTTTGCACTTTGCGAGCTTTGTATTTCTTGACCATTCACCCTTAGGCTAACTCTACAATAGCGACACCAAACAATTGTCGCATGATCACATAGCCCAAAAATGGGCTATGTGAACATGCAACACGCCACTTCCCATTGCCTTCTCTTAACTATTTATGCAACCACTTGCTACAATAGGGTTTGTCACATGTTCACAAGCTAGGAAACTAGCTTATGTGAACATGCAACAAGCCGCAAACATGCAACCTGCCAACCGTTAAAATAACTTTTGAGATACCCCCACCTGGGCCAGCATTCAAACCCTAACATCCCACCAGCATGGACCAACTAGAGATTGCCATGACACCACCTACCACCGAGCCCATCAAACAACCACAAATTGGCCCCAGGACATGTGGCACCTTGTCACATGATCCCATAGCCCAAAAATGGGCTATGCGAACATGCAACCACCCGTAGACCATAATCGTAACTGCCAGCCAAACTGCAACTAGCACCACTCTACCGATGGGCCCCAGGGACACATGATAAGTGGTCACATGATCGAATAGCAAAAAACTAGGCTATGTGACCATGCGATAGCCAATCATAGGTTGCCACATGTCCACTTTTAGAACCACTATCACATGAAGATAACACCATCACCCGCCGCACCTGAAAAATGCCCCATCACCCACTACCGGGACTCAACACCATCTGGCACCTAGTCGCATGATCGCATAGTTGAAAACTAGGCTATGCAACCATGCGACAGCCAGTCAAAGGCCATGACATAACCGCCTCCAGGACCACAAAATAGCAAGTAGACCAATTGCAAAGAGCCAGGACCCACATGGATAGGTGGCAAGCGGTCACATGATCACATGTCAGAAAAGTTTGACATGCGGCCATGCGACAGCCAATCACAAAGAGCCCTTTGAAAACCTAGGTCCACCACCCATCACACCTACGTAGTTAAGACCAAGGTAAAAAACACACAACATTTTCAACATAGAGAAAGATCAAAAACAAAGAGAGTTTTTGATGCCAAAGGATAAGCGCACAAAATAGGAAGCACAAGGTCAAAAACAACAGAAAGGTCAAAAACATCATAGATTTTTGAAAATGCCGTGGGTTATCGACACTATGGCTGAACTTTAAAAATGCTTCCAGCAGACCTTAGAATTTGAAAGACTTTTGGGTTTGGCGATTTAGCAGATGCGACACGAGCTGAAGTAAGGTGACACATAAAGAGCACAAGGCAGGACATTTGATAAACACTTGCAGGGGAGAGGCCAATCTCATAAGATTTTTCTATGATAGAAAATTTGCCTAACAGTGGCTCTATCTGGGGATGATGGGTAACTTGTGGCCATGTGAGAATTCAGGATTTCTAGGAGAGCAGACCACCAACTAGACAAAAAGGTAGGGAAGTCAAAAAATGTAGGGAACAGGATGAAAAAGCACACAACAAGAAAGGGAAAGACTATTTACAAAATTTACAAGATTTACAACTTTACAAATTCACTTGATGGCCCCAGGTCACCAAAATGAAATCAATGACCCCCCTGAATCAAAGGTCTGATTTTCATCTACATATGCAACCAGCCATCTAAAAATTTCATGACCACCTTGCTGCAAGCATATGTGAATAACCATGGGCTAAAGAATAGAACTATAATGATAACTGCCCATGCTTTTCCAGTCACAACCACCATATTCATATTCAAATTCTAAGAAGTAGGGAACATCATCTACTTCTTCCTGCTGACTAGAAGAAAAAATTCTATCTAGTAATGCATTAGAAATGGAAACATACTGAGCATCATGCATTACAACAGAGTTACCTAGCTAAAAAGGACTTCAATCCTCTGATTTACCTTCATACATTGCTTCAGCCACTGAGCAACTTGGTTCCTCCATGGTGTCTTCACTGATTGCATCGTGAACCAAGTGAAGGTCTTCTTCACTATCATATCTAGAAAAAGAAGGAAAAGAACATGAACAAAAGACTTGTTCATCACTGCAATCTTGATGATAGGAAAACACACTACCATATCCTTCTACATCTTCTTTTGTAGGTTCATTACATGAGGGGATGTCTAATGAAAAGGGAGCATAAAAAATAGGAGCATTTTGGATGCTATCTAGTAATGTGGGTGTAGAAAAAAAATCAAAGGCACACATGTCAAAGTCAAAATTTTTTGACTCATGCTCTCTATCAAAATCAATGTGTGCTGGATGTAGGAACTCAGAGCCATCACCCCCTAAATATCTGAGATACTCACAAGATAATAAATCTAAAATTTGTTCACTGTGAAGTGAACAACTATCCATAAGAACACCCTCCTTTGACATACAATCATCAAAAACATATTCATACATCCCATCCTCTTCATCTGATTGACTGCATAAACTCTCTGCCCCATATTGAGAAAAGGCATCACTGTCATGACTGCAAGAAAGAGTGTCAACACCTGACACATCTCCTTCATAAATTTCATCATTCTCAATATCAAGACTTAAGGAAATGACCCTAAGTGCATCCTCAAGCTCAAGGCTATAATCACTAAGTATCCAATTCCTGATACATACATAATACTCTTCCCACAAGGCATTTGACCAACTGGTTGACTCAGGAAAATAGAGTTCCAAAAATAAACCAATGAAGTCAAATTTAGAAAACTCAACATCCTCAGAAAGCTCATCATATACTTCACAAAACCTATCATAGAACAAGGAAATGGATAAATCATTTCTACTTCCCACTTTCATCCTTACTAATTATATAATCCCTAAGGATGCTCTCCTCAAGGAAAGCCAGCTCCTCATTCAGCTTATCCATTAAACTTAATGCAATACTTGCACATAATTTTGCCAAAGCTGCAACAAAGAACTTGAAGTATGTTGACCTCTACTCACACCTTATCCTTCTTTTAGTGCTTGATCACTTTATAAAGAACCTTTAAAACTTGAGAAGTACCTGGGAGTCTTGCAGCAGAAGACCTCATTAACTGGAAGGTAGAGCAAATCTAGAGCTCACCTTGAAACTCCATCAAATAACTTTGCAATGTAGAGCTGCCACCCCCCTGAGAGAAAAATGCTCCTTTCTTGAATATTTTTCCAATCAACCAAAATAGAACCAGGATAAACACACTGTCTATCAGGAAATACACTAATCAAATAGAGAACTCAGAGCCCCCACTCACAACTAGGTGAGAAAGTTTAGAAAAAGCTTGTTTTGTATTTGACTCTATTCTAGACTCCCCCCAGTAGAGTCACCATCTTGTTGGTGACTCAGATGGGCCAAACCAATCTAGTCAATAAGATTTTGAATACTTCAATATGACTACAACCACAACTGCTTAATAGGTTTTCCTTGTGTTCTCCCCAATAGAGTAACCATCTTGTTGGTGTTTCTTTTTCTTCAAAGGTCAGCTTAGCATTAGGATTGACAGGGCTAGTGTCACATTCACTCAACACTCCAAAACTGATAGGAAAAATGGCCAACTGATAAGGATAAAAGAAAGATCCTTCTACACTTTAAGCTCCACATCACTCAGGTAGGTATTACCTTATCTATACATTCAACACACCTCATGACAAAACCAAAGGCCTATAGACAAATTAATATGGAATAGCAATCAATCTCCCATAGGTATCCTGTACCCCAATGATAGAAAGTCTCATGCAATAGCCCTATTTGCATGGAATGAGATTGAAGCCAGAAACCTATCCTAACAACATGAAAGGGAAAGTGTAGAACTGAAAGGAAATAATTTTAAATGGATTTGAGGGGACCCCTGAGATACCCTAAGTCCCTAATAGACTAGTGCCTTATCCAATGGACCACAGAGTCAAATATGCTACTGCAAGAGACAGCTATGAAACAAGAATGCAATATGCTCAATGTGTTGATGCCTGACATCAATCACACACCATGACCAAGCCTCAACTTAACACCCACCTATGCATTCAAGCATGTTATTATCCATCAGAGGATTTTAACCCTCCCCTTAGAAGAGAACTATAAATAGAGAATACATTAACTAGCATCCACCGGAAGGCAAGCATGACCTATCCTTGATATTTCAGCTCATACATGCATAAACACAAACCCTGAACTAGTTACCTCTGTGAGGATAACTCCACTTGCAAACACGTAGGCAATGCATATAGACAAATAAAACACCCTTGATGTATGATTAATGGACTCAAAATTCAAATAGAGATAGCTCGATAACAGTAAGAATATATTCACTTCTTATACATAAGACAAATCTGTTACAACATGCACTATATTCTCTGAACCAACAAGAGAAAGAAGAACACTCTATATGTAGAGAGAAGGAGAAAATCTATAGGAAATGGACCCTTCACTTGGAACCAATTCTCCTCTAAAATTCATAGAAGGAACCCTTACAAAATTGAAGAACCTGCCATTTATACCACTAGCTATCTTGGGATCCTCAAGATCAGATACAACAAGCTTCAGATAACTATGGTCAGGGTCTCAACCACCCAACCTATTAGAAATGGTCTAAAAGTTATTACAGGGGCGGGAAACACATCAAAATTAGGAAAGAGTAAACCAGAACTTATCCACAATCATGAAAATCTTCTCTTCAAGTACAGGGGATCACAAAACCGGGCTCAAAAGGACACCTTGCAACATGTCTTGAGCACACAATTTTAATGGTACAAGCTTTGTAAATAATCCAACCACACCCTAGACAACACCACAAATAGCAAACTAGTCACTTCTCACCGAACAGGGTCATTTCTGTAATGAATTCTATAAATTTGGTACTTTCTAGTTGCTGAAAGTTCTCAAAAATTCAAATTTGAAAATGAACAGATACTTTGCACTTTGTGGGATTTATATTCCTTGACCATTCGCCCTCAGGTTAACTCTGCAATAGCAATGCCAAATAGTTGTCGCATGATCACATAGCCCAGAAATGGGCTATGCGAACATGCAACACGCCACTTCCCACTTCCTTCTCTTAACTGTCGATGATGCCACTTGCCACAATAGGATTTGTCGAATGTTCACAAGCTGGGAAATTGGCTTACATGAACATGTAACAAGCCATAAACATGCAACCTACCGACCGTTAAAATCACCACCGAGATACCCCCAATTGGGCCCACATTCAAACCCTAACATCCCACCAGCACGGACCAATTGGAGACCGCCATGACACCACCTACCATTGAGCCCACCAAACAACCACAAATAGGCCCCACGACACATGGCACCTCATCGCATGATCGCATAGCCTGGAAATAGGCTATGCGAACATGAGACCACCCCTAGACCACAACCACAACTGCTAGCCAAACTGCAACCAGCACCACTCTACCAATGGGCCCTAGAGACACATGGTAAGAAGTCACATGATCGCATAGCCAAAAATTGGGCTATGCAACCATGCGACAACCAATCACAAGTTGCCACATGTCCACTTTCAGAACCATTTCCACATAAAGATAAAACCACCACCCGCCACACCAAAAAAATACCCCATCACCTACTATCGGGCCTCAACACCATGTGGCACTTGGTCACATCATCGCATAGCCAAAAACTGGGCTATGTGACCATGCGATAGCTAAACAAAGGCCACCACGTAATTGCCTCTAGGACCACAAAACTGCAACCAGACCAACTGCAAAGAGTCAGGACCCACATGGACAAGTGGTAAGCGATCGCATGATCTCATGTCAGAAAAGTCTGACATGCATCCATGCGACAGCCAATCACAAAGAGCCCTTTGAAAACCTAGGCCCACCACCCATCACACCTACATAGTTAAGACCAAGGTTGAAAATAGATAACATTTTTGACGTAGAGAAAGACTGAAAACACAGAGTATTTTTGATGCCAAAGGATAAGCACAAAAAATAGAAAGCACAAGGTCAAAAACAACACAAAGGTCGAAAACATCATAGATTTTTGAAAACACTGTGGATTTTTGACACTTTGGTAGAACTTTAAAAATGCTTCCCGCAGACCTTAGAATTTGAAAGACTTTCAGGTTTGGTGATTTAGCAGACGTGACATGGGCTGAAGCAAGGTGACACATAAAGAGCATAGGGTAGGACATTTGACAAACACTTGTAGGGGAGAGGCCAATCTCATAAGATTTTTCTGTGACAGAAAATTAGCCTAACAGTGGCTCTATCTGGGGATGATGGGTAACTTGTGGCCATGCGAGAATTTAGGATTTCTGGGAGAGTAGACCACCAACTAGACAAAAAGGTAGGGACCTCAAAAAACACAGGGAATAGGAAGGAAAAGAACACAATAGGAAAGGGAAAGACTATTTACAAAATTTACAAGATTTACAACTTTACAAATTCACTTGATGGCCCCAGGCCACCAAAATGAAATCAATGACCCCCCTAAATCAAAGTTCTAATTTTCATCCACATATGGAACCAGCCATCTAAAATTTTTATGACCACATTGCTGCAAGCATATGTGAATAACCATGGGCTGAAGAATAGAACTATAATGATAACTACCCATGCTTTTCTAGTCACAACCACCATATTCATATTCAAATTCTAAGAAGTAGGGAACATCATCTACTTCTTCCTACTGACTGGAAGAAATTTTTTTATCTAGTAATGCATTAGAAAATGAAACATACTTAGCATCATGCATTACATCAGAGTTACCTAGCTGAAAAGGACTTGAATCCTTTGATTTACCTTCATACATTGCTTCAGCCACTGAGCAACTTGGTTCCTCCATGGTGTCTTCACTTATTGCATCATGAACCAAGTGAAGGTCTTCTTCATTGTCATATCTGGAAAAAGAAGGAAAATAACTTGAACAAAAGACTTGTTCATCACCGCAATCTTGATGATAGTAAAACACACTATCATATCCTTCTACCTCTTCTTCTTTAGGGTCATTACATGAGGGGATCTTTGATGAAAAGGGAGCATAAAAAATAGGAGAATCTTGGATGATATCTAGTAATATGGGGGCAGAAAAGAATCAAAGGCACACATGTCAAAGTCAAAACCTTTTGACTCATGCTCTCGGTGAAAATCAATGTGTGCTGGATGTAGGAACTTAGAGCCATCACCCCCTAAATATCTGAGATACTCATAAGATAATAAATCTAAATTTTTTTTCACTGTGAAGTGAACAACTGTCCACAAGAACACCCTCCTCTGACATACAATCATCAGAAACATATTCATCAATCCCATCATCTTCATCTGATTGACTACATAAACTCTCTACCCCATATTGAGAAAAGAAATCACTCTCATGACTGCAAGAAAGAGTGTCAACACCTGACACATCTCCTTCATAAATTTCATCATTCTTAATATCAGCACTTAAGGACATGACCCTAAGTGCATCCTCAAGCTCAAGGTTTTCATCACTAAGTATTGAATC
Source organism: Chamaecyparis obtusa (assembly GCA_027943335.1). Classification (NCBI taxonomy): domain Eukaryota; kingdom Viridiplantae; phylum Streptophyta; class Pinopsida; order Cupressales; family Cupressaceae; genus Chamaecyparis; species Chamaecyparis obtusa. The sequence goes on along the minus strand of BSBK01011272.1, from coordinate 37,815 downwards.
CTTGATACATATATAATAATCTTCCCACAAGGCATTTGACCAACTCGTTGACTCAATAAAATAGAGTTCCAAGAATAAAGCAATGAAATCAAATTCAGGAAACTCAACATCCTTAGGAAGCTCATCATATACTTCACAAAACCTATCATAGAATAAGGAAATGGATAAATCCTTTCTACTTCCCACCTTCAGCCTTACTAATCTTATGTAATCCCTAAGGATGCCCTCCCCTAGGAAAGCCAACTCCTAATTCAACTTATCCATTAAACTTAATGCAATACTTCCACATAATTTTTCCAAAGCTGCAATAGAGAACTTGAAGTATGCTGACCTCTACTCACACCTTATCCTTCTTTTAGTGCTTGATCACTTTATAAGGAACCTTTAAAACTCAAAAAGTACCTAGGAGTCTTGCAGCAGAAGACCTCATTGACTAGAGGGCAGGGCAGATCTAGAGCTCACCTTGAAACTCCATCAGATAACTTTGCAATGTAGAGCTACGACCCCCCTAAGAGGAAAATGTTCCTTTCTTGAATCTTTTTCCAATCAACCAAAATAGAACCAGGATAAACACACTGTCTATCAGGAAATACACTGATCAAATAGAGAACTCAGAGCCGCCAATCACAACTAGATGAGAAAGTTTCACAAAAGCTTGTTTTTGTATTTGACTCTATTCTAAACTCTCCCCAGTAGAGTCACCATCTTGTTGCGGACTCGGCTGGGCAAGACCAATTTGGTCAATAAAATTTTGAATACTTCAATATGACTGCAACTAGAGCTCCTTAATAGGTTTTCCTTATGTTCTCCCCAGCAGAGTCACCATCTTCTTGGTGTTTCCTTTTCTTCAAAGGTTAGCTTGGCATTAGGATTGACAAGGCTAGTGTCACATTCACTCAACACTCCAAAACTGATAGGAGAAAGGGCCAACTAACAAGGATCAAAGAGAGATCCTTCTACATTTTAAGCTCCACATCACTCAGGTGGGTATTGCCTTATCTACACATTCAACACACATCATGACAAAACCAAAGGCCTGCAGATAGATTAATGTGGAATAGCAATCAATCTCCTATAGGTATCCTATACCCCAATGATAGAAAGTCTCATGCAATAGCTCTATTTTCATGGAATGAAATTGAAAGCTAGAAACCTATCCTAACAACATGAAAGGGAAAGGGTGGAACTAAAAGAAAATGATTTTAAATAGATTTGAAGGGACCCTTGAGATACTCTAAGTCCCTAATAGACCAGTGCCTTATCCAATGGGCCATAGAGTCAAATACCCTACTGTAAGAGACAGCTATGAAATAAGAACACAATACGCTCAATGTGTTGATGCCTGACATCAATCACACAGCATGACCAAACCTCAACTTAACACCCACCTATGCATTCAAGCATGTTATTATCCATCAAAGGATTTTAACCCTCCCCTTAGAAGAGACCTATAAGTAGATAATACATTAACCAGCATCCACTGGAAGATAAGCATGACCTATCATTAATAGTTCAGCTCATACATGCATAAACACTAACCCTGAACTAGTTACTTCTGTGAAGATAACTCCACTTGCAAATACGTAGGCAATGCAAATAGACAAATCAAACACCCTTGATTATGATTCATGGACTCAAAATTCAAATGGAGATAGCTCGGTAATAGTAAGAATATATTCACTTCTTATACATAACACAAATCTGTTACAACATGCACTGTATTCTCTGAACCAACAAGAGAAAAAAGAACACCCTATATGTAGAGAGAAGGAGAAAATCTATAGAAAATTGACCCTTCACTTGAAACTAATTCTTTGCCAAAATTTACAGAAGAAGGAACCCTTACAAAATTGAACATCCTTCCATTTATACCACTAGCTTCCTTGGGATCCTCAAGATTGGATGCAACAAGCTTCAGATAACTAGGGTCAGGGTCTCAACCACCCAACCTACTGGAAATGGTCTAAAAGTTATTACAGGGGTAGGAAACACATCAAAATCAGGAAAGAAGAAACCAAAACTGATCCACAATCATGAAAATCTTCTCTGCAAGTATAAGGGATCACAAAACTAGGCTCAAAAGGACACCCTGCAACATGCCTTGAGCACACAAATACAATTGTACAAGCTCTACAAACAGTCCAACCATAGCCTGGACCACACCGCAAATAGAAAACTAGTCACTTCTCACCGAACAGGGTCATTTCTGTAATGAATTCCATAAATTTGGTACTTTCTGGTCGCTGGAAGTTCTCAAAAATTCAAATTTTAAAATGAACAGCTACTTTGCACTTCATGGGCTTTGCATTCCTTGACCGTTCACCCTCAAGCTAACTCCGCAATAGTGATGCCAAACTGTTGTTGCATGATTGCATAGCCCAAAAATGGGCTATGCGAACATGCAACATGCCACTTCCCACTACCTTCTCTTAACTATCGATGCTACCACTTGCCACAATAGGATTTGTTGCATGTTCACAAGCTGGGAAATTGGCTTACGCAAACATGTGACAAGCCACAAACATGCAACCTACCGACCGTTAAAATCACTGCCAAGATACCCCCACCTGGGCTCGCGTTCAAACCCTAACATCCTACCAGCATGGACCAACTAGAGACTGCCATGACACCACTTGCCACTAAGCCCACCATTAACCACAAATAGGCCCCAGGACATGTGGCACATCGTTGCATGATCACATAGCCCGAAAATGGGCTATGCAAATATGCGACCACCTGCAGACCGTAGCCATAACTGCCAGCCAAACAACAACTAGCAGCACTCTGACGATGGGCCCGAGGGACATGTGGCAAGCGGTTGCATGATCACATAGCCAAAAATTAGGCTATGCAACCATGTAACATCCAATCATAGGTTGCCAAATGTCCACTTTCAGAACCACTGCCACATGAAGATAACACCACCGCTCGCTGCACTTGAAAAATGCACCATCACCCACTACCGAGCTACAACACCACGTGGCACTCGGTCACATGATTACATAGAAAAAAATTGGGCTATGTGACCATGCGACAGCCAATCAAAGGCCACCATGTAACTACCTTCGGGACCACGGAACTGTAACTAGACCAACTACGAAGAGCTGAGACCCACATGCACAGCTGGCAAGTGGTTGCATGATCGCATGTCAGAAAAGTCTGACATGCAGCCATGCGATAGCCAATCACAAAGAGCCCTTTAAAAACCTAGGCCCACAACCCATTGCACTTGCGCAGTTAAGACTAAGATAGAAAACACACATTGTTTTCGACATAGAGAAAGATCAAAAACACAGAGAGTTTTCAATGCCAAAGGATAAGCACACAAAATAGGAAGCACAAGGTTGAAAACAACACAAAGGTCAAAAACATCATAGATTTTTGAAAACACTGTGCATTTTTGACACTTTGGCAGAACTTTAAAAATGCTTCCCGCGAACCTTAGAATTTGAAACACTTTCAGGTTTGGCGATTTAGCAGACGCAACATGGGCTGAAGCAAGTTCACACATAAAGAGCACAGGGTAGGACATTTGACAAACACTTGCAGGGGAGAGGCCAATCTCATAATATTTTTCTATGATAGAAAATTGGCCTAACAACATGCACAAACACTAACCCTGAACCAGTTATCTCTACGAAGATAACTACACTTGCAAACACTTAGGCAATGCAAATAGATAAATCAAACACCCTTGATGTATGATTAATGCATTCAAAATTCAAATGGAGATAGCTTGGTGATAGTAAGAATAAATTAAGTCCTCATACATAAGACAAATCTGCTACAGCATTCATTATATTCTCTGAACCAGCAATGGAAACAGACCACCCTATATGCAGAGAGAAGGGAAAATCTGCAGAACAGAACCTTTCATGGAACCAAAAAGGAACTCTAAATTGGAACCCTTTTTTAATCAGAAAAAACAACATATATACCCATGGTTACCTTGAAATCTCACACAAGTTAGGATGCAACAAGCTAAGGGTAACTATGGTTAGAGTTTTCCATCAATTAGGCATTTCAAAATCTGATACAATTCGGAGGGAAAACACTAAGCCCTAAATGCAATTAACACTTGATCTTCAATCATGAAAGAATCTCTGAAAGGCACCAAAGATTAATCAAAATTCTACAAAATTCAAACTGGAAGTGACCCCGCAACTGCCTTTGGTACATTTCATTTATTCCCCTATGGCAAGACACTCCTCTTCTGTAAACATCTCACACCTTAGAGCACACTAGAGTGGTGGAGAAGATCAGTTTCACCAACCCAGGCTCTTCTTGTCATCAATTTGGTTCCTTTCTGGTCACTGGAAACATTCACAGAGAAATTTGAATTTGAACCATAATGGCTACATCCACTCGCGGGCTTCATGTTTTTAACCACCCAAGCACCTCGGGCTAACTCTGCAATGGCGATGCCAAATAGTTGTCGCATGATCGCATAACCCAGAAATGGGCTGTGTGAACATGCAACATGCCACTTCCATTACCTTCTCTTAACTATCGATGCTATGGCTGCCACAACAGGGTTTGTCTCATGTTCACAAGCTAGGAAACTAGCTTGCGTGAACATGAGACAAGCTACAAACATGCAACCTGCCGACTGTCAAGTTACCACTGAGAAACCCCCACCTGGACCCCCATTCAAATCCACCACCTTGCCAGCTCAGACCAACCAAAAACCACCATGACACCACCTACCACTGAGCCCACCAAATAGCCACAAATGGGCCCTAGAACACATGGCACCTTGTCGCATGATCACATAGCCCAGAAATGGGCTATGCGAACATACAACCAACCACAGATGGAAACCATGCTGTGACTACATGAAGTCAATAGAAAATGTTAGTTGCATGATCGCATAGCCTTGCAAAAGGCTATACGAGCATGTGACTAACCACCAGCAAATCACCACCACTACCTACCACCACATGAAGATAACACCACTGCCTGCTAGCCAATAGAAAACCACAAGTGCACCTAGAAGATACCCCATCACCCGCTATTGGGCCCCAACACCATGTGGCACCTGGTCACATGATTGCATAGCCAAAAAATAGGCTATGCGATCATGCAATAGCCAACCAAAGGCCGCCATGTAACCGCCTCTAGGACCACAAAACTGCAACCACCACCCTTCCACCAACGTGCCCCATGGACATTTGGCAAGTGGTCACATGATCACATAGCCAAAAAATATGCTATGCAACCATGCGATAGCCAATCAGAGGTTGCTAGATGTTCGCCTCCTTCTCTACATCTCCCGAGAAAACCAATGAAACACCATCAACCGCAAAGAGCTAGGATACATGAAGATAGATGGCAAGTGGTCGCATGATTGCATGTTAGAAAGTCTGGCATCTGGCCATGCAACAACCAATCAGAGAAGAGCCTTTGAAAACCCAGGCCCACCACCCATCGCACTTGCACACTTAGGAAATGCCAGCAAATAGGGAACTAGTGCGAGGTCAAAAACACAATGTTTTTGATGAAAGAGGATAAAAAACACACAAAGTTTTCAACAGGCCAAAAGATAAGCGTACAAAAGAAGGAAGCATAGTGTCAAAAATAATGAAGGCCGAAAACACACAGATGGAAAACATCATGAACTTTCAGAAACACTATGAGTTTTCGACACTGTGGTAAATTTTGAAAACATTTCCAGTAGACCTTAGAATTTGAATATCTTTCCGGGTTTGGCAAATTAGGAGATGCAATTTGGACTAAAGCAAGGTGACAAAAATAAAGAGCTTGAGGGAGGACATTTGACAAACACTTGCAGGGAGGAGGCCATTTTCACAAGATTTTTTCTATGAAAGAAAAATGGCCTAATAGTGGCTCTAGTTGGGGATGATGGGTAGCTTGTGCCCATGCAAGAATTTAGGATTTTTGGGAGAGTAGACCACCAACTAGACAAAAAGGTAGGGACCTCAAAAAATGTAGGGAACAAGCCAAGAAAGAAACACACAACAGGAAAGGGAAAAAATATTTATAGAATTTACAAGATTTACAACTTTACTTGATGGCCCCAGGCCACCAAAATGAAATCAATGACCCCTCTGAATCAAAGGTCTGATTTTCATCCACATATGCAACCAGCCACCTAAAAATTTTATAACCACCTTGCTGCAAGCATATGTGAATAATCATAGGATGAAGAATGGAACTATAATGATAACTACCCATGCTTTTTCAGTCACAACCATCATACTCACATTCATATTCCAAGAAGTAGGAAACATCATCTACTTCTTCCTACTGACTAGAAGAAAAAATTTTATCTAATAATGTATCAGAAAATGAAACATACTGAGAATCATGCATTACATCAGAGTTACCTCACTAAAAAGGACTTGTATCCTTAGATTTACCTTCATACATTGCCTTGGCCACTAAGCAATTTGGTTCCTCCATGGTGTCTTCACTAACTGCATCATGAACCAAGTGAAGGTCTTCTTCACTATCATATCTGAAAAAAGAAGGAAAAGAACTTGAATAGAAGACTTGTTCATCACTGCAATCTTGATGATAGGAAAACAAACTATCATGTCCTTCTACCTCTTCTTCTGCAGGGTCACTACCAGAGGGGAAAACTAATATACATGGATCTTCATAGTCACTTTGAATGCTATTTTCATTATCAGTGTCAAAGTGTATATCACATGAGAGCTGCAAATCAAAGACCAGACAAGGTGCACACCTTTGGAAATCATCAGCCAAGAGTGTCGATATTTTCTCACTACTTAATGGACTTTGGGAATCATTTTCCTCTTCATCAACTACATCCTTGCTATTGCAAACATCATTCTTGTCAAAGACAAAAATGGAAAACATTGGCGTTAAATCATTTTGTATGAAGCAATTTATGCAGGAATCATCATCTGCATCATATTCAATTTTCTCCTCCTCACACAAAACATCATCAAACCAGGATAAGGAAATTGCCTTCTCATGTTGACAAGAAGAAAAATCTACAGACAAAAAGGAAATACTGTCATCCTCAGATTCATCTTCAACATCCTCATATGCACTAATCTCAGAATTAGCTTCATAGTCAACACTCTTTGCATAGTGAGAATCAACATCAGAAACACTAACCTCCTCATGAACATTGTTAGGAGCCACCAGTCTTAGCAATCCGATATCCTTTGCTAACTGTCAGTTCACCATTTTCAACCTTGCTAACTCCTTCTTGAGAGAAACCACTTTATCAAAATTCTCAACAAACTTAGCTCTCAACACATCCCAAGAAGGGATTGAACATGAAGGCAAGGACAAGAACCACTTCCTTGCACCATCAAAAAATGTATGCAAAAATAACCTCATGGAAATATCTTCATGCTCAATATCCATATCTCCAAAAAGACCCATAACATCATCAACATGCTAGCTTGCAGAAACAGATCCATCAGTCATGAATCTAGGCAAGCACTTCCCATCTTTAGCAGTAAACTCATTAGGGGCACCCTCAATGCCATCAAAATAAAAGGGCCTATATTCCTCCATGAGGAACTACCCACTACAACTCATCCCTTTATAATAGTGCTAGACACTTGATAGGGAAACATTTTGATCATAAATACCTAGAAGTTTTGCAGCAAAAACTTTGTTGACTAGGAAGTCATGGCGGATCTAGAGCTCACCATTGGACTCCATCAAATTTTGCAATGTAGAGCCGCCACCTCCTTAGAGAGGAAATATTTCACTGATTTGTGTATCTCTTTCAACCAACTAAAACTCACCAAGATAACACTGTCTATCAGGAAAATGCACTGATCAAACAAAGATAGATCAAAGCCACCACTCATAACTAAGTGAGAAAATATCACTAATGTATTTTTTACTTCAAACTCTATGATCTTTTAACCAGACTTTGGGATGATCCAGCCAAGCAGAAAAACTTTACTGTCTTTTACTTCTTCCCCAGCAGAGTCACCATTTTGTTGGTGACTTGGATGGGCCAAACTAATCTGGTCAATAAGATTTTGAATACTTCAATATGATTGCAACCGGAGCTCCTTAATAGGTTTTCCTTGTGTTCTCCCCAATAGAGTCACCATTTTGTTGGGGACTCGGATGGGCCAAACCAATCTGGTCAATAAGATTTTGAATACTTCAATATGACTGCAACCAGAGCTCCTTAATAAGTTTTCCTTATGTTCTCCTCAGCAGAGTCACCATTTTGTTGGTCTTTAAAACTTGTTCCCACACAGTGCCAAGTTTACACTATGATTGACTAATGTGTTTTTTACTTCAGACTCTATGATCTTTTAACCAAACTCTGGGATGATCCAGCCAAACAGAAAAACTTGTTGTCTTTTACTTCTTCCCTAGTAGAGTCACCATTTTGTTGGTGACTCGGATGGGCCAAACCAATCTGGTCACTAAGATTTTTAATACTTCAATATGACTGCAACCAAAGCTTCTTAATAGGTTTTCCTTGTGTTCTCCCCAGCGGAGTCACCATTTTGTTGGTGACTCGGACGGGCCAAACCAATCTGGTCAATAAGATTTTGAATACTTCAATATGACTGTAATCAGAGCTCCTTAATATGTTTTCCTTGTGTTCTCCCTAGCAGAGTCGCCATTTTATTCATGACTCAGATGGGCTAAACCAATCTGGTCAATAAGATTTTGAATACTTCAATATGACTGTAACCAGAGCTCCTTAATAAGTTTTCCTTGTGTTCTACCCAACAGAGTTGCCATTTTGTTGGTGACTCAGATGAGCCAAACTAATCTGGTCAATAAGATTTTAAATACTTCAATATGACTACAACCAGAGCTCCTTAATAGGTTTTTCTTGTGGTCTCCCCAGTAGAGTCACCATTTTGTTGGTTCTTCTCCTTGCAGGACCAAACTTGAATAAAATGGTTAGGCTTGAAACATAGGTTAGACACTAAAGCTTGATAAGAAAAATAAACCAACTGATGAGGATAGAGAGAAAACCTCCTTCTTCTTTGAGCTCCACATTCACTCAAGTGGGTATTGCCTCATCTGCACACTCAAGACACCTCATGACAAACCAAAGGCCTACATACAGATTGATGTGGAATAGCAATCAATCTCCTATAGGTATCATGTATCCCAATGATAAAAAAATCTCATGCAATAGCCCTATTTGCATGGAATGAGACTAAAAGCTAGAAACCTATCCTAACAACAAGAAAGGGAAAGGGTGGAGCTGAAGGGAAATGATTTTAAAAGGATTGAAAGGTTCCTTGAGATTCTCTAAGTCTCTGATAGACCAGTGCCTTATCCAATGGGCCACAGAGTCAAATACAATATTGCAAGGGATAGCTATGAAATAAGAAAACAATATGCTCAATGTGTTGATGCCTCACATCAATCACACACCATGACCAGACCTCAACTTAACACCCACCTGTGCATTCAAGCATGCTATTATCCATCAAAGGATTTTGACCCTCCCCTTAGAAGAGACCTATGAAAGGAAAATACATTAACCAGCATCCACTAGAAGACAAGCATGACCTATCCTTGATATCTCAGCTCATACATGTACAAACACTAACCCTAAACCAGTTACCTCTACGAAGATAACTCCACTTTAAAACACATAGGCAATGCAAATAGACAAATCAAACACCCTTGATGTATGATTAATGCATTTAAAATTCAAATGGACATAACTTGGTGACAGTAAGAATAAATTGAATCATCATACATAAGACAATCTACTGTAGCATGCATTGTATTCTCTAAACTAGCAATGGAAACAAAACACCCTATATGTAGAGAGAAGGGGAAATCTGCAGAACATAACCTTTCATGGAACCAGAAAGGAACTCTAAACTGGAACCCTTTGTTAATCAGAAAAAATAACATATATACCCATGGTTACCTTGAAATCCCACACAAGTCAGGATGCAACAAGCTAAGGGTAATCATGGTTAGAGTTTTCCATCAATTAGGCATTTCAAAATCTGATACAATTCAGAGGGAAAACACTAAGCCCTGAATGTAATTAACACTTGATCTTCAATCATGAAAGAATCTCTGAAAGGCACTGAAGATCAATCAAAATTCTACAAAATTCAAACTGGAAGTGACCCTGCAACTGCCTTCGGTACATTTCATTTATTCCCCTATGGTAAGACACTCCTCTTCTGCAAACGTCTCACACCCTAGAGCACACTAGAGCGGCGGAGAAGATCAGTTTCACCAACCGAGGCCCTTCCTATCATCAATTTTGGTCCTTTTTGGTCACTGGAAATGTTCAAAGAGAAATTTGAATTTGAACCACAATGGCTAAATCCACTCATGGGCTTCATGTTTTTAAGCACCCAAGCACCTCGGGCTAACTACGTAATGGCAATGCCAAATAGTTGTCGCATGATCGGATACCCCAGAAATGGGCTATGCGAACATGTGACACACCACTTGCATTACCTTCTCTTAACTACCGAAACTATCACTGCCACAATAGCGTTTGTCGCATGTTCGCAAGCTGGGAAACTAGCTTATGCGAACATGCAACCTGCCGACTGTCAAGTTACCACCGAGAAACTCCCACCTGGGCTAGCATTCAAATCCACCACCCTGCTAGCTCGGACCAACTAGAAACCACCACGACACCACCTACCACTGAGCCCACCAAATAGCTACAAACGGGCCCCAAGACATGTGGCACCTCGTCACATGATCGCATAGCTTGGAAATTGGCTATGCGACCACCCACAGACTGCAACCTTGCTGTGACTACATGAAGTCAATAGAAAATGTTAGTCACATGATCACATAGCCTTGCAAAAGGCTATGCGAACATGTGACTAACCGCTAGCAAACCACCGCTGCTACCTACCACCACATGAAGATAACACCACCACCTGCCAGCCAATAAAAAACTACCACCACACTCAGAAGATGCATCATCACCCACTACCGAGCCCCAACACCACATGGCACCCGGTCACATGATCACATAGCCAAAAATTGGGCTATGCGATCATGTGATAGCCAACCAAAGGCTGCCACATAACCACCTCTGGGACCATAGAACTACAACCACCACCCTTTCGCTAATGGGCCCCATGGACACATGGCAAGTGGTCGCATGATTTCATAGCCAAAAATTGGGCTATGTGACCATGCGATAGCCAATTGCAAGCTACCACATGTCTGCCTCCTTCTCTGCATCTCCCTGGCCCACCAATGAAACACCATCAACTGCAAAGAGATGAGACCCATGTGAACAGATGGAAAGCAGTCACATGATTGCATGTTAGAAAAGTATGACATGTAGCCATGTGATAGCTAATCAGAGAAGAGCCTTTGAAAACCTAGGCCCACCACCCATCACACTTGCACACTTAGGAAATGCCAGCAAATAGGGAACTAGTGCGAGGTCGAAAACACATAATATTTTCGATGAAAGAGGATCGAAAACACACAAAGTTTTCGACAGATTGAAAGATAAGCACACAAAAGTAGGAAGCACAATGTCAAAAATAATGAAGGCCGAAAACACACAGATCGAAAACATCATCGACTTTCAGAAACACTGTGGGTTTTTGACACTGTGTTAAATTTTGAAAACATTTACAGTAGACCTTAGAATTTGAATATCTTTCTGGGTTTAGCAAATTAGGAGATGCAGTATGGACTAAAGCAAGGTGACAACAATAAAAAGCACGAGGCAGGACATTTGACAAACACTTGCAGGGAGGAAGCCATTTTCATAAGATTTTTGTTATGACAGAAAAATGGCCTAACAAGATTTACAATAAAATGTTTTACAGTGCATTTAATGCATTCAAACAATCAATAAATAAAGTCAACACATTTTACATAATCCAAGAATTCAACAATGTTGGCTCCAAAATTAAATTCTCTTCAAATATAAAATTGTTGATGCTCGATCAATACTGTGTTCAACTACTCAGTCTTCATGTAGAAATCTCAATTATTACTAAAAATGTTTCCTCGGCTTACACTATCTTCCTCGGAAATTAACTATTGTTCGCTTGACATTATAATTTTCTCGGCATACATTGACTTGGTCGACACTAACATTACTCAACTTAAACATGATTTTTCCATTCTTTTCTCAGTGAAGTCTACCAATGTAGTCTTCAGTCTTACTAAGATAAACAATACATTATCTCATCATTGTGCAACATAGTCAAGTACACTTTGTAGTATCAAGATAACTCAACCTTTCCTTAGGTGCTATTGTTACCAACCTTCCCTAACCCCTTAGCAACATTCAAATATATATAGTACTTTCCTAAGTAGCATCAATCTTACCAATTAAGGTTTGACATCAATGATAATACAATAATTGTTTCAATTATAGTTTCCAATAATCTCCCTCTTTGGCATTGATGGCAACACCATATTATATCACCTGAATAACACATGGATCACCAACCAATCCAAAAAACTTATATGTTCATCAGAGAATTATTTATCATATCCTTAGCTTCATTCTAATTTAGAATCCTATAAGCCTCACTTCTGTGACTGTCAAAAGTATTCAGATCTCACTCTATCCTGATCCTTCATTTCAGTTCATCTCCCTCTTACCTTTTAGTGTCATGTGTTATCATATCAGTTCATCTCCTTCTTTGACAAAAATGTCAAAGCAACAACAAAAACATACATCCATCAGATGTAGATAATATTTGTGCAGCTCGATGTTTCTCCCTCTCTCATCTTGCTTATGATTGATTCTTTGTCTTTTCTTCTTTCCACAACTCTAGGCCAGCCCTAAAGTGTGACAATCTTCTGCATCAATTTGTCAAATATTCTGCTATAGCACATTTGATGCAGTGTTCCTAGCTTGTCTAGGCAGCCTCAGTTAGGGGAAGGACCCCTAATTGACTTCTCAAATACTCATGAGCTTCTCTAGGTAAAGATTTAGTGAATATGTCTACTAATTGTTCTTTTGTATTCACATATTCCATTCGGACTTCTTTCTATTGTACTAATTCTCTCAAGTAGTGATACTTGATTGCAATGTGCTTGGTCTTAGTGTACATCACTAGATTCTTAGAAATATTGATAGCACTTGTTTTGTCACAGAAAATAATAATAGGTTCAGTCATTTCTTTTTTCATGCATATCAACAATTGTTTTATCCATACCAAATTTGAACAGTTTATTGTAGCAACAACATACTCGGCCGTGATAGTAGATTGGGAAATGCAATTTTGTTTCTTGCTTGTCCAGGAGACTAATCTCTCTCCAAGAAAGAAAGCTCCACCACTAGTACTCTTTCTGTCATCTACATTTTCTTTTCAATCAGCATCTATATAAAATCTCAGTTCAAATTTTTCATCCTTCTTATAATATAGACCATAGTCAGCAGTTCCTTTCAAGTATCTCATAATTCTTTTTACATCCATCATGTGTGTTTCCTTAGGATTGGCAGAGAATCTTGCCACAATCCCAACATCTAGTGCAATATCTAGTCTACTATGTACAACATACTGCAATTTTCCAATCATGGATCTGTACAAAGTCTGATTCACTTTTGAATGCTCAGCAACCTCTTCTTGATACTCAGCAGCATTTTATTGTAGCTTGGCATGTTCTTTTTCTCTCTCAGCACTATTTTCCTGATGCTCGGCAACATCTATCTGTCGCTTGACATTGCTGATCTGAGACTCAACATCAGGTGCAAGTATGTTACTTGTCTTTTCTTCTTCCTCAATGTACACAAAAGATTTATAATCTTTTGGTTCTCTTTTGCTATCAGCTTCATTTCTTTTTGCATACTCATCAATTTTGACATTCACACTTTCCATAATTTTGTTAGTGTTAGAGTCCAAACACTTATAAGCTTTACTTTTTGTGGAATATGCTAGGAATATGCCCTCATCACTCTTAGCATCAAAATTTCCATTCCTAGTGTCTTTTAATATATAGCACTTAATTCCAAAGATTCTAAATTATTTAACACTCGATGCATGTCCATGCCATAATTCATAGGGTGTCAGATTTGTACCTTTTTTGATCTGTACCTAGTTAAGAGTGTAGACAATAGTTCTTATAGCTTCTTTCCAGTATTTCTATGCTAAATTATTTTCAATCAACAATGTCCTTGCACAATCCAAGATAGATCCATTTCTCCTTTCTACAATACCATTATTTGGAGTTGTTCTAGGTCCAGACATATATCTTTTAATTCCTCTATCATTTCAAAATAGATTAAATTCATTTGATGCAAATTCTCCACCTCAGTCAAATCTAAGACATTTCAGGGTCCTACCTATCTCCTTCTCAACCTTAGCCAAATACCACTTAAAGAATTCAAAAGCTTCAGATTTTTCTTTTATAAACATCACATGTATCATCCTGGTATGATCATCAACAAATAAGATAAAGTATCTAGCACGATAGTAACTTTGTACACCCATAGGTCCACAAAGGTCAGTATAAACCAAATCTAAAATGTTTTCAGAAGTAAATGATTTTCTCTTAAAACTTGACTTTGTCATTTTTCCTAACTGGCATTCCTTAAACATCACATTCTCAAGTTTCTTCAATCTAGGTAGACCTCTTACCTTTTTCTTCTTACTTATCTCTACCGAATTGTCAAAGTTAACATGACACAACCTTTTATGCCATAACCAATTATCATCAAGTTGTGTAATTAAATATGTTTCTTCGGATAGGTCGAGATAGAACAAATTACCTCTAGTATGATCTCCACTTCTAATTAGTTCTCCAGTAGCATTAAATATTTTAGCTTGCTTATGATGAAATTCCACTTAGTAACTAGTTTTGTTAAGCTGGGCAACACTTAACAAATTATAATTAATACCTTCAACCCAATATGCATTTTCACAAGATATCTTATCAGTCAGTTTAATCAAACCTTTTCCTCTAACAAGACACAGTGCATCATTTCCAAATTTTACACTTTTACCTCTGTAATGATGTAGGTTCTCAAACTTATTTTTGTCACTAGTCATGTGATGTGAACAACCATTGTCAATAATCCATTTATCATTCTTGTTCACATAAGATATCAATGCATTTTTCTCATCCTCATCAGATTCATCTTTCATTGCAACATAGACTACCTCAATTTCAAAATCATCACTATTAGTGTCAGTTTCTTCTTCAACAATGTAACAAGATTTCTTACCTTTTCCTTTGTAGTCTTTGTTCCATTGGTAGCTTTTGTCATCTTTTATTTCTTTGTGTTTTCTTTTCCTTTCATAATCTTTATCCTTCTTGTCAGGACATCTAGTAGCTATATGACCAACTTTACTGCATGCAAAACATATAATAGGGAGTTTACCTTTATACTTTCCTTTTCCCTTTCTTAGTCTTCTAGCCATAAGAGCTTCTAGATCTTCTAGTTCTTCATCAAATGTGTCACTATCACTTTCACTTTCACTTATGCATCTTTCTTTTTTTTTCTTTGGCTTGTTCAGAACTAGCTATGATTTGAAAGTAATTTCAACATTTCAAATGCTTCCTATAGTGAAATTATCATAGTTAGAGAGTTCAAAAGTAGTCAGCTTACCAACCAAACTTTCCAAAGTAAGCACATTAGTAAAGTTACATCTAGATTCCTGAATAGCTAAGATCTTAATTTTATATATAGGATGTAGGGTTCTTAGTACTTTCCCAATTATAGTTTCATCATTAATAGCCCCATTTTCTCCTCTAATAGCATTCATAACTTCTTTTATTCTACCCCAATATTGTGTAATGTTTTCACCTTCTGGAATTCTCATTTCATAAAACTTACGTCTAAGAGTCTCGATCTTTTCTTTCAATACATTTAAGTCACCACCATAGATGCTTGCAAGTGTATCCCACATATCCTTAGCAGTTGTGCTATCCTTAATGTCCTCAAATTCTAGATAGCTTATGGCAGATGCAATTTCCATCTTTTCTTGATTATGTTCTTGCTTAGCTCTCATTTCCTCAGGAGTCAAAGGTGCGACAGGTGAGACATAGCTATTTTAAATGTAATACTTTGCAGAGTCACCATTACTGATCAGATAGAGCTTCATCAAGCTTTTCCATGTAGGGAAGTTTTCCTTATTTAGCTTTGGTACTTCCTTCTTATACATCCTGATCATTTGCTTCAAGCCCCTTTAAACTTGATTTCTGTTAACACTAATAATAAGAAACAAAGCTTTGATACCAATTGTTAATATGACTTAGAACAATAGAGAGGGGGGGTTAATCAGTTGTTCTCAGGCCCTGATGTATAAAACAAACTTAAAAATTTTCCTTTAAATTAGATCCAATAACCAAAACAAACTCGGTCATCACTGATTCAATAATAGAAACATACAACAATTCAGTCCACTACCCCACTGTAACTTAACTTGTAAAACATAGAAATGTTCAAACCAAAACATTCAAACAAGTATCAACAACAGGATTTATAGTGGAAACCTAATTTGGGAAAAATGACTTGGTAACGTGCTACTATAATTTTCACTCTTCTGAAGTGAGCTCGATAAAAAGCCAACCCTCTCAAAGGTTATAATATAGACTGTCAGGTGTGACCCGGTTAAAAGATTTCAATCACCTTGTTAAAGTGAGCCTAATCATAGGACTTACATACACTCCATTAGAATGCAACCTTGTGCAAAGGATTTAACATATGACTATTTGGTCAACCTTTGTTAAAAGGATTTTGACTGTTACAATGGTTAGAAAGTAGCAGCAATATTTATCTAAAAAATATAAAACTCACTTTGCAAATATCAGATCTGATTCCGTACACTAATGTTGGTTTATTGACTTTGAAAATTTTCCATCTCCATCTCTTATCTGCTCAGAACTTTTCTTTAAGCAATCACCACAATTCTCTTTCATCATTTTCTGCTTAAATAGTCAGTAAAACTTTACTCTTCCATCATTCTCTATTCACCTAGGCACTTGCATATTCAACACTTCCTTTCATATCCAAATGCACAAGTTCCCTTTATACTTTCTTGAATTAGGTTAACTCATCTTATGCTGCTCAATCTCATTTGTAGCTCTTAGGGTTAGGTCAGAGTCATTAAATCTACCCGCTTCATGTTCTTTGGCTCCTTTTCTAGAATCATCTCAAATCTCTTAAAGATTTACAATAAAACATTTTACAGTGCATTTAATGCTTTCAAACAATTTATAAATAAAGTCAACATGTTTTACATAATCTAAGAATTCAACAATGTCAGCTCCAAAAATTAAATTCTCTTGAAATATAAAATTGTTGATGCTCGGTCAATACTGTGATCAACTACTTGGTCTTCACGTAGAAAGCTCGGTCATTACTAAAAATATTTCCTCAACTTACACTATCTTTCTCTGCAATTAATTGTTGTTCGATCGATATTATAATTTTGGTCAGCATACATTGACTTAGTCGACTCTAACATTACTCGGTTTGAACATGATTTTCCCATTCTTTTCTCATTGAAGCCTACCAGCTTAGTCTTCAGTCTTACTAAGATAAACAATACATTGTCTCATCATTGTGCAGCATAGTCAAGTACACTTTGTAGTATCAAGATAACTCAACCTTTCCTTAGGTGCTATTGTTACCAACCTTTCCTAGCCCCTTAGCAACACTCAAATAGATATAGTACTTTCATAAGTAGAAACAGTCTTACCAATTAAGGTTTAACATCAATGAAAATACAATAATTGTTTCAATTGTAGTTTCCAACAATATGTAATTAGAATCACTAGATAATGCATATAATGTAAAAAAACCACACACACACGTATGTGTGTGTGTGTGTGTGTTTTCCAAAGAACTTGTGTATGTATTTACTTATGGATTAAACTAATATAAATGTATGTAGTTGTTTAAACTTTTGTATATATGTATTTATGGGTCAAACTGATATAAATGAATGTAGTTGATTCAATGATAGACATGGAATCTCATCATGATTCTTAAGAAATAAATATTAAGAATATAAACAAAATGTAGATGAAATAAACAAATTGTATTCTTTTTTCCTTTGAAAACAATTATAATATTTTTTTTGTTTAACATGCTATCCCAAAAACTTATTGTAGAATATGGAGATGTATTGTTGGAATCATGTCTTTCTTCTTTATATATTCTCATGTACATATGTAAATATGTAGAGTAGTCTTATTTAATTTTTTGAAAACACAAGGGGAATAAAATGCAGATGCATATTTCATTGAAACCTAAATGATAAATAAGTCCCATGTTTTCATGTAACTCTAGATCTAAAACATTGACTAATATGTTAAGAATGTTAACATATTGGTGGTCAATGCCAATATACCTTCAAAAAATATGAGAAACAGGCTTCCAACATTGCAAGGAAAACTCTTAATTTTATTTTGGTATTTTTAGAGTTATCCGCAATTCACAAGTCTTTCCAAGATCTATTTTGTATGTTTTTGCTTTAGTTTCCTTTCAACAAATAATACACAGTCAACATATTTTTTAATGTCAAGATTTCTTTTGATTCAAAGACTACCAATGTTATTTAATAAAGTGCCTGTATATTTTTCATAAGCTAGACATACTATTGTAAAAGTTTATTATTTCTAATTTATTTATACTCAAGTAATGATTTATAGATTGATTTCTATTTACTCCTCATTTAGGATGACCATATCATGTCCTATCACACTTCCCATTACTTCATTTCACATTGCCCAAATTGGGTGATGGATTTTTGAACCTTTAAAAAGGTTGATTATGTCTTTGTTCGTAACGTTATAAAAAACATTTATTAAAAGTTTCATCAATTAAATACTTTTGTGACAATATAAATCTTTGAAGTGATCAAAGTGTCATAAGATTTTCATGTGAGAGATAGGTGTTACCCTCAAAATCTAGGCATGGCATAGTCCATATTTATTCTTTTGTTGATTGCTCAGCTTTTGTGAAGTCAATTAATTCTATTCTAATATATACTGCTTTGTTTCAACACCATTGTCTAAATTATCCTTTTTGCCTTTCTGTATACTTTAAAGTTGAATTATATTAATTTATCTATTAAATTGTGAAAAGAAATAGGCAAAGTACTATTCAAACTATTAAATACTGAGGGATACGCATTTTAAACATAGGAACATGTAAACACTAAGATAAACAATAGAGCACCACATGTACTTAGTTATCTTCCTTAGATAGGCTTTCAAAACATGTATTGAGTGGACAACTCAACAATGAAACATAAATGACATGACACAACACATACTTAGAGTTTTATTTACGTAGAATTTACTGCTCAGTCCCTGAAACTAGCTTTCTACCAATTATTGGTGCCCCCACTTTGGTTCCCATTGTTTTTTTGTTTGTTTCCATTACCTTTGTTGGACTGAATATTTTGATTGCCCAATGCGTTATATTTATTCATCTTCTTGTTGGTGTTTTCATTGATCTTCTGATTTTCTCCATTGTAAATATTGTAACCATTGCCCTTATATAGGGTTATAGAGTGTTTATTTAGTGGAAAGCTCACTTATCACTACAAGGGCATCAAAATCATTGAAAGAATTAGTTGTCACTACTAGAGCATCAGAACATTGAGCTAAAAGATATATATTGATGTAGGGAAGGGATGGAGGTTCCAATAAAGGACAATCCAAACCTACACCATTACTTATAACATCAACAACAATAACCAAATATAATAATATAATGCTTCAAAACAAAATTTCATTCAACATGCCTGGCTGTGAGGCCTTCCAGGTTTTGACCTTATACAATGAAATTACAATGTATTTGCAAGATCTCACCAGATCCAAGTAACCACCAACTAGTTCAGATCTACAATAGGTAGCCTCTGATAGGAACAACCAAGATAGGATCTAAACTGGTGCTCACAAGCCACCAAGCAACCTCTTGTCATCCTAAGCCCTCAAGCCACTAGTTCAGCTACAAACTCCTAGATTCACAAATTTTCTTCTACTCTAATATAATACTACTCATATAATTCTCCTCCTCTACTACTTCTAAATCAACCAAGGCTCTCAATATATAACTAACTAAGCTAGAAGTTGGCCAGTTAGGCATTAATTACATTATAGGTCCATCCTGGAAGAGTAAACCAAAACTAAATAAAGAATGAATAAAAATCAATAGGAAACCACATTTAGGTCCACACATGATCCAAGGACATGTCCCTAACTTATCAAGATCCCATCTCATCATACAAGACTTCACAAGATGAAAAAATCTATGTTTCATGTGAAACATGCTAAAAATTGATACCTAAGGAAAATGGTCATAACTCAAAAATAATAATTAATTAGGATGTGTGGTCTTTGGAAAAGATATTATTTTAGGTCCTCTGAAAGGCCCTAAGAGATAAAATTCTGATTCATTAAAGGAAAGCAGGAAAATACACCTTCGACAGCAAGGAAAACAACACCAACTTTGAAATGGTCCATCCAATCCTTATATGTTGATAGGACAAGGTTCAAAATAGGTCCAAGTCACAAAAACCATGGCCCAAGACCAAACAAGATAACTCCCAATGGTTATCAGTTCAATAACCAATCTTCCAAATGGTCCAAATAGGAAACACTCAAAACTAGTCAAAGAAGATCATCCAAGATCTCCCAAACCATGTCACCTCAAGAGATGCGTTATTAGACATAGCCTCTACAAACATAAAGGAAGAAATCCTTTTCATTTCACATGAAAGATATCTCCATAGATCATTGCAATACAGAAACTCAGAAAGCTACCCAAAACAAAGTATTGTATCCCTCTCATAGGGAATTCTTCCTAACTAAGAAAGACCTTCAGGAACCCAAAATTCTCTTGCATCAGGCTACTAAGATAAATTGAAAGTATGTCCCATAATTTAATCTCAAAATATTCATCTTCAATCAACTTCATCTTCAACAAAGACTTCCAATCCATCAAGGACAAGAGAACAAATTGGAAAATCAACCATCTATGCTTCATCCATTCAAACATCAAGACCATACAAATCTCAATAATCCAATCATCATACCACTAATCACCTACAACCCATCTCAGCAACAAGAGTATCCAACTCCCCAACAAGTAGATCCAAAGTCAGATCCACATCAATCTAAAATCCCTTGTCATCAACATCCCATCTCTGCAACTCATCATAAGACTCATTACTATCAACCAACAATTCAAGTCCACAACCAGTAAATAAGATCTGCACCATAACACTGAACAAAAGCAAGTCAAAAACACCACCATCACAAAGGTGTTCAGCAAAAAGTAACTCTTCACTAGCAACAATTTGATGAAGCCCAACCAAATGCTCTACAATTCTCATGACAAATCCATCCATCTACTCATGAAAACTAACACATACCTTATCATCTTCAGCAAAGTCATCCTTCACCTCTTCCTTAACTTTAATGTTTTTTTTTCTCTGAATAATTATCTTAATTGGCCAAACAACTTCCTTCCAACAAGATTTCATCATCTCTTCAATCCTCAGATTAAATTTAGGCCAAAACTAACCCAACTTATCCATCAAGTTCTTTTAAAAGTACAACTACCTCTTCTCGATGATCTGATTGCAAGATTCTAGTTGCCTACACATACTTGGCAATATACTATCCATCTTCACAACCTGCCTCAATTCGATGATCTATTCACTCAAGGAAATCTTCATCTCTCACATCAAATCTACTCTCCTTAGAGGCATCTTCGATCCAAGGTCCTAGTGCAAACTACCTCACCTTCAACGCTCTATCCACACACTCAGAATGTTCAAGATCTAATACTACTTGATGTAG
This sequence comes from Chamaecyparis obtusa, assembly GCA_027943335.1. Classification (NCBI taxonomy): domain Eukaryota; kingdom Viridiplantae; phylum Streptophyta; class Pinopsida; order Cupressales; family Cupressaceae; genus Chamaecyparis; species Chamaecyparis obtusa. The sequence continues at coordinate 16,092 of BSBK01011272.1, read as the reverse complement.
GACAGGAATGAAGGATCCAATAAAGGACAATCCAAACCTACACCAACACTTATAACATCAACAACCACAATGGAATACAACATTATAATGCTTCAAAATAGAATTTCATTCAACATGCCTGGCTATAACGCCTTTTAGGTTTTAGCCTTATACAATGATTACAAAGTATCTGAAAAATTTTGCAAGATCCAAGTAACCACCAACTAGTTCAGATATGCAACAGGAAGCCAATAATAGGAATAATCTAAACTTGTGCTCATAAGCCAACAAACAACCTCTTGTCATCCTAAGCCCTCAAGACACTTGTTCTGCTACAAACTCCTAGATTCAAAAATATTCTTCTACTCTAATCCAATACTACTCACCTAATGTACCTCCTCTACTACTTCTACATTAACCAAGGCTCTCAATATATAACCAACTAAGCCACAAGTCAGCCATTCAGGCATTAATTACATTATAGGTCCATCCCGGAAGAGTAAACCAAAACTAAATAAAGAATAAAACAACTTGATGCGAAGCTAAATTTAGGTCCACAGATGATCCAAGAACATTTTCCTAACTTAGGAACATCTCATCTTATCATACAGAACCGCGCAAGATGAAAAACTCCACATTTCGCGTGAAATGTGCTGAAAATTGATACCCAAGGAAAATGGTCATAACTCCCAACTCATAATGAATTAGGATTTTTGGTCTTGGAAAAAGATAGAATTTTAGGTCATCTTAAAGGTCTTAAGACTGAAAAATTAAGGATCAACAGCTACATGACATGCAATCATCGTGCAAAAAGTAGTAAAATACAGCTCCGACAGCAAGGAAAACAACTCCAACTTTGAAACGGTCCATCCGATCCTTATGTGCTTATAGGAGAAGGATCCAAGATAGGTCCAAGGTACAAAAAACATGAGCCAAGACCACACAAGCTAACTCCCAACGGTCATCAATTGCATAATAAATCTTTGAAATGGTCTAGGCAGGAAACACATAGAACCAGTTAAAGAAGATCATCCAAGATCTCCCAAACCATGCCGTCTCAAGAGATTTATTCTTAGACATAGCCTCGAAAAACATAAATGAAAAAACCCCTTTCATCGTACATCCCAGAGATCTCCACAAATAGGGATTTCCTCTAATAGGGATTTCCTCCAAGGCTAAGAAAGATCTTTAGGAACTGAAAATACTCCTGCATTATATGAACTGACGTCAGCTACAATCTTGATTACATAATCGAAAGAGAAGAAAGATGTGATGATGTTAGAGGCTATCAAGAATACAGAAAGACATGACGTCAATGACTAGCTTCAATGAATAAGGATTGAATGCCTATAACTATCGAGTTGGAATCAAGATTGTGTCACCTTTACCTTGAAACATTATGTTAGATATCATTAATTTAAAACTAGAATATAATAATGTTGAGTTCCTATGCTAATCAAAATGATATATAGATATGGAATTAATCTTATTTCACATTTAAATTCATTTTGCTAGAAATATTATTTATTATTTTAATACTGGAATTACTTTAGTTAAGCTGAGAGATTCTTTCATGTGTTTTTATGTTGCTTTTTTTTATTAGATTTTCATATTTCGTGGACATCTATTAGTGAGCCTAATATATTATAGTTTTTTTTAGTATAGAGTTAAACATTTCTCTTATTACTGTCATGCCCCTGACAGTTCCAGATTTTATTTTCTATGTTATGTTATGTTAGATACCTTTGAGTTCGAACTCTGACTACATTCTTTTTGAACTTGGTTATTTAGATTAAATATGTTATCTCTGTTATTCTGCCAGTCATTCAGGGAATTATGTTTATTTCTGTCACCTTATGAGTCCTATTCTGATGACAGAATTGGCTTAGATTGAATTTTGAACATTGGTTTGCTTATGAAATAAGGACAAACTTTATGGTTAGTTAATTGTCTGATTATTGATTCATTGTTTCAGAATCCTTAATAATATGTTAGATATGTTTAGAAATGGTTATGTTATTATGATTAATTGTATCTTATGTTTATAGACAGTATTTAGAGTTCTATTGTTATTTAATGTTAATCAAACTTTGAATTCAAAAGTAAATGAATTTGAATATATGTATTTTTATACATATAACTATGAGTGAATGTTTTAGTAATAATGTGGTATTCATTTACTAAAACTATGTGAATTAACTAAGTTAGTATACCCTATGGTGTATGTTAGTAGGAGGTTAGTGTGTTTTAGTGTTGGTTAATTAACATTGGAATGCGCTTTTATCTTGATGTTTAAGTTAGTATATATGACTAATGTTATTGGCAAAGACATGAATTAACCTATTCCTAAGTCTTTTATTATATTCTGGCTCGAAACATGACATACGGCAGGGTTTTAATGCACTTGCTTTTGCATTGAGGTGTTAGTGGGTTTAAGCTATTTTTCGGTTTGTGAAATGTACTATATTGGACATTTGGCAGGTATTGAGTTGTGTTCACTGCAAGTGATAATTTTGCATTGAATGAACTTATTGATGGCAATTCATTATTGAGTTTGAAGTCCGCCATTTGCTCTGGTTAAGGAATTGCAGTTTGTTTATGACTCCATTCTTTTTACCATGTTATGCTACGGCATTTTGGATGAACAGTTGGTTATGGACCCATGTTACTATTGTATTCTTCATGATAAGTGGCATGGAATGAAAGGGATATTCACGGCAAAGATAAACCCTTCTATTCATGGTCATTTAGGAAGTTGGGTGTTTGTTACTAATATCTCTGCATTTTGGGCTCTCTTGCACGGTATTTTGGCATTCTGGGAAGCTCACTTGGCAGGAGCTAGCTTCGGCATTTTGGTTTCGGATATATTCCTCTTACGAATACCAGGCAGGGGTATCTCTTACCTTAAACTATGTTTACATTTTATGAATCTGCAAATGAAATAATGGAATGTAGGTTACTTCTATCTGTTAGTCGATAAAATGTGAAGTTTTGTGTTTGTACATTTGGTGAGTTCGGTCATGAATCAGTCTTTTCTTTCTTGGATAGATTAGAAGTTAATCTAGTTACTAAATGTTGTGATTAGTGGGAAAATGTGGAAACATACGACTATTTAGCAAGTGTTTTGGGTTTAGTGTGGTATTAAACACATGTCTTTTATATGTTGTGTTCGAGCATAATGTAATAAGGGATATCTCTGTTCTGAGTATGAAGTTGTCAATGTTTTAGTTAAGTCTATGTTGATCTATGGATTATAGATATGTAGATGTTATATGGATATATCCTTGTGTGTTAGGGTATCGATGTTTACTTGCTTAGGACAGTGTTAAGGGAGTTAGTTGGGTTTGATAATTAACATATCAATACAGTATGGAACCAGCATGAGTTTTTGTGTTAAAACTTTTGTAATGGTCTTCTCGCACTATAAATGTTGGTAGGGCACTGTAGTATCATCTCGCATTCGGTTTGTATAGACTTGGTTAGAAGATGATATCGGGTTTATCTATCATTATTATTAACTAAATTTTGGTATCGATGTTTGCTCTTAAGCTTAAATTGAGGAAAAGGGAATTAATGGTATTTCATAGTGTTTTTGATACCTCTCGTATTTAGTGTTTACACTTGTAACATAAGTGTGGATTAAAGTTTTGTTTTGGGCGAACTCTTTTGGTTATCTGGTGTCATTCTTTTTTTGTCAAAAAGGTTGTTTGTCACTGTATGTATCAGTTAATAAGGGAAGGTGGATGTCTTGGTTATGTCAAACTTGATTATGAGTTTTATGATCATGAGTAAATAACACCAGTGTGTATTACAGTTGTTACGACATTAGGAAATGTTAAGGGATTTATAGGAAAGACAATTCCTATCTTGTACAGACAATAAGGAAAAGAAAAGAAACACTTTGGTAATTTGATTAAGAGGTAGAAGTCGGTTATTTTCTGTCATTATTTTATATATTCGGCAGATTAGTAGTATAATAAGATAGTTGTTTTTTTTGTGACAGCACTGTGAAAATTAGTGTGGTTTTCTATTGCATATTCATGGACTTAAACTATTATTTACAGTTTATGCAATTAGATATATAATAGATGATATAATTGTCATTCTAAACTATTAATTACAAGCTTATATGATTACATAAACATATATATATACCTGCTGGGATATGTATATGTATACACAGCCATGGTGTAAACATGTACATATGCCAACATGTATATAATAGATGCTATGACTGTCAATCTGAACTATTAATTACAAGCTTATATAATTATGTATTCATATATACATAATACCTGCTGGGATATGTATATGTATACACAAGCCGTGGTGTATACATGTACATATGCCAACATGTATATAAATAGTATAAACTTGTGATTAATAGAGCAGGGTGTATGGCCATTTAGTTTATTAATTTGGTTATGGTAAACTAGTATGTTTGTTAAAAGTGATGGGTGTTCTGTTGATTCAGTTGATGTACAATTATGTTAGTTCTTTTCTATTTAATGGAAACATGGTTTGGATATGGATATTTTATTGTACAGTTACAGTTTTAATGTTAAGTTAATATGGAGATTATTTTGTTTGGTTTTGTGATGGAGAAAGAGTTGTGATCTTTTCATCTTACGTGAAACATCATATTTATGAATGTATGTTAAGAAATATGGTAATATGGTTTTATAATGGTTTTCTGTTTGTTGTTTCAATTTTGTAAATTGATACATTAGAAACGGATTGTTAGTGAAATTGTGTTATGTAGTTCATTTCATTGCTTTCATTGATTGCTAGATCAAGTGATTTTGAGATAATGCAAGAATGATCCGTATATTGGGGGCTGACACTAGTCTAGTACCTTGTGATGATAGAATTTCTATCAGTTGTGACTGACACTAGTCTATATCCTTATGGGAAAGAATTTATGTCAGTTGTTTAATTAAGTGATAATTATAAATTCAAGGGTTATGGGTTTTCAATTAACAAAGATAAAACATTATGGTTTCATCAGACATAATGGATTACTATGAGGTTCCTTACAGATACATAGCGTAGGTCCTTATGTGGACACCCATGAACTATTGGATCATTACTTGTCATTTTCTTTCCGAGTTTATTTCTGTTAGAAAGAAATTCAGTGTTTGATGATTTTGGTGTAGAATGGAAATTATGTTATTTAGTTTTCAATTACATCTGTATCTAAATCTGCATAAATGTTATTTTGTACTGACTTTTATGATTGCAGATAGTTGGAGATGATTCATTTTCTTTATCATTGTGACTGAGCCCTATTTGCTGTTTGCATTTGTGTTCATTTTGGTTTGTAGGGTTTAGATGGATAAATCAATGAATATGGGATAGTAGATAGCAGTTGTTAAGTTTTATGGGAAATAGATCATTTCATGGTTATTAGTTATTAGATCTATTCGTAGAATGTAATGGATTTGGAAATAATAAATTTTGTTTAGAGACTTAATCTTTGAATAAAGAGTATTATTATTACTCTGATGTAATCGATTGTAAAATATAAAGCTCTTAGAAGCAGTTTTTTAGATTATATGTAATCAGATTGTTCTTTTAAGAAAAAAAAAAATATTGTTGTGGTTTTATGTGATTTTATTTATGATGGTTTCTTCTTTAGTATCATCTTTTATCTTTTAGTTTAGATGGGGTGTTACAGTTGGTATCAGAGCCCAATTTTAAACACTTAGGGCTTGAGGGTTTTTAAAAGGGTTTTATCATAATGCTTCCGTTAGTGATGTTATTGAACTTTTCTATAGGGTTTCAAGCATGCCTCCTATTACATGAGGAGCACAAAGGCATGGTGACCTAGTTGATGCCGATTTAGGTAGAGGCAGGGGTGGACGATGTGGTCATGGTCGTGGCCGAGGTAGAGGATGAGGTCACCAAGGAATACTTGGTGATGAACAAGTTGATCCTTTAATAGGAATGGATCAGGAAGATCGGGAGGTACCTCAGGTTGAAGTTCTCCAATGGATTCTTGATAGGTTGGATAACATTGAAGCTAGGAACAATGTTCTAGATGGTGTAGCAAATGCTCATATTATATGAGTTCCAGTAGCAGAAGATCCTGTTATCAGGACTCAGTTAAAAGACCTTTCAAAGCTCAAAGGACCATATTTCAATGGAACAGAGGGTGGTGCTGAAGCTGAAGCATGGCTCTTGAACATCGAAAGGTGTTTTATTCTCCATGATTATCACGGTAATGTGAAGGTTCGTTGGACCGTAATGCAGCTGAGATCCTTTGCTTCCATTTGGTGGAATATGGAACTAGAACAACTTGGAATTCTCATCTCTCAGGTTACATGGGATCTTTTCATAGAAAGATTCCATGAGAGATTCATGTCAGATTATTGGCAGCAAACTAGATCCGAAGAATTCTTCAGCATTTCTCAAGGCAACTCTACAGTGGAAATGTACGAGAGGAGGTTTTTCCAACTGAAGAAATATTTTGGTTGGTTAGAGAATGATAAGCCTTTGGTACAACACTTAATTAGGGGTTTGAACCCTAAAATTGGAGAGGAAGTGAGAACTTTCAAACCTAAGATAGTGAAAGAAGCTGTTGATCAAGCCAAGCTCACTGAATTGAAGTCAGGATTTTCAGCCAAGGGATCTATGAATCCACCAGCTCAAAGCAGTGGGAAGAATCAGAAACCTTATCAAGATAATATTAAGGCATTTTCTAGTGGATCAAGTGGTAAATTTCAGAAGAGGAAGTTTGAAAATTTTTCCAAATCAAACAAGTGTTTCAAGGTTCCTGAGCAACCTAAGTCCTTTAAACCAACTCAAAGTGTACAACAGAGTTATGCATCACCTCCAGTGAACTCATCATAGGATAAAAGTACCAAGAGAGGAGTAGAGTGTTGGCAATGTGGGCAATTGGGGCATTTGCAATGGAATTGTCCCCTTTGAGGAAATAGTCAGGTCAGGTCTAAAGCCACAGGTTCAGAGGCTACTGTTGGTGATTTTGGAAGGAATCATCACATTTTTGCTACTGTGGATCAGAAACAACAGATCATCAGAACACTATGATTGAAGCTAGAGGTAATTACCAAGGTAAGAAGATCTCTATTTTATTTGACTCTGGTGCCACTGGCTCTTTTATTTCTTCCAATTTGGTTAAGCAATGTGGAATTCCTGTGAGTAAAGCTGAATTAGCATGGCAAGTCGAGTTGGCATCAGGGACAAAAGTTAAATCAGGGTTTATAGCTAAAAATTGTAAGGTTCAATTTAAGGCTTTTACTACTACAGTTAACCTTAGGGTTATTCCTTTAGGTTCTTATGACATTATTCTGGGTATGGATTGGTAGAGCAACACCAAGCTGTCATCGATTGTAGAGAGAAGACTGTTAGGTGTATTAATGATAATGGTACAATCAAGATTATTGCAGGTGTTAAGAGGCCTATGTCAGTCAAAACTATTTCTACTAAGCAACTTCAGAAATGTTTTCAAAAGGGATGCAAATTGTTTTCTATTTCTATCAATGATTTTGATGAACCAGTTGCTTGGAACACCAGCTTAGATCATCCAATTTTGAAGGAATTCTCAGATGTATTTATTACGGAGAGTCCGGGTATCCCACCTAAAAGAGAAATTGATTTTAGGATTGATCTCTTGCCAGGAACCGAACTGATTTCCAAAACTCCTTACCATATGACCACTCAAGAATTAGTGGAACTCAAGGTTCAACTTGAAGAACTCCTTGAGAAGGGACTTATCAGACCTAGTGTTTCACCTTGGGGAGCACCTGTTATCTTCATCAAGAAGAAGGATGGATCTTTGAGGATTTGTATCGACTATAGACAACTGAACAAAGCTACCATAAAAAATAGATATCCTTTGCCTCGCATCGATGATTTGTTTGATCAAGTGAAGGGTGCCAAGGTGTTTTCCAAGATTGATCTCAAATCTGGATACCATCAATTAAGGATTCAAGAAGTTGACATTCATAAAACAACTTTTCGCACAAGGTATGGGCATTATGAATTCATGGTAGTGCCATTTGGGTTGACTAATGCACCATCAGTATTCATGAGTTTGATGCAGGGAGTATTCAGGACTTTCTTAGACAAGTTTGTGGTAGTGTTCCTTGATGACATTTTGGTATATTCTAACTCCTTGGAGGAGCATGAGTAGCATTTGAGGCAAGTCTTTGAATGTCTCCATAGGAACAAGCTATATGCCAATCCTAAAAAATGTGAATTTTTCAAAACTGAAATAAGTTATTTGGGTCACATTATTACAGGAGATGGAATAGCTGTTGATTCTGCTAAGATCAGGGCAATTGTAGAATGGCCAACTCCAACCAATGTATCTGAAGTATGAAGTTTTATGGGACTAGCTAGTTACTATAGAATATTTGTGGCTAATTTTTCAAAGATAGCCCATTCCATTACTTCTCTCCAGAGAAAGGGTAAGAAATTCATCTGGTCAGATAAATGTGAAGAAGCATTCCAACATCTAAAGGAACTTTGACTAGTGCACCAATTTTAGTGGTACCTGATCCTTCTAAGGAATTTGTTGTGTGCACCGATGCCTCATTGGATGGTTTAGGGGCTGTCTTGATGCAGGATGGCAGGGTCATTGCTTATGAATCCAGGAAATTGAAGGATCATGAAATTAATTATCCTACTCATGATTTGGAACTCGCAGCAGTGATCCATGCTTTGACTAAATGGCGGCATTTTCTTCTTGGTCAACATTTTGAGCTTCATACCTATCATAGAAGTCTACAATATTTGTTCATGCAACCCAATCTTAATGAACGTCAGTGTAGATGGATGGAGTTCTTGTGTGAGTATGACTTCAAAATGAAGTATATTCAGGGTAAAGAGAACAAAGTAGCAGATGCTCTTAGCAGAAGGTGTCATGAACTCTCTTCTTTGACCCTCACAATTGATTTGAAAGAGAGAATACTTCTGAATTTGGCTACTGATCCTTGGTATTTAGATGTCAAAGCAGTGATTGATAGTGGCAGTGTATTAGAAGGTAGATTTGAGGGTTATTCTATCAACACTGAAGGATTAATGACTTACCGAGGCAGCATATATGTGCCAGAAGTTGGGGATCTTCGAAACCTAGTTATGACTGAAGCACATAAGGCACCTTATTCAGCACATCCTGGTGTGAAGAAGATGCATGCTGATCTTAGGCAGCATCACTATTGGCCGGGTATGAAGAGGGATATTGCTGATTTTGTGGCTAGATGCTTGGAGTGTCAGAGAGTTAAAGCTGAGCATCAACATATAGCTAGTTTACTTCAATCTCACAGTGTGCTTGAATGGAAATGGGATACCATATCCATAGATTTCATAGTGGGGTTACCATTTTCAGCTAGGCAACATGATGCCATTATGGTTGTTGTTGACCGGTTAACCAAAGTTTCCCATTTTATTCCTATAAGATCCACTTATAATGCTGCATCTGTGGCATGGATTTATATGGAATAGGTTGTTAAGCTACATGGGATTCCTAAGAAGATCATATTTGATAGGGATTTAGTTTTTACGTCATCTCTGTGGAGGTCTTTACAGTGTGAATTAGGTACTTAGCTAAACTTTAGTTCAGCATATCATCCTGAAACTGATGGACAAACTGAGCGTGTCAATCAGATTTTGGAAGACATGCTTAGAATGTATGTGATGGACAGACAAAATAGATGGGAAGAGTACTTGCATTTGGTTGAATTGTCTAACAACAATGGTTACCATAGTTCTATAGGTATGGCTCCTTTCCAGGCTTTGTATGGAAGACCTTGTAGAACACCTTTAAGCTGGGACAATCTTGAAGATAGAATTCTATTGGGTCCTGAGATGCTTTAGGATTTAGAACAGCAGGTTAGGAACATCAGAGAACACCTGTCTATAGCTCAGGATAGGTAGAAAAAGTATCCAGACCTACATAGGATTGAACATCAATTTAAAGTTGGGAATAAGGTATTTCTTCAGGTTAGACCTCGGAAAAGTCCTATTAAGTATGGTAAAGGGTCAAAATTGTCTCCAAGGTTTGTGGGACCATTTGAGATCCTAGAACGAGTGGGTCCAATTGCCTACAGACTTTCTTTGCCACCAAGTCTTTCACAAATTCATGATGTATTTCACATTTTCATCTTAAGGAAATATATACCTGATATTGCACACGTGCTAAATTGGAAAAATTTACAGGTGGTAGATGGTCAACTGATGCTGGAACCAGTGCAGATCATCCAGCAAAGAGAGCTAAATCTCAGAGGATGCAAGGTGGATCAGGTAAAGGTGTTATGGGATCTTGATGATGTAGCTTCTGCAACTTGGGAAGATGCAGGAGCTATGAGGGCTGCACATCCTCATTTGTTTACAGGCTTTCAGGAGTAAGCCTAGACTGGTGGGGAAGGGTGTCATGCCCCTGACAGTTCTAGATTTTATTTTCTATGTTATTTTATGTTAGATACCTTTGAGTTTGAAATCTAACTACGTTCTTTTTGAACTGGGTTATATAGATTAAATATGTTATCTCTATTATTTTACTAGTCATTCAGGGAATTATGTTTATTTCTCTCACCTTATGAGTCCTATTCTGATGATAGAATTGGCTTAGACTAAATTTTGAACATTGGTTTGATTATGAAATAAGGACAAACTTTATGGTTAGTTAATTGTCTGATTATTGATTCATTGTTTTGGAATCCTTAATAATATGTTAGATATGTTAAGAAATGGGTATGTTATTATGATTAATTGTATCTTATGTTTATAGATAGTATTTAGAGTTTTATTGTTATTTAACGTTAATCAAATTCTGAATTCAAAAGTAAATGAATTTGAATATATGTATTTTTATACATATAACTATGAGTGAATGTTTTAGTAATAATGTGGTATTCATTTACTAAAACTATGTGAATTAACTAAGTTAGTATATCCTATGGTGTATGTTAGTAGGAGGTTAGTGTGTTTTAGTGTTGGTTAATTGACATTGGAATGCGCTGTTATCTTGATGTTTAAGTTAGTATATATGACTAATGTTATTGGCAAAGACATGAACTAACCTATTCCTAAGTCTTTTATTATATTCTGGCTCAAAACATGACTTATGGCAGGGTTTTAATGCACTTGCTTTTGCATTAAGGTGTTAGTGGGTTTAAGCTATTTTTCAGTTTGTGGAAATGTACTATGTTGGACATTTGGCAGGTATTGAGTTGTGTTCACTACAAACGATAAGTTTGCATTGAATGAACTTATCGATGGCAATTCATTATTGAGTTTGAAGTCTGCCATTTGCTCTGGTTAAGGAATTGTAGTTTTTTTATGACTCCTTTCTTTTTACCATGTTATGCTACGACATTTTGGGTGAACAGTTGGTTATGGACCCGTGTTACTATTGTATTCTTCATGATAAGTGGCATGGAATGAAAGGGATATTCACAGCAAAGATAAACCCTTATGTTCATGGTCATTTAGGAAGTTGGGTGTTTGTTACTGATATCTCTACATTTTGGGCTCTCTTGCACGGTATTTTGGCATTCTGGGAAGCTCACCTGGCAGGAGCTAGCTTCGGCATTTTGGTTTTGGATATCTTTCTCTTGCGAATACCAGGCAGGGGCATCTCTTACCTTAAACTCTGTTTCCATTTTATGAATCTGCAAATGAAATAATGGAATGTAGGTTACTACTATCTGTTAGTCGATAAAATGTGAAGTTCTGTGTTTGTACATTTGGTGAGTTTGGTCATGAATCAGTCTTTTCTTTCTTGGATAGATTAGAAGTTCATCTAGTTACTAAATGTTGTGATTAGTAGGGAAATGTGGAAACATACGACTCTTTAGCAAGTGTTTTGGGTTTAGTGTGGTATTAAACACATGTCTTTTATATGCTGTGTTCGAGCCTAATGTAATAAGGGATATCTCTATTCTGAGTATGAAGTTGTCAATGTTTTAGTTAAGTCTATGTTGATCTATGGATTATAGATATGTAGATGTTATATGGATATATCCTTGTGTGTTAGGGTATCGATGTTTACTTGCTTAGGACAGTGTTAAGGGAGTTAGTCAGGTTTGATAATTAACATATCAACACAGTATGGAACCAGCATGAGTTTTTGTGTTAAAACTTCTGTAATGGTCTTCTCACACTGTAAATGTTGTTAGGGCACTGTAGTATCATCTCGCATTCGGTTTGTATAGACTTGGTTAGAAGATGATATCGGGTTTATCTATCATTGTTATTAACTGAATTTTGGTATCGATGTTTGCTCTTAAGATTAAATTGAGGAAAAGGGAATTAATGGTATTTCATAGTGTTTTGGATACTTGTCGTATTTAGTGTTTACACTTGTAACATAAGTGTGGATTAAATTTTTCTTTTGGGCGAACTCTTTTGGTTATCTGGTGTCATTCTTTTTTTGTCAAAAAGGTTGTTTGTCACTGTATGTATTAGTTAATAAAGGAAGGTGGATGTCTTGGTTCTGTCAAACTTGATTACGAGTTTTATGATCATCAGTAAATAACACCAGTGTGTATTATAGTTGTTACGACATTAGTAAATGTTAAGGGATTTATAGGAAAGACAATTCCTATCTTGTACAGACAGTAAGGAAAAGAAAAGAAACACTTTGGTAATTTGATTAAGAGGTAGAAGTCGGTTATTTTCTGTCATTGTTTTATATATTCGGTAGATTAGTAGTATAATAAGATTGTTGTTTTTTTTGTGACAACACTGTGAAAATTAGTGTGGTTTTCTATTGCATATTCATGGACTTAAACTATTATTTACAGTTTATGCAATTAGATATATAATAGATGATATAATTGTCATTCTAAACTATTAATTACAAGCTTATATGATTACATAAACATATATATATATACCTGCTGGGATATGTATATGTATACACAGCCGTGGTGTAAACATGTACATACGCCAACATGTATATAATAGATGCTATGACTGTCAATCTGAACTATTAATTACAAGCTTATATAATTATGTATTCATATATACATAATACCTGCTGGGATATGTATATGTATACACAAGCCATGGTGTATACATGTACATACGCCAACATGTATATAAATGGTATAAACTTGTAATTAATAGAGCAAGGTGTATGGCCATTTAGTTTATTAATTCGGTTATGGTAAACTAGTATGTTTGTTAAAAGTGATGGGTGTTGTGTTGATCCAGTTGATGTATGATTATGTTAGTTCTTTTCTATTTAATGGAAACATGGTTTGGATATGGATATTTTATTGTACAGTTACAGTTTTAATGTTAAGTTAATATGGAGATTATTTTGTTTGGTTTTCTGATGGAGAAAGAGTTGTGATCTTTTCATCTTACGTGAATCATCATATTTATGAATGTATGTTAAGAAATATGGTAATATGGTTTTATAATGGTTTTATGTTTGCTGTTTCAATTTTGTAAATTGATACATTAGAAATGAATTGTTAGTGAAATTGTGTTATGTAGTTCATTTCACTGCTTTCATTGATTGCTAGATCAAGTGTTTTTGAGATAATGCAAGAATGATCTGTAGATTGGGGGCTAACACTAGTCTAGTACCTTGTGATGATAGAATTTCTGTCAGTTGTGACTGACACTAGTCTATATCTTTATGGGAAAGAATTTTTGTAAGTTGTTAAATTAAGTGATAATTATAAATTCAAGGGTTATAGGTTTTCAATTAACAAAGATAAAACATTATGGTTTCATCATACATAATGGATTACTATGAGGTTCCTTACGGATACATAGCATAGGTCCTTATGTGGACACCCATGAACTATTGGATCATTACTTGTCATTTTCTTTGCAAGTTTATTTTTGTTAGAAAGAAATTCAGTGTTTGATGATTTTGGTGTAGAATGGAAATTATGTTATTTAGTTTTCAATTACATATGTATCTAAATCTACTTAAATGTTATTTTGTACTGACTTTTGTGATTGCAGATATTTGGAGATGATTCATTTTCTTTATCATTGTGACTGAGCCTTGTTTGCTGTTTGCGTTTGTGTTCATTTTGGTTTTCAGGTTTTAGATGGATAAATCAATGAATATGGGACAGTGGATAGCAGTTGTTAAGTTTTATGGGAAACAGATCATTTCATGGTTATTAGTTATCAGATCTATTCGTAGAATGTAATGGATTTGGAAATAAGAAATTTTGTTAAGAGACTTAATCTTTGGATAAAGAGTATTATTATTACTCTGATGTAATCGATTGTAAACTATAAAGCTCTTAGAAGCGGTTGTTTAGATTATATGTAATCAGATTGTTCTTTTAAGAAAAAAAAATTATTGCTATGGTTTTATGTGATTTTATTTATGATGGTTTCTTCTTTAGTATCATCTTTTATCTTTTAGTTTAGATGGGGTGTTACAATTACTTTTATCTAGAAATTTAATGAAATATAAATTTTTTCACCATTTTCATATTACGTAATATAAGTGATTCAATTGTGTAAATTTTGTGTAATATAAAAGAAAACTAAATAATATTATTTTCTATTAGATTATTAAACTTAACTTTCCTTCTTATCAAACATTTTATTCAAGTATGAACTCTATTAAATGATGTAATTTAATAATTTAATTAGACTTAAAAAATTTAATTTACCTTTCATAATTAACTCACACATTATTAGATCAAATTTCAAAAAATATTTCAAAGTCTAATAATTAAATATATTTATAATATTTAAATTAAATTTAAAAAATTAAATCAAATTTAAATAATAAAATTAATTTATAAGTTTCAAATCAAACTTGAAAACTATAATCAATTTGAAAAAAATAACAATTAAATTTAATGTTTGACCAAGTTTGAAATTTGACTTAAGTTTCAAATTTGATCTCAAGGATCTCCTGACTATACTTAAAAACTTTAGTTTAAAGTGGAACAATTTAATTTAAATTTTAGAATTACACTCAAACTTCTTCAGTAAAATTAGAGAATAAAGTCGAGCTTAATAAATAACATTAAATTTTACAAATAAATGGAAAAAGAATACAAATCCATTAAAAGTGTATAAATTTAGTTTAATTTTACATTGAAAGTGAAATATCTTAAAGAAAGTCAACCTATGACAAAGAAGCCAAGCTTTAGACTTAGATAAAATTTCAAACTTAGCGCAAATTTCAAAATTATGTCACACTTCAAACTTAAGCCAGATTTAAATAATTTAAAACTATCAATAATTTAAAACTACAATATAACAAAAACATATTCTAATTTACATTAGTTTCCTCAAATTTGATTGGTTAAATAGTTTTAGCTATATGAGCTTTTTCAGATGTGTGTTAAAATATTTGAAAGCATTTAAAGTTTAATATTTTTAATGAAATTCAAATTATTAAATTTATTCAGTTATATTATTTATAATTTTTCTTTTTTGTTTGTTCAAATTGTCATAGGTTTGTCTATTATTGTTGTATATTTATTATTACTTTGTTTATTTTGTACATATCTGTATTTTAAATTTTGGTGTCTTTTTTGGTTGATTAAATGTAGCTATTTTTATTTTAGAGAATATATATATATATATATATATATATATATATATATATATATATATATATATATATATATATATATATATATATATGTAAATATGTATGTATTTGTATATATATACATACATATTTACATATATATATATATATATGTATGTATATACATACATACATATATATATATATATATACATACATATTTACATATATATATATATATATGTATGTATATACATACATACATACATATATATATATATATCTACATAAATATATATATATATATATCTACATATATATATATATATATATATATATCTACATATATATATATATATATATATATATATATATGTATGTATGTATGTATACATACATATATATATATATATATATATATATATATATATATATATATATATATATATATATATATGTATATGTATATGTATATGTATATGTATATGTATATGTGTATGTGTGTGTGTATATATATATATATATATGTATATGTATATGTATATGTATATGTATATGTATATGTATATGTATATGTACATGTATATGTAGACATATATACATATATATCTATATATATG